>CM021102.1:477888629-477971358 GCA_007115665.2 Sequoiadendron giganteum
TTTCTCAACTTCAAACCCTTAATCGCTCAAACCTCAATCCTTAAACCCTAAACTCTCTACCCCTTACATTGGACCCTGAACCTAATCCTTCAACCATATACCCTCAAAACTATACCCTAAACCCTCTACCCTCAACCAAGTAAACCCTTAACCCTAAACCCTTAACCCCAAACCCTTCAACCCTAAATGCTTAAACCTTAAACCTTCTACCCTATACCATCAACCAAATACCCTCTACCATCAAACCTATTCCATCAACCCTCAAACCTTAAACCCTAATACCCTAGAAACCATCAACCCTATAGGTCCTCCATCCTAATCCCTCAACCCTATACCCTCAACCCCTATCACTTTCTTTCTATCTATACATCTCACCTCTCCCTCCTTCCCTCCCTCCCACCCTCTCTAATTGTCTCTATGTACCGTCTCCCTCTTTCTGCGCACCTCGTGTTCAATCAATCCCTACCACCCTCTCTCACTCCCTCTCTCTTACACTCCCTCTCACTACCTATCTCTCAAGTCTCTCCCTCTCACCCCCCTCACACTCTCAATTCTCACCCTCTCACACTCTCAAGTCTCTACCTTTCCCACCCTACCTACATAACCCTCTCTTTCTCTTTCTCTCTCTCTCTCTCTCTCCCTCTCCCTCAATTCTCTCTCTCCCACCCCCCTCTCTCTCTCTTCCTCTCCATCAATTCTCTCTCTCCCTCCCTCTATCCCTCACCCTACCTAGCTAAGTCCCCCTCAATCCAACCCCTTCTCTCCCACTCCCTCTCTCTTAAACTCTCACTTCGACCCCCTCTCCATCTCTCTAGACTCGAGCTCTAAATTCTCCCTTCATCTAAAGACATACATAAATGCATACATACAAGCATAATACATTTGCACATATAATCTTACATCCATACAAGCATACATACATACATGTACATAAAAATATATCAGCATACATTAATATATTAGCATTTAACATAAAGTAAGACATAACACGAGCGCATTATAACGTGCTCGCGTTATGTGCTAGTAGACATGTTCCCCGCAAAGCAAAAACCATGTCAAAAGTGAGATATAGCGTGCTCGTGTTATATCTTGCTTTGAGAATTACCGAACTTTAAGCTTGGTATTGCCTTGGAATTCCAACCCAAAGGTTTGAAGGGCATTCCCAATGACCAGAGACGTGTTTTTAAAAAATCCATCATATTTCTCATAATCGAGTTTGTGCTCACCGTCAGGATTGCACGTGGTTCAATATCGAATAAATCGAGCACATGGATAATGTTGGGTTATCTCTTAGCTATCCAACGATGTAATTTTTTTCACTTTCTGAAAATGTTAAGTCTTTCATCCATAATTTATTTTATCTATATGTCTTTTTTTTGCCAAAAAGCAACGTTTGGTATTTTTTTCGTTATAAATTAACCGTTCATCAATTTTTCAAATAAATTACATTTTTAGAAACTAGAATCCATTCTACAAATTAAAAAAATTAAAAGAAAAACAAATCAATTAGTTTCCAAAATTTGTAGGGGTAGCACGGCCAAAATTCTATTTTCAGGATATGTCCACTTCGCAAATTAGTAAAAAATCAAATATTCATTAAAAAATTATCATAAAAATTGTGCATCAACTACATACTGTTAGCTAACTTCTGACCATTGTGATTTTAAAAATACTAAAAAAAAGTTCATCGTACAAGTGTCGTACAAAAGTTGCTATGCTATGTTTTTCTAACAAAAACAACACCAATTTGTGTACGTCCCTCATTTGAACCCCTTAATCTCAATCATTTTCAAAATAAATTAGTAGTTTAGAAAGTAGACTCGGAGCACTTGAATCCTTCTTTTTGTTACATGTCAAAATTTTGAGTCTAAGTATCCTCAATTTCACGTCCAAGGTCAGTATTTCATGATTTCATAAAAAAGCTGTCTACTTAAGTCCCCTTTTTGGGAACCATCTTGGTGCACTTACCCTAGTATACTAAATATGATTAGACATGGGTAAGAGAGATTGTATCATAGGTATTGTTATTATACTAGATATGATCAAACGTAGAAAAGCTTAAGGAACACTCATAGCTAGATAATTTAATTATGCTAGTTAGCTAATAGGTTACTCTTGGGATGTTATCCAGTGAAGGGATGGAACTAGTTGGTTGCTCCTGGGTTTGTTGTCCAATGAAGGGAGGGAACTAGTACTTTTCTTAATGAGTTGTATTACCTTAGGTTGTGTTATAAGATAGGTTATCTTGGGGAGTAGCTCGCCCATGGAGAGGGATTGCCTAAGCATAGATATAATGGCCTTTAGTCAAAACAAGTTGCTATAGTGTAAGTGAATGGTAGACCATAACTCAAAGTATTGAGTGAGAACACTTTGGACAAAGTAGTGTGAATGTCTGAGACTCCACTGTAGATAGTGAGATTGATGAGACTCCACTATCAGTTCACCATGTCTACTTAATGCATGAGGGCTACCTACTGTAGGTTATAAATCATAGTCATGTAGGACACAACACTAAGCTCAGAGTGGTATGTCATACGGGGTTACCCAACTAGTACCTTCGTCGAAGGGAAGGGCCATCTATCATTGATAGATGTGTGGGGGACCGCATATGAGTTTGTGGTTGTCGAAAATGCGCTTGAGTGATGATTCTCCTCCTTAGTAGGCAAAAAAAGACCAAGGTTTTGAAAGGTGGATTCCTGGACCATCTATATCTTATTCTATGAAGCTCGGTGGAGCGGTGTTTGTAATAAGTAAATTCTTGGAGTATTGTAATTTATGAAATTATCATATTAGAATGGAATCTCTATTGAATATTGTATGACATCCTTGTCTAATATGATATCTTTGTTTTGGAAGATTTGTAAAATTACTTTGGAATGCAATGACAAATTGGAATTTTTGTTATTTCAATTATGCATGTAATTTACATTATTGGAAGAAAAACATGTATTGCTATGTCATTGCATCATGTTTAGTTCACTTAAGGTGAAAACATTGGAAAATTTACTGTGAAGAACACCAAGATTGTTACATGTGGTATCAAAGCCAGGTTCAACACTGAAACCTATGAGCTCATTACGTAAGTGTTATGTAACCTTATTGGAAGATAATGGGTGAAATGTTCTTACGCCAAAATGACAAGAGAAAAGAACATGGATAAATTAAAAGGAAGATGAGATTGCCAGAAACTTGTTTAAGTTTGGGACTAGTTAAGAGTCGTACTTGGAGTTAGGAACTCCTAAACCAACAACTTATGATTATATCCCCTTGGATTGCAAAAGATTATGCTATCAGTTTATGTAGGAAGGTTAGGGAAGAATAACAAATGTATACCTTCATACTACTAGATAGATATAAAACTCTGAGGGATATAGAAGTTTGAGAGAAAGAAACAAAGTAAACCTTAGAGTGTTAAGGTTACAATGTAACAAGAGTTGGGACAAAGTCACTTGGAAAGGTGATTGTGAGAAAGAAGCCTAAAAAGGTAAATCACATTGATCTGACAAAGGTTTGGATAGTACATAGATGGGTTGGAGTATGAGTAGAACTCAACAACGTGTCAATAAAAACCAACATACGTTAGAGGTTCCAAATGGAAATGGAATACAGTATGACGCTATGTGCCAAATCAATAGAATTTGTAAGGAAACAACACTCTAAGTTGAAAAGTATATCAACAAAAGAGGCTTTGTGAGTATGGATATTCCTCCACCATAAAAAATATATTCGAAAGAGAATTGGAATATTAGAGTGCCTATTAACTTGTAAGGTTACTGATTATTCATTAATCTCCTATTGAATGATCCAGAATGTTGAATCTATGAGATAGAGATAAGTGATGAATCTCACTTTGGAATAAGTATATTCAAAGCATGCTATTAAGGCAAGAAAATGCAATAGAAAGGCAACAACAAGGAATGACAAATAATTTCGTGAAAGAAAAATGTTTGTTATAAGTTCAACTTTGAGTTGAACGAATGTTGTGGAAACATTAAGGGGGGAAGGAAGAGAGTGGTTTGACTCATAATAAGTACCCCACTCAATGAAAATCGTGAATATGTTTTTTGATTTGGAAGAACTTTGATTTCTTAGTAATTCATGATGACAATTAAGTCATGTACCTCATGACCACGAGGATTAGGTATTGGAATTTCTTGGAGAGAAATAGTGGAAAGGTCAAGAAATGTGACCTATTATCACACCATACCTTTCATATATGTCATTTGTAAAATCAATTGCTATTATTTTGATGCCTTAGAAAAGGATAGGTGGATAATTTGATCATGAAAGGGAAGATAACTGTCTATGGATAAGACAAAGGAAGATCTAGATTACTCATGAATTGAATGAAAGTGTCTCTAAACTACTATATACCTAATATGAGGGATTTAGATAATGATGTGATTTCTATACATTGGTAGTAATACTACATATTGTGAAATATATCAACATCATGAAGTGACTTGACACTATAGCTTACTATGCTAAGGAACCTTGGAAATGATAGGGTTAGCATTATAAAAGAAAAGGTATGTACTTGATATGATGTGATGTTATGTGAACCACATCAAGATATCTTTACTGGAATTATTATCTGATCATATTTTATACTCAAATGAGACCCTAGGTTTTAAATAGCCTAAATTGGGACGAGAAGTTCATTCAAATAAAGAGAGAAACCTTAGGTTAAGTTTTACCTATTGGATTGGAATATGCACTAGACTACTCATTAACACCTATAGGTTGGGAATAACCTACCTGGTTGAGTTGTACATTTGGTCTTGATTGGGACATATAGGGTTAGAGTAATCTATATAATCAGACTAATCGATGGATGATGACTTAATCTAAAGATCAGGGTATATTGTGGTTGAGACTCACTTATGTGATTAAGTTAATTGCTTGAGCTAATGAGAAAAGTTCATGCTTGGTAATTAGGTATGCAATTAAATTTGATATCTTTTAGGAACCAACATGATTTAATGGGGATTAATACTCAAAATCAGTACCAATTCTTATTGGGAAAGTTTAGATTGAGTTTAAAGATGGATTGCATCTTTAGAAATAATCCAAGGAAAAAAGAAGTATAGAGTGTGGATTTCCTAAGATAAATGAGCTTTATCTCCACAAGACTCCTAACCATTATTACTTGGGAATTAAATGTGGAGTGAGACCACAAAATAGGTTTTCACTCAATCAAAGAATAGACTAATATGGGATATAAAAGAGCCTATAATTTTGGAGAATTAAGGAATGGAATGAGAAAGTTAATGTCAGAGGTAGTAAATTAGGGTGGAAAAGTTATTTGTCTAGTGAGAAGCCACTAAAACCTGGAAAAGATGGAGTAATATGTTGCTGAGTATATATAAAGATAATTTCTAGTGTGCTAGAAAATGAAGAGAATATGTTGTCATTGGAAGATATGAGTATTATCTTGAGATTCCAGAGGGGGAGTGGTAGAATACAAGAAATTTTAACTTGTGTAAGTCAATGGAACTGACATAATGTTGTGGTGGACAAAATCACCAAGGTAACCAATGTGGTTGGAAACCCGACTTATGAGATTTTGGTCCTAAATAATATATTGAGTGAGGTAGTTGCTTAGTATTCTTGAGAAGGTTGTCTTAGTTGTGAACAAGTAAACAATGAGAATATTGTGATGACCATGATCATAGTACCAGACATTCAATTGAGCAAATGCGTAATATATTATTGTAGCTAAACATGCAAAAGAGGAAAACCAAATCTTGAATGATTTGTTGAGTACTTATAAACTTCTAACATTGAGGTTTGATCCATCATATGAAAAGGAAGGTTGGAAACTCTATTAGGCTAAAATAGGCTAGGGAATAGGCTTAACCTTAGACTTGATAGTTTATAAAAAATGAGTAATACATCGAGGAGGTCAATGAAACTTTGTCGATATAAAGCTTAAGTGTGAAGTAGTATTGGAATTGACAAATGTCCAAGAGAAAATTTGTGCTCAAAATGGACGAGTGATCAAGGCCATTACTTTTGGTTAAAGTAAATAGGTGTGTAAGTGATGGATGGTCTCAACTTCCGAGTTATCTAAGGTGTAAATACAAAAAGAAATAATGGGACCCACAGTGTAGTGCGCAATGCATCATTATTCCTTTTCTATTTGGATTATACTAAGGATGAATTCATGAGCCAATGAGTACGTGCCTTCTAGTCACTATAGAATAAGTGTCATGTGCCATTCAGATATTATTATGCATGGGATGTACATATGAAATATTATGAATACAACAAATAAGCTCTTGAGAGAGTAAGTATGTGTGAGACATACAAGTTTTCCCTATACGATAGCAAGGACATTCGATGCAATGTCGAGGGGGGACAAGGTTCCAAGGAGTGATGCTACATAGGATGAATGTTTTATAAATCTTACGTATTTTGAGAATGGTAAGAAAAAATTTATTTGAGTTTATTTGTATGTTAAAGTGCTATAGATGATTGGGGACGATGATTCACAAGGGGGAAGTATGTTACACCACAATTGTGTAATTATTATTTACTATTACTATGTAGAGTAAAATGTGAATGTAACGTGAATTTAGTGGATGAATAAATTGTGTGTACACTTTGTTATCACTGCTTTATGAATGAATGTCATCTCATTGAATATTATATGAAGGAATGCATTTGTGTGAATGGATGAATATTGTATTGATATTCTAACTTTGGAGATGTATTATGTATACTGCATATTTTGTGAACAATTGACTGCCATGTGCAAGTGCTAGTGATTGCAGGTATATGTTCAATTCCTCCAGGTGGAGGGGAAGTATCACTCAGGAGGTCTTGGTCGGGTAACCAATAATGTAACCTATCTGAGCTCACACACACCCACAATAGAATGATTAAGCTGGGTTATCATATGAGAAGTAGGTAAGTCATCCTTAGCATTATGTGTCTGCATCAGTAAGGGTCTTGATTACTACTGAATGTATGCTTTGATGATGATTATATTTTTTAGTTTGTGAGTCCTTCCTTATCCTACTGTGTTTGTTCGTGTGGTCGATTGTGTATTAAGATATATGCATATTTTGGTATACGCGTATGATAGATATAGTGGGATGTCCATACAAGTACGACAACATATGTATAGATATGCATATATGTATATAATCGATTGAAAAAATTCTATTGTGAATACAATCCCATAGGTCATGCTCATTCAAATATTGATGGATCATTTGACTGTCATGTTAATGGATAAATTATATAAATGTTTCTATATATATATAAATACACACATAATCATTAAAGCTTAATAGAGGAGTGTGTATACATATATATATTTAGATATATAATATATATTATTATTATGTGAATAATGACTTGTTCGTATTCATCTATATAGTGAATGAATCTATTCTTGATTGACATGGTGTATATATATGATTGTTGTGTTTGAGTTCGATAAGCAAGATAAATAGTATATATATCATATATGGGTATGAACGTATTTTGTATGTTTGAGGAAACATATAAACATATATGTACTAATATATGAATATATATATGTGCATTCATATATTGATTGGTGCATTTAATGGGTTAGCTAGAACATAAATGCATGTATAAATATATGTATATATGATACATTGTATACATGTATGTGTAAGAATATATTTTACATAGAATACAATTCATATAGCACATAGGCGAGAAAACTAACCATTCTCCTTATATGATAAGTGTTGCCTGTTCATAACTAAGAATGCATAAGCGCTTGAAGTAATGAATATAGCGCTGCCTTAAAATAAGTCTGCTGCTTGGAAAATCGAATAGCATATATAATGCTTTAGAGGCCGATTCATATGTATACACTATGCAAAGTAGTTGAGTTCATTTTACTCATGTATTTGGTTGGGAATATATGCATGTGTCAATATATGATATATCATTATGGAAATACAAAAGGGCTAGTGGAGTTAAGAGTAAAAGCTTACTTAGCACCTTATAAATAGGGCTGCGAATGGAGTATGTAAAGTATGAAGCATGTTGACTGTATTCTTTGGGCTGTATTTTGTGCTCCTGTTGTCATCAATAAAAATAGTTTTATAAATCTACAAAGCACAACCATTTAAGTCGATGATCAAATAGAAAAGGTCGACACATATTTATGAGGAAACCTTAACTTAGATTGTTTTTTATCATGATATGTTCAACAACTGTAAAAGAATTTCAATGACTATTTCAAGCCGATTAAATGAAGAAATTGACTAATCCTTTGACTTGGTCGATACAATATTAAATGTCATTCACTTGTTTTTTATTGTACCTATCATGAAGGAATTCACACCATCTCTAAAATGAATAGTTATGATATTGGTGACACCTTTGAAATCTCTTAACTATAGATGTCTATTTGGAGGTGCAAATCGAATTCTAGCATATGCAGATTTGAATTGGTCTTTATTTGCAGTCAAACTTGAGGGTTGAGCCGTAGCTTCTTAAGCTGAGTAAGTGCTTGCAAATTCTCCACATTTTGGCTAAGTTAAATTTGTTGCTATGCATGCATTTTTCTATCAAGAATCATGCCTAATCTATAGGCCATGTGATCACTCGTTTGTTGTATAAATAGAGGAATGAGTTCAGCTATTTGGGACGCCTTCTTTATAGAAGTCTACACACTTTTCTGTGCAATATTTTTGAGAAAGTTCTATATTTTAATTATATTCTACTTGCAATTCTCTGCCGAGTATAATGAGGAGAATCCTTAAGTATTAGAGTGAGTTTATTATCTTTTGAAAGGTAGCATTTGTCCACTTGAGAGATAAGGACTGTGAGGCTTTACTCAAGGATCAATAACAAGATAGTTCCTATACTAGAGTGTTGTGTTTACAATCAGTCAATTGGAAAGCTTATCACAAGCATGCGGATATTCTATGTTTGGAAGAGCTATGTATTGATTGTTTAAACTAGTCTTTTATTGTTACTTGCATATAGGAAAAATAATTGTTTGCTTTGAAAGAAAAGTGGAAACTATTTAATTGAATGTGTAGTGTTTGTAGTTACTCTATGATAGGAGAGTTTTCCTGATATAAGTATTAGTATTAAGTTAATACTAGATATGTTTGAACATGGGTTGCACTCGTAGCTAGTTATTTGATTAATAGATAACTAGTGGGTTGCTTTTGGGTTGAGAGGTTTAGTGAAACCTAGTGAGTTAGAGCTACTGCTTGATTAGTGTCAATGCACACTTAAATACAAAGTTATCGTATTGGCAAGAGTAGGCTCATAGCTTAAACCTTTTTACTCAAAGAGGTGATAATCTTGAATTTAATCATCTTTTGTTATGACAATTCTTTGATTGAGGCCGTGCATTGTGTTTGTATTTACTCCACTATAGTAGGGATATTTTTCATAAGTATTATTATTATACTAGATATGATTATACGTGGGTAAGAGAGATTGTTTATCATAGGTATTGTTATTATACTAGATATGATCAAATGTAGACAAGCTTAAGGAACACTCATAGCTAGATAATTTAATTATGCTACTTAGCTAGTAGGTTACTCCTGAGCTATCTTGTGAAGGGAGGAAACTAGTAGGTTTCTCCTAGGATTGTTGTCTAGTGAAGGGAGGGAACTAGTACTTTGCTTAATGAGTTGTGTTACCTTAGGTTTTTTATGAGATAGGTTATCCTGAGGAGTAGATTTCCCATGGAGAGGGATTGTCTAAGCATAGATATAATGGCCTTAAGTCAAAACGAGATGTTATAGTGTAAGTGAATGGTAGACCATCACTTGAAGTACTGAGTGAGAACTCTTTGTCCAAAGTAGTGTGAATGTCCAAGACTCCACTATAAATAGTGAGATTTCCAAGACTCCATTATCAGTTCACCGTGTCTACTTAATGCATGAGGGCTACCTAGTGTAGGTTATAAATCCTAGTCATGTAGATCACAACATGAGGCTTAGTGTGGTATGTCGTATGGGGTTACCCAACCAATACCTTCATCGAAGGGAAGGGAAATATATCATTGATAGATGTGCGGGGGACCACATATGATTTTGTGGTTGACAGAAAAGCGCTTGAGTGATGCTTCTCCTCCTCAATAGGCAACAAAAGACCAAGGTTTTGAAAGATGGATTCCTGGACCATCTATATCTTATGCTACAAAGCTTGATGGAGTGGTTTTTGTAATAAGTACATTCTTGGAATATTGTAATTTATGAAATTATCATATTAGAATGGAATCTCTATTGAATATTGTATGACATCCTTGTCCAATATGATATCTTTGTTTTGGAAGATTCATAAAATTACTTTGGAATGCAACAAAAAAATGGAATTTGTTTTATTTCTATTGTGCATGTAATTTACATTATTGGAAGAAGAAAATTTATTGCTATGTCATGCCATCATGTTTAGTTCACTTAAGGTGAAAATATTGGAAAATTTATTGTGAAGAACATTGGGGTTGTTACAAATATGTTGAAGAAGTTTAGCATGGAGGATTCCAAACTAGTAAGTACTCTTATGGTGACTGGTTGTCACTTAAGCAAAACTGATGAGTCTCCTGAGGTTAATCAGACACTTTATAGGTTTATGATTGGAGGTTTATTATACTTGAATACTTCGAGAATTGATATTATACATGTAGTATGTTTGGTTGCCAGATATCAAACTAATCCTAAGAAAAATCATGAGAAAGCAATAAAAATAATATTATGATATTTGAAGGGAACTCCAAAATATGGTTTGTGGTATAAAAAGGGTGATAAATTTTCCTTGAGTGCTTATATTGTTGATTGAAAAATTAAGTTGGTGGAAGTGCATTTTTCTTGAGAGACAGATTGGTCTCTTGGTTTAATAAGAAGTAGGACTCAGTGTCCTTATCCACAACAGAAGTTGAATATATTGTTACAACATCTTGTTGCACCCAAGTGCTTTGGATGAATATGAATTTGAGGACATAAATGTGGTATTTGATGAACCCATTCCCATATTGAGTGATAATACCAATGGAATAAAAATTTCCAAGAATTTAGTGATGTACCCAAGAACCAAACATATTTCTATCCGGTATCACTTTCTAAGGGAAAAGGTTGCAGAGCAAGAAGTCAAATTGGAGTATGTGCCTACTAAGGATCAAATTGCATATATCTTTACTAAGGCGCTTTCAAAGGATACTTTTGAGTATCTCCAATAGAAGTTAGGGGTTATTTCCCCTCCACTTTCTAACTAGATACATAAATGATGGATCTATCCAAGGGGATAAATTCATGTCATATCCTTTTCTCATGGATTGATGTGTCCTACCTCTTAGGAGGAGTAGGTAGTTGGTTGGTTGTTGTTGATAGGGGGAGCATGTATAGTTGTTCAGTCGGTCAAAGAGGGATAATGTGCTAATGATTCAAGACCTTGGCCCTTTGTCCTTGATGTCAAGGGGGGAAAATTAGCAGGTTTTTGTTGCCATCAATGCCAAAGGGGAAGATTATTGCACATATGTTTCACATTGGTTGCCATTGATGTCAACACTTTGTTTGGGATTTTGTTGCACATATGTTTGTCATTTTTTGTCATTGATGTACACTTAGTTTGGGTTGTCATTGATGTATGATGTGGTGCTAACAATGATATTTCTAATGTCCATGGTTGGATGTCATGCCTTCTTTGATGATAATTAAATTTGTATTGAGTATGATTGTTGTTAGCAAAGTTGATATCATGATGATATATTAAGATAAGGATTAGAAGCACTAATATGAGATTAGAAGTAAAAACTGATGGTGGAGAGATGTTTCTGATGGTCTCTAGTATGTTGTATGCCATCTCCTATTGTTCCTATGGAAGTATGTATTGTTGCAAGGAAGTTTTGGTCTCTGCATGTTGGTGAAAGTTTCTACTACAAGAAGTTTTATTGTGAAGACTATTTGGGAGAATACTCTGCATTTCTCCCTCTTTGAGGATTTGCTCATACAGTTTGGGATTATTTGTTTATGCTTTTTGGATGTTGCACTCCTATCTTTTCAAGTTACTAGTGTTTTTGAGGAGGTTTCTAGTAATTATAGAAGGTTGGCAGTTTTTTTGCTTGTTAGGATTGGTCCAAAAATGCTCCACATTTCTCCACATTGTTGTTTCTACTCTCACAACTTTGTAGACATGCTCTTAGTGCTTGTGTAGTGTCTTAGTTCAAATTTCATATGTTTGTGTTTATTGCAAGTTGGTCTGTTAATGTTATATCTCATGATTGTGTATTTTGTGCTTCTGGGATGAAGTATTCTATTTTTGTTTAGTTTGTGGTGGTTGTTTGTGGCATGATAGTGTGGAAGAAGTATCAATAAGTTTTGTTGGATGTTTATGAAACATCTCTTTGTGATCCACACATCAGTGATTGATCTCTTTAGTTCCACATATTATTTTGAGTTGGCTTTCTGGATAATTTGTGGATGCCTAGCCGACATGGCTTGTTATCTTGCTTACACTTTGTTCTTGGAGGTCTACGCTATCAATTGAGGTTGCGTTAAGTTGTATTTGGGTCCTAACCTATCTTGTTGATAACTAAATTGAGTAAATTTAGTTGAAGTTGTGTTTTTGGGCTGATTGGTAATGTGCTACACGTTTCGTCTACACATTTCCTTGTTGTTGACTTGGGATGTTGTGCACTAGCATGTGTGTTGTTTGGGATCACATTGTAAGATGTAATAATTTTTTTTTGGTCTTCTCTATCTCTTTGATAGGACCAAATTATGTTTTTGTGGCCGACTTGTTGAAATAATTGTTTGTATTCTATTTTGGCCAACCTAATTGATGTTTTGAGATTTTGCGGAGGATATAAATGAAAGATCAAATCTAGTGCAAGTTGAATGAGAAAGAGTGGTTGTGTTCGAGTATGGATTGATGGTGAGTTATGGAAAATAAATATTAGATGATATTTATCACCTCAGTCACTAGAGTGTATTGTTGACAAATTTTGTAATTTCATATTGTCATATATCCTACTATCAGACAGTGAGTCTGTTCAAAATGTACTTGTAATTTGTATCTTGTCCTAGGGTTGTGCACCTCAACTTGCAAGTATTTTGTGTCTTTCCCTAAGGTTGTGCGCTTTATCTTGCAAGTCCTTTAGCAGTTCACTTCCTTAGATAGCGAGCCTTAAAATAAAATTTAATTTTGTAAGTAGTGAGATTCCTATATTGAGAGATTTCTCTCCGTGGATTTTTACGTAAATATGGTGTTACCTTGTGCATGTTTGTTCACTGCCTTATCTTTCATTGATGTTGATTTGATTGTTGTTGATCTATTTATAAGCCACTAATCTTGTTAAAAGTCTTGCCGAAGGGTTTAAGATCTGAAGGGGTTAAGGATTTGTAGATACTGATTCACCCTCCTCTCATTATCTAGGTGTGTTCAACATAGAACTAATATGCAAAAGTGTGCGTGAATGGGGAATATATGAGTATATGAAATCAAGGTAAATGAAGGTGGATAGGGAGACAAACTAATCAAAAGACTATGAAACTTACCGATGTGATTATATTTACGAAATCTTGCAAAGGGAGGCACACAACTAAACAAGACATGAAACAAGTATGCACATTTCACCATTACACAATTATAAAATTTGCAATGAAATTTATAAGTACATTCTATTTGCAATAAAAGAGTGACCATTTTTTTTGTTAAATATGGTGTGTTATTATTAGAAAGATAATGATAAGATTGAAGCATTAAGACTTTAAGAAAGTCATTCATGGATTCAAGTGCACTTGTTTGTAGAGTTTATTCCCAAGATCAATCTCACTTAACTCGCTAACTTATTTACAAAACTTCAACAAGCATTGTACCTTATAAACTATTCATTATAAATTTCCTTAATTGATTCAATAGTATATTTTATAATTCAAAACAATATGAATTGTGTTTACTTACCACTTGAACTAAATTGTTGACAACTTTTAAATCAACATGTAGTTGATCTTCCTTATTCAAAATAAGAAGTTTATTTGATAGTAGGCATGAATTAATTTGGTATGAATAAAGTAAAATATATTTCTAATTTTGTATTTATCGAGGAGGGTGGTTGATAACAGACAAAACTCAGTTTCGTATCAATAAAAGTAATTTAATCTAACAATCAATTTGTAGATTTAGAACATCAACCTTTTTAGTATGTTTTTGTTGTGCTTAACCAGCTAGTCACAACATATGAGCTCGATTACTTTATTAATCAAAGATACATGGTTAATCTAACATCACCATATACCACAAACCTTATTGATTATGTATATAATTTTTTCTTAATAGCGTGTTTTGGGAGACACTTTTGATTATGGTGGTGCTCTCATCATTATTTTTATTCATTTTCTTAATATTTAGTATCCTTATTATTTTTGCATGTGTATAGTTTGGAACATGTCATTAGTAGAACCTATATAAATTAGGTAAGGAGTTTAATTTGTTTTTAAAGGGATAGATAAATTTTTTATACAAGGATATGAGGTCAAGAGCATTAAAAATATGTGTATAAATTATTGTTCCATTTCAAGAATGGAATAAACCTTTAAGTATTGTTTTTTGAACTAACATTGAAATGCTATTAATTATGTCAATTATCACTTGGGTACAAGCATATACAAACATTTTATCTTATCTCTCTTACATTAAACCTTATACAATCAAGTTTGTCACATATTAGCCATACTAATATTTATGAGGGCTACTATTTGCTTTTAGTTCTCTATAGTTTTAATTCTACCATTTAATCACTTTTAATTCACATTGTATACCCATTTTGTTACTATTTGATGTATCTATTAGCAAACATATAGTTTTAAAAGTGAAATTGTGAAAAATTGTAGAAATCATGAATTGTTAGGTTTCATGATTTTAAAAAAATATAATTTTTTATTAAATCACATTGAACTCTTTCTTATTGTTTTCCTTTTTTTCATAATTGTGAGAAAATTGTAATAATAACACTAAAATTACATGTAGTTGCAATTTATAATTCCACTTCACCGTTTCTTTTTTATTTTGACTTTAACCCACATTTTTTTGTTTGACAAGAATTTTACACACATTTTTAGTCATTTTACCTTCCTTGGAATCATTTTATAGCATAATTATGGAATTTAAAGCATGATTTATTCATTTTATAATTTTATAAGCTTCATGTGTACTAGTTTTATCCAATAAATTCTATTTGATATCATAATAAAATAATAAAGCAATTTTTGTTTGATATCGTAATATATAATAAAACATGCTATAAAAATAAATTATATTAAAATATGTTATTAATTTGTGTTAGATCTTTTTTAATATTTTAATTTGTATTTAACCTATTTTATTATATCAATATTATATAATTATATGTATTATTTTCACATCCAATTGTATCTACATTAGGGGGTCTCAAAAAGTAATATCCATATGAAATATTGTATTTGTATCTATGCCCATATCATATTCGTATCCATACAACAACTTTGTTAATAAAACTATTAAACCTTTAAGGAATATTTAAGAAGTTGTTTCAACTAAGATCACTAAATAATGTGCATTAACTAATATTGCATCTTCCGAAACATTAAGCCATAATGGGTATTGGAAAAAAAAACCATCTCTCATTTCTTATATAGACTAATCTTAATGTCTCTTGTTAATGTGAGAATATAACCAAGAGATTGAAGACCTAAGGCAAAGCATCACATTTTATAATGTAGTTTGTAATTAAAAATTTGAAAACTATTAGTATCTAGCTACAATTTGTGCATTATGTAGTATGCATTGAGCAATGCAATGTAACTAATGACAAAGAAATGAAAAAAAAAATTCACATGCCATGAGCTAAACTCTCATTTTATATTTACATTTTTCACTTTATTAAATCTAATTTTACTTATTAAATCTCAAATTTTATAAAATGTTAGGTTTTTGGTTTGTCAATTTTCTCAAATAGATTTTTTTTACTACTTTCTATCCACCATTGTCTTCCTCCTTTCCATCAAAAGGAATTTATGTTTTTTACCTCATATTTAAATTAGGTTAGGTATAGGTTAAACATAATAAGTTATTTTAAATTAGGTTAGGTATATATTAAACATAATAAGTTATATAAGTTAGAATATTGTTAATATTTTTTTAGCTTGGGTAATTAGTAAAAATCAGTCTAGATTATTGATTAATGAAGTTAGGTCAATAACAATGCAAGGTTAGTTTAATTAATTTCAATAAATAGTTACTTTTTACTAATGTAAAAGGGATTTTACTTATGATCCTTATAAAATGATAAGTGCAATTAAAAAAATATCCTCTTGGACAAACAATTGAAGGGTCATAGACAAAAAAAAAAGCTTTTCTAAAGTCAATATATTCAAAAGCATGAATTACATGACATAACTAAAGTGTCCTTAGGCACACATAAAACAAAACAAGCACTAACACTAACAATTAGGGATGCCCATAGTAAATTGTGATCAAGGTGCCAAAAAGAACCCATTGTGTCCACCATGAGATTAACCTCAAACATATCAATGTGTTCCATTATAGCAACCATGTTGGAATCTAACATAGCGTGT
Organism: Sequoiadendron giganteum; assembly: GCA_007115665.2. Classification (NCBI taxonomy): domain Eukaryota; kingdom Viridiplantae; phylum Streptophyta; class Pinopsida; order Cupressales; family Cupressaceae; genus Sequoiadendron; species Sequoiadendron giganteum. The sequence continues at coordinate 477,905,195 of CM021102.1, forward strand.
TTGTAATTATCCACATTGCATGATACACCATTGACTACAACTATAATATCTCATGTTCAAGCATATTTCCTTAATATTTAATCAATTATTCTTCACCATACCCCACCAAGCCTCTCTAACCACCCTTTAACTTTAGCTTTGGAGGTTTTGGTAAGCTTTAGGCCTCCATCTAAACTAATGAGTTGATATGTGTGTGTGTGTGTGTGTGTGTGTGTGTCATGGATTGATAATTTAAACTTAGTAATATACCAAATGATGTAATGGTTGGCATGGCCTCACTATATTTAGAATCAAAACATTATCTATGTTATCGATGGAAGATGGGTAAAAAGAAAGGGAAAATACTTAGTTGGAAAGAGTTTATTAATGAATTAATGATGCATGAGCATCTAGGAAAGCTGACAATTGGCATAAGCCAAAAATAGGTTTCAGGTTTGGTTTTAGTTTTGAGTGTGTTTTAGGGGTTTCATTTGACATTTATCGGCATTGGATGCAATTAGAATTGCATAGTTACAATTTTGTGGAGTTGTCGTCCCGACACGTAACATGGCAATTTTCAATGAAAGAATTGTTCAGAGAACTCTATGAGGTTTGAAAATGAATCCTTTGAAAAGAAGTGGTTGAAGATATTTGTGATTTAATGGTGAAGATTTCAGGGTCATCACACACACTATTTGGGAGATATTAAACTACATGTTCAAGGTCGTCAATTTATAGAAAGTTTAATATCTCAAATTCTGGAGGGCTAGAGAAAAACCCTTTTTCAAGACTCCATGGGACATCATTCCAAGCCTACCCACCAATTTCACGTTAGGTTTAAGGTAGATTGGAGCAATAAACATTAAAAATTATATACAAATTAAACAACCTAGAAATAACAATGAAGAATAACACAAAAGAGATCAACACAAAAATTTAATGTGGTTCACCCAATATGGGCTACATCCACAAAAAATCATCCACCGAATGATTTTATTATCCATTGTAAAACAGATTACAATCTCACGAACACACACTACCACAACATACATCCCAGCCGCAAATAACAATATTTTTGGAACCTTCTAGAATTAGGGTTTTACAAGGTCATTTTTCATTTGACATGTCAGCAAGAAAACCTTGATGAGTCAACGATTTTTTTTTTGGGGGTTACACCCCTGAACCCCTACTTGGGGCTCAAACCAACCTAGAACCCCAATGAGGATAAATTATGAGTGTATAGTATTTACATGATCAATCACCACATATCAACAATCTCCCACTTGGAGACTAATCCTGGATGACATCACTACACTTGTAGCTCCCACTGGATTACAGGTCTAGTTGGTTTCTTACATCCACCATTATCAAGCCTAAAGGCCAATGGAAACTGATGAGGAAATCGGTTTCTCCCGTGTAACTACCTTTGTGAACATATCTACAAGATTCTTACTTGTGTGAATTTTCTCTAGCTTTAACTATCCATCTTCCAAAACTAACCAGATGAAGTGGTATTTGAGCAGTATGTGCTTAGTTTTTGAATGTAGAGTTGAGTTCTTAGCAAGATGAATGGCACTTTGGCTATCAGTGTACAAAGGGATATCTTATTTTTGTTGTACCAATTCTTTCAAAAAATGTTGTAACCAAATCATCTCATTGCTAGCTTCCGTAGTAGCAACATAATCAACTTCAGTAGTTGAAAACATAACCTTTTGTAGTCTTGAAATCTAACTAACTGTAGTGCCTCCTACAATAAAAATATACCCTGTAGTACTCCTCCTGCTATCAATATCACCTGCTAGATCAGAGTCAACATATCCTTTTAGAGAAAATTTTGCTCCTCCAAAACAGAGTTTCTTTGAAGTAGTACCTATCAAATATCAGAGAATCCATTTTATCGCATTCCAATGTTCCATTCCTGGATTGATCATATACCTACTCACAATTCCCACTGCATGTGCAATATCTGACCTTGTGCATACCATTGCATACATCAAGCTGCCAATTGCTGATGCATATGGTGTCTTAGACATTTTGTCTTCCTGCTCTTGTGTCTTTGGACACATCTCCTTAGACAACTTAAAATGACTAGGAAAAGGTATACTAGTTGCTTTTGCATTCTCCATGTTAAACCTTTTCAACACCTTCTCTACATACTCACTTTGAGACAAAAATAATTTTTTGTTTGTCTTGTCCCATGTGATCCTCATACCAAAGATTTGTTTTGTTGCACCCAAATCCTTCATAGAAAATGAAATTTCTATATTTTGCTTGATTTCATTAATATGTTGCATGTTAGATCCATCAACAAGCATGTCATCAACATAAAGCAACATGATAATATAACTGCCATTATCTAATTTCTTAAAATAAATACAATAATCAAAATGACATCTTTTGTAACCTTGTTCAACCATAAAACTATCAAATTTCAAATACCATTGTCGATGTGCTTGCTTCAGGCCATACAAACTCTTCTTTAACTTGCACACAAATTCTTCCTTACCCTTGACCTCATATCCCTATGGTTGTTGCATGTATATTTCCTCTTCCAAATCCCCATGGAGAAATGTTATTTTCACATCTAGCTATTCAAGATGCAAGTCTTCCATAGCCACAAGACTTAGAATAGTTCTAATAGAAGTCATCTTTACAATTGGAGAAAATATTTCATTAAAATCTATACCTCTTTTATGTGCAAAACCTTTTACCATGAGTCTGGCCTTATATCTTTTCTTGCCTCCATCTTCTTCCTTCAACTTGTAAACCCGTTTATTTGGCAATACTCTTTTACCTACAGGTAATTGGACTAAGTTCCAAGTCTGATTTTGCAACAAGGAATCCATTTCCTCTTTCATGCCTAGCTCCCAGTGCTTTTTTGTATCTACCTACATTGCTTCTTCATAACCTTCAAGTTCACAAGAATCGGTTAATAATATAGAATATAACGATGGAGAAAATCTTTCTGGAGGTCTCATTATCCTTGTAGAAAGTATAACACTTGCAAAAGTCTGTGGGATAACTTGTCACTGCTAAGCATCATGTACCATTGGCATTTTATTTTTTGGAATCTCATCCAACACCAAATATTCCTTTCTATCATGTTCATGCTTATTTTCCTACAGTTGATCCTCATGCATGACCTTCTCATTGAATATAACATCTCTACTCTTAACGATTTTATGATTTTCATAATCCCATAACTGATAACCAAATTCATCTACTCCATATCCAATGAAAGTACATTTTTTAGACTTAGCCTCAAGCTTGGTTCTATTTTCAATATCAACATGGAAAAAATCTCCACAACCAAAGGTTTTCAAAAATGAACAGTTTACATTTTTACCCATCCATGCCTCCTCTATAATGACACCATCCAAAGGATTTGAAGGTCCCATATTTTTTAAATAAATAATGGTATGTACAACATTTGCCCAAAACTATAAGGGTAGTCCAACATGCAATCTCATGCTCCTTGCAAGCTCCATAATGGTCCTATTCATCCTCTCAGAAACACCATTTTCTCGTGGGGTTCTAGGAACTATTTTTTGCCTACAAATTCTATTGTATGAACAATAATTTTCAAATTCTCTACTGCAATACTCACCTCCATTATCAGATCTGAGACACTTCAACTTTTTTCCTTTCTCATTCTCAACCAAAGCTTTCTACTTTTTAAAAGTTTCAAATACTTCTGATTTTTGTTTTAGGAAATACACCCATGTTTTCCTAGTTGCATCATCAATAAAAGTAACATAATAATAAGAGCCACTAAGAGAAGATACCTGAGTTGGTCCCCATACATTTGAATGCACAAGCTCTAATTTCTCTCTTCTTCTTTTTCCCAACTTTGAGAAATCAGACTCTTTTTTGTTTTGCATAAACATAATTTTCACATAACTCCAAGTCAATATGCTTCAGACCTATTGGAATTTTTTTGGAGTGAAGGATCTTCATCCCTTTCTCATTCATATGCCCAAGTCTATGGTGCCACAATTTTGTTTTTGTCCCTGTAGCAAGCGTTATAATTGTCTCAGGAGCAACTGTTTATGTAACAACTAAGGTAAAGTAAGTATTACCAATACACAAACCAATGTGCCTACCTTTTCACCTTTAGCTACTACTAATGCACCTTTAGTGACCTTCCAAACATTGTCTGAAAAGGTAACTATGCAACCTTCACTACTTAGTTATCCTCCAGAAATTAAATTCCTTCTTAAATTTGGAACATGTCTTACCTCCTGTAGCAACCATTCATTTCCATTTTGCAACTTGATTTTATCTTTCCTTTTCCAACAATCTGAAAAGGTTAATCATCACCCAAATATACATGTCCAAAAATCACCTTGAACATAATCTATAAAATATTTCCTATGGGGTGTGGCATGAAATGAAGCCCCTGAATCTATTACCCAGGAATCATTAACATTATCTAAACACAAAAATAGAGCATCGTGCAATTTATTAATTGCAACATTTTCTTCCTTACTGTCATCATGTTTCCATCTCCTTGTTTGCCCTTTTGAGACCAACAATCCTTCTTCAAGTGTTTTGGCTTTCCATAGTGCCAACAATCCATTCTTCCTCTAGATTTAGATCTGCCTTTCTTCGACTTCCCTTGTGACTTCCCACAATTTGTAGGGTTTTTTCCTCTCTCCTTTATTCTTCCCCTGTTCTCTACAGTCAAAACATTACTCAATGTTGAAGTCTCACTTATGCTTTTTTGTTGCATTTCTTCACTAAGGACAACGCCAACAACATCATCAAAGTTCAATGTATTTGAACTAGAGACAAAGTTACTTACAACCATTACCAAGTTATTCCAACTTTCTGGCAAAGAACATAAAACCAAGAGATCCCTCACTTCTTCATCAAAATTCACTTTTATAGAAGTTAGCTGATTGGTAATTGTATTAAACTCATTTAAATAATCTATCATAGATCCACCTTCAATCATTCTTAGATTAAACAAACGCTTCATGAGAAATACCTTATTTGAGGCTGAGGTTTTTTCATATAATTTAGCCAAATGTTCCATCAGATCCTCTGTTGTCTTTGCTTCTGTTATATTGAACACCACAGATGGTGCCAGGCACAACCAAATGGTTCCCAATTCTTTTGTATCCAGAATCTCCCATTCTTAATCAAACATAGTAGATAGCCTCTTTCTTTGTTTTTCCTTGCAATGGCTGCCATAGATCCTTTTGATACAAATAATCTTCCATCTTCATCTTTCATAATTGATAATTTTAACCGTTGAACTTCTAAACCTTGAATTTTCCTTCTTCCATTGCTCCCACTCAAATCTATAGGTTTCCTGCTAGTCAACCGAAATACATGTGGCTTTGATACTAGTTGTTAGGGTTCAGGAAGATTGGAGCAATAAACATTAACAATTATATGCAGATTAAACAACCTAGAAATAAAAATAAAGAATAACACAAAAAATATCAACATAGAAATTTAACGTGGTTCACCCAATATGGGCTGCATCCACAAAAACTCAACCCCCCAATGATTTTATTATCCACTGCAAAACATATTACAATTTCATGAACACACACTACCGCAACATACATCACAACTGCTTATAACAAGCTTTTTGGAACTTTCTAGAATTAGGGTTTTACAAGGTCATTTTTCATTTGATGTGTCAGTGGGAAAATCTTGATAAGTTAAGAGAAAAAAAAAACTAGGGGTTGTACCCCCGAACCCCTACGAGGATACATTACGAGTGTACAGTATTTGCATGATCAGTCACCACATATCAACATTCCAGTATGAATCAAAGAACTTTGTGTTTTTTCACTTTCACACACCTGAATCTTTCAATTAACATGATTGGTCTTCTTCAAATTGATAGTAGAGTATTAAAGAAGGATTGTTGAGGCAATATAGGTTAATTTTCATGTTGAGTTTGATATCTATTGACAACAATGCGTGAGCATGAGTTTAAGGCATCATTAGTTGCAATAAAAAATTAATATAATTATATAAATTGTAACTAACAATCATTCGATTGTCTGAAGGTAAACCATTAATCTTCCATACTAAATGGGAGATATAAGAAAATAAGAAACCAAAGGAATACAAAGAGGCACATAGCTACAAAAAAATAAGAGATGGAAAAATGTTTGCCTAAGGGTGAGGGCATACCACACCATAGAGGAAGAGAGGAGAAAATTAAAATGCCAAATGCATTTAAATTTAAAAGCCAAAAGGCCCACACCATACTGAAGAACATATGAAAAAGAAATTGAATTATAAAGTTGCATACGTGGGTAAAGAATGCCAAGAGGCCGCACCATATGGTGTGGAGTAAAATTTAAAATATGAAACACATTTTTGTGAGTGAAAATAGAGAGGCCACACATATGAAAGGATGACAATGATTGGTTAAGGAACAACTACATAGCCATAAAAGGAATTTATGTGTAAGTTTGTTGTAGAATAAAAGGATGGTAGATGGGTCGCGCCTGGTAGAAAGGAAAAGTAGATTCAAAGTGAAATAAAGCGCATAATACAGAGTAGAACAAGTAGCACCATGGTAAGAAACATGCTAAAATAAAAGGAACTATAAATGTATGCAAAGTGCAGATTGGTGATCACAGTTTTATTGAGAAAATGAAAATTGCAGATTGGAGTGTTGGGAGGTTGTGAGTTTAGGTATAGTGGGGGTATGAAATAAAAGAATTCTGTGTAGATCGTAAACCTTTCGTAAATTGTTGATGAAAGAAGAGTGGAGAGCAAAGACATGAACAAAGGAAATTAAATAGAGAAATTGATAAAGTGCATATTGTAGACTCTGAAATTAATTATCATAAAATTGATTTACTTCCTTTGATTTTTAAGCAAATTTTGATTTGAATATAATTGACAAATGAAATTGGTTTTGGTTGTGGAATTATGGAATTTTGTAATTTGATTGTAAAATCAATGAATTTGAGTGAAGGAAGGATGTTTGTTGCAATCTTTGGGCAAAGTATTGCTTGTTTGTAATAGTGAGGCATGGTTAAAGTTGTTTGAGTAATGAGAGGGTATACCTCTTGTATCAAATGCTATCAAAGTCAAAGGTTCTAAGTGTATAGGTAGAACATTGAACATGAGGCATCTTATGCCAGGACCAGTGGGTGGATAGAGTAAGCATGGTGAAGAAGAATTGCTTTAGTGGACTATTGTAGGTATGAGGGAGAAGTCCTAAATAGCGAGAGATGAAGTCATGAAGATTGTCAAGCGTGGGATGTGAATGGTGAAAGATTACACCAAGCAAGATGTGTTCGAAAGGGAGGATGAGATGGGTCATGAGGAGACCCTTGATAATTTCCTTTTTGGAAAAATATTGGGAAGAAGTGAAGAATATAAAGCTTCGTGAAGAACTAGAAAAGATCCAAACTAGATTAAGTTTATTGGAAAAGAAGATTGAAGAAGAAAGAATATTAGAAGAGAAGAAAAAAATTCCCTTGCAAGAGGTTAGTAAATGTGGGATTGGAGAAGAAAAGTGTGGTGGCCCTTTTGTAAAAGTTAAAGAAAAAGGAGGATATGGGAGCATCCTATACAAAAGTAAAAGAAGAAAGAAAGAAGAAGGGAAATAATGAGAATCCTATTTTGTTTAATGTTGATTTGTTTGTAGATAACATAGAAGAAAACAAGGCAAGAAAGTAAGCAATTTTCATGAGGAAGGATAGTGAAAAGGTTGTGAACATGGTGATAGAGGGGATTGAAATAGAAGATGGTATGCTGGTTCAAGAAGAAAATAAAGAAATAAACAATGATGTCGTAGCAGAGACATGTATTTTTGAAGGCATATTGGGAGAGAAAGACAATCTTGGAACCTCTATTATTTCCAATACTATTTTGTTTGTAGGCAATGAAGAAATAAAATCAGATTTGAAAGCTAAAATTATGGACTTGGAGAGTCCTAAATTTGGCAAACAGATTGACAAAGATGAAGATGATTTCTTGTTGAAAGAAGATATGGAAAGAATCAACAAGTTATTGGAAGGAGAAATGATGGATGAACACAAAGAGGGGTTTTCCAAACTTGCCATTGGAGGTGAGAAGATGAATATTGTAGAAAAGGATGAGAAAAAAGGTGTTGGGACAATGAACAATAATGAGGTAAATTTTAATTTTGAATTTAGCTTACCTTCTTTGGTGAGAATAGAAGAGGATGTAGAGCAAAAAAAGAGCTTGTAGATAGAAAATTTCAATGTTAATGGAGTACTAAATATATATTTGTATAGGGATGCAATAGAGGATGTAGTTACAAATTAGTATATGCATAATACCTATTTTTATGTAGAATTTGTAGAGGATGTTGTAGGTGAGATTTTTTGGCAGTGGTTCGTTTATGGTGGGTCAAATCCTACAAGAGATTGGAAGAGAGGGATGCATTTGGTGGAGGACGTTGGGTAATGATGGGTTGGGTCCCATGAAGGAGATGAGGAGAAGAGGAAGTCCTTAGAGGAGGAGGATGTTTATGGTGGACATGAGTCCACGAGAGGAAGGAAGAAGAGGGTGTAGAGCTATTTGAAGAGGGTGGTGAATGTTCTGGCAAAATGTTGGAAGAGGAGGAAAAATAAATAAATTCATGTGCACCTATCATGATGATGAAGTTCATTGTAGATTGCTTGCAATTTGAAATGATGGTTCTGCCATTCAACTCCACTTTTGTGAGCCTATGCTCACAAACTTCCTACCCAACATGTCTGATGTAGGAGCATCCAGGTGGACTAGAAATTAACATCACCCAAAAATAGGTTTCAAATTTGTTTTTAGTTTTGAACTTGTGTTTTAGGAGTTCCATTTGATATTTCTCGATATTGGATCCAGCCAGAGTTGCACAGTTACAGTTTTGTGGAGTTATCATCTTGACACGTGACAACACAATTTTCAATGAAAATTGTTTGAAGAAATCTATGAGGTTTGACGATGAATACTTTGATAGGAAGATGGTTGAAGACATTTATGATTTAATGGTGAAAATTTTGTGGTCATTGTACACACCGTTTGGGAGATTAAAACTTCCTATTTAGGCTTGTCAATTTATAAAAAGTTTAATATCTCACAATTCTAGAGGGATGAAGCAAAGCCTTTTTTTAGGAGTCCATGGGACATCATTTCAAGCCTACCCATCAATTTTTGTAAGAATAAGAGAACTTTGAGTTTTTGGCCCGTTGACACCTGACTTTGTCAATCGACATGATTAGTCTTCTTTGAATTGATAGTAGAGTTTTAAAGCAAGATTGTTGAGGTAATAAAGGTTAATTTACATGTTAAGTTTGATATCTATTAATGACAATGTATGAGCATGGGCAATGCACCATTGGTTGAAATAAGAAATTAATATAGTTATAGAAATTATAGTTAATAATCATTCGATTGTCTGAAGATGAACCATTAATCTTCCATAATGAAAGTGAGTTTATATGAAAAGAAGAAAGAAAAATAGTACATAGGGGTGCACAACTACAGGAGAAAAGAGAAATGGAAAAATGTTGACTAAGGAGGTGAGGGAAAACCATGCCATAAAGGAAGAGGAGTAGATAAAAATGCCAAATGTATTTAAATTTAAAGACCAAAATGCCCACACCATACTAAAGAATAGATGGAAAATAAATTGAATTATTAAATTTCATATGTGGGTAAAGAATGCTAAGAGGTCACGCCATATGGTGTAGAGTAAGATTTAAAAAAAGATACACATTTTTGTGAGTGAAAATACAAAGGAGGCCACACATATGAAGGAGGACAATGATTGGTTAATGAACAACTACGTAGCCACAAGGAAAATGATCAGGCACACTACAATGAGAGTGGAGAGGAAAAGAAAAATCAACATACGCAACCAAAGCATGATTTTAATGATGTAAGAATGGTAGAGGGGCCACCATGATAGAGGATGCTCTCATGAAGAAGAAGAGAATAGTCTATTGGAAGTGAGCAGGAAAAAGGAGTGGACCCTTCAACTAAGACAAAATTGATGAAAATTTAGAACCTGAACAAGCCGCACTATGTATGGAATTTATGTGTAAGTTTATTGTAGAAGAAAAGGATGGTAGATGTGTCACACTTGGTAGAAAGGAAAAGAAAATTCAAAGTGAAATGAAGTGCATAATACAAAGTAGAACAAGCCACATCATGGTAAGAAACATGCTAAAATAAAATTAACTAGAAATGTATGCAAAGTGCAGATTGGAGATCATGGTTTCATTAAGTAAATGAAAATTGCAAATTGAAAGAAAGAAGGAAGGAATTTCTAGATGAGAGGAGTGTTGGAGGTTGTGAGTAAAGGTATAGTAGGGGTATGAAACAAAATAATTATGTGTAGATTGTAAACCATTCATAAATTGTTGATGAAATAAGAGTGGAGAGTAGAGACATGGACAAAGGAAATTAAGTAGAGAAATTGATAAAGTGCAGATTGTACAATGTATGTAGACTAGAAAATTAATTATCATCATAAAATTGATTTTCCTCCTTTGATTTTGAACAAATTTTGATTTGAATTTAATTGACAAATGAAATTGTCAAGTCAAACTAGTTTTGGTTGTAAAATTGTGGAATTTTGTAATGTGATTGTAAAATCAATGAATTTGAATAAAGGAAGGATGTTTGTTGCAATATTTTGGGAAAGTATTGCTTGTTTGTAATTGTGAGTTGTGGTTAAGTTTGTTTGAGAAATGAGAGGGTGTACCTCTTGCATCAATGTGTTACCCAGCTAATTTTTTTAAAATAATCAAGGTTTGTAGATGAATATAATGTTGAGTACATGGGATTGGAAACTTGGGATCATGATGTGACACCTTATCAAAAAATCTACATCAATGAACTTAATGACCAAATTAAACATGATTTTTGTTTTTTGGAACCTTTTATATTTATAAAATCTATGCAACAAGCATTGAATATTAAGCAACACAAAATTATCACTAGTAGATCTACACATGGTCAAACTATAGGATGGAAATATTGAAATGTGATTAATAATATAACAAAAATGAGGCCAAATTCCTTAACCCAAGACAAAGAACTAGGTTATCTCTACTTGAAAAAGGGAAGAGAAAATAGAAAAATCTCTATGTTGGCATTATGATAGCAAATGTTCTAGGGGTCGTAAGTGTGGTAATAATAATAAGAGACTAATGATTACTATGAATGATGTTGAAGAAGAGGGAGAAGTAGTTATAGAAGAGCCAATATGGAAGTGGAGCATGCAAATTTAGAGGATGAGTAAAACACTACTATCTTCCTCCATGCATTGAATGACAAAAACACACCACAAACACTTAAATTGTTTGGTGATATAAAAAGGAGAAAGGTGATAATGTTGGTTGATATAAGTAGTACACACAAATTTATTGATAGAAGATTGGATAATGTACTAAATTATTTTGTATATCTAGTCTCTAATTTGTGAATAATGGTAGATAATGGGAAACAACTCTCTTGAGGTGGTAAATGGTTGGATATAAAAAATATCAATGGAATATTATCACCTAGATTCATAAATATTTATTATCCCAATTGGAGGAACATGTGTAGTTTTAGGAGTGCAACGACTTAAACAATTACAAATAGTTTCCTTTAATTTCAAGAATTATTCATGAAATTTAGTAAAAGTGGAAGAAAAAAAAAATTATAGGGGAACAATCACCAACAATTCAAATTATTAGTTCCCATATGATGAACACATTACTTAAGAAAGGTTATTATAACATAAGGGCACAACTACATTTTGTAGAAGCACATGATATACAAAATTGAGATCAATCAAAGATTCAAGAGATCATTCAACACTATCAAGAGGCATTTCAATAACTCAATGTCTACTCCTAATCAAATACTGTGATCATTCCATTGAATTAATACTAGGAAGCATTGTTCATCCCAACAACTATTTATCCCCAATGAATATACTAAAAAGAAGGATAATCCATGGAGAATGTGCCACATTACAGGGATATCAACAAGATCACGCATCCTCATAAATTAAGTATTCCAACATTTTATTCACAAATTGGTGTTGGTATTCATTCATGACATCTTCATTATAGTAAAACATGAAATTATGAATCATTCATAAAAAATATTGTAGAGGCACTAAACATTGGAAGAATTTTTTTTATGAAGGGGGCGTGAATTTTATGATACTAATATTCTATATTCCTAAGCATAATAAGGAGAAAAAATTGTAGCATTCTTAACCTTAATAGTTTTATTTATTAGTTAAGATGACTTAGTTAGGATGAAGGGTGTGTCCCTTCATAGTTAAGCCTATAAATAAGGATGAAAAGATCTTCCAAATTATCAAAACTTCAAATACTAATTTCATTTATTCATATATATATATATATATTATTAGAGGTCACCCCTTCAAAGTAGGTTACCATTTAAAAATATATATATATATATATATATATATTTTAATAATGATCACAACAATTTGAATTCCCACATCCAAATATTATTTCACCAGAATTCATGAAATTCTATCTTAGGATGTAGTAGTGACTAATATAGTTTCCAAGAAACTAGAAAGCTTTGCTTTAGACTAGTATTATAGGTTACTCAAGGGGTCGATCCAAATATTTAGAAAAGTGGTAGATTAATTCATTACAAATTTTCACATGGATACAATTTTAAAAACTAACTTCCAAGAGTTCCTCCATTCTAGAAAGGAGCTTGATGAATTTGTTGTGAATTCATCTCTATATGGAGACATGTTTTCTATGTCTTAACTAATGTTCCCTATAGGGATCCTAGATAACCTTGTGACCTCTTTCTCCACCTCTTAAACATAATAAACTCCACTTGACATCCAAATATTATCTTGCAATGCATATCGTTATTTATAGTGGATTAACCAAGAAATCATAGAAAGTGAAAGAAAAATATATGACTTTAATGATAAACTAGTTGAAAAAAACATACCGCTTATAGAGATGCTCATTTTATTCAAAATAATGATAACCTTTAAGAAAAATTTGACCCAAACATGGACATAAAAACTATAAAATATTCCTAAGGTGAGATAACAAAAACTAAAACTAGGGAAAATACAATACACTACTGCATGACTGACCTTGGAAGCTACTATATGTTCCATAAGCTTAGGGAGCATGACACATACACCTATATATTTTGTAACATGATTAGTCAATACCTTCTTGAAGGTCAATAATAACTAATTGTTAAAAAATCCACTCACAAAATGAAGAAACTTGGCATCAACCTCAATTATGCACACATACTATAAGATATGTTAAGAATTGTAGAAATTGACATAGATTGAGAAATCTCTGACACCTATGGGTTTAGGAAAATTAGATGCACTCCCTTGTGAGCCATATGATCAAAATTTCACTCACATGATATACCTCCTTAGGAACTATCATGCTCATAGGATTACTCTTATTAAATCCACGAGCCTAGGCCATTTAGTACAATTAGTTTCAACCCCTCATGTTAGTAACCTCAATTATGACTTGCCTCCGATTAGGAGCATAGCCTTTATATTTTATGATAGAAAATTATCTTTAACAACAAGATAATTAAATATGGTGATCCAATACTTTATTATATGTTCATTTTATTGGAAATATTATTAAATAAGTTTTGATTGATGATAGGGTTGTTGAATGCACAAGATAACTGAGAGGGGGGTGAATCAGTTGTGCATTAAAACATCAAAACCCTCATTAACATTCAGATCTGCATTAGTACTTAAACCCTTAACAACCATTAAATCCTTATCATGTATTAGAAAAATGTAAAGATGATAAATAATAATACAAACACATGAGAACACCAGATTTATGTGGAAAACCCAAGAAGGGAAAAACCACAGTGAGGATTATCTCACAATATAAAGTAATTACAAAACCAAATGCAATAGGCTCACTACCTAGAAGAAAAGAAGAAGGGCTCACTGCCAAATTAGAAAGAAGAAAATAGAAGATTGTTACAATGATAATTCCATCTTAGAGCAATAGAAAGATCCACCACTGCTTCACTAGAACATTCAAACTTTGTAGAATTTAGACACCTTCTACTCACTGCTTCCAATAGTCTTAGGCATTAAAAATCACACTACATTTTCACATTTTTGACACTTCACATCTCAACACTTCACATTACACACTTTAGACATTCATCCTCCATCAAATCATCACACATATATATCATCTTCAACCTTGAAAATAATTGACAAGGTCGGCTAAGCACCTCAATCATGTAATTCAAATTAGGTCAGCACTAAGTATTCATATGGTGGAAATGAATGAAAGTGAACCACACCACACCTTAACTCAACCCTAGATTCATACATATACTCCAAACCATTATTCCACAAACACTGAAGAATTTCCACAATTAGTGTAAACACCCAAGGTCGACTGAACCTATATAAACACCATTGATCATTTAAGTGTGTGCTTCCTTTGATTCAAATAAGAATCAAAGACAACATACACCACTTGAACACAATCTAGAATATTCCATAACCACCCTAAAATCTAACAAACTCCTTCACAAAAAATTTCACCTAAAGTACACACTCATTTTGTACACCTAGTTAACTTTCCACATATTACAACACCTGAATCCAACCTTGCACAACACTAAAACACAAAAAAATCAAGCCGAAGATGTATATAAGTAATATAAGAACACCCTTAGACCTACAAGACCAATAACCAAATTAGGGAGAAAAACCATTTCTCCCAGACAAAACTGCTTTCATAGTTCACACATTGGTGAACACAACTTTCTCTATGTGATCCATAACTTGAAAATATGGATATAGCACCTCTAAAAACCTCTGATCAACATATACAAACCACACATGAAGATATTCAACCATGAAGAAATGTGGAGCAAGACATTGAACACCACTTTGTCACACTGAACACTCTTCACCACCTTGTTTCCTCTTTTATTCAAATTTTCTCAAAAGCACTTCAAAACCAAGCACCACAAACTCAAACTCATCACCTAGAACACTTCTACAACATCTCAACTACACAAAAGGTTGAACATCACCACTCACCAATACATGCTCATCAAAGCAACACTATAGGTTGACATTAGTGATACTATTAATGACAACATAATGCAACCAATCAAAGCATCTTCATAGACTTCCAACAATCTCCCATAGACCTATTGACATTAACGAAACAACAAATATCTGTTGACATCAATGACAACACAAACTTCCAATAATTTCACCCTTTGTCATTGATGGCAACACATGATGTGAAAAACCACCAACAACATAGAAATAACAAATTTGATCACCAACTCATATACTGCACCACAATACACATTGCTCCCCCTTACACTAGTATCAACTCTTTCCAACACTTCCTCTTTCTCATGACTTCTCTCCTCCTTAATTCATAAGGTTTTTTAGTTAACTCTCCCCTCTTTTGAAATCAATGTCAAATGGAAACAAACTTGTATCTTTCCACCTTTGACATCAAACATACATAGTTTCTCTCTCTCAAAGGCAACACCTATAAGAGACAACTGCTCTACAACTACCTTTTCTTTTACTGCACTCTATTTTCTTCACACCTTCTCTGCACACTACATAACATACTTCACCAACTAGCATCAAATACAACCTTCTCTCTCAAAAAGTGATATCAGATTGAAATATGTTTTGTCCTTAAATGCATTACCGAATTATTTGAAATATTAATAGCACTTGTATTATCACATAAGATAGAAATAGGTTCATCATATACCACTCTGATATCCTTCATGGTTTGCTTCAT
Source organism: Sequoiadendron giganteum (assembly GCA_007115665.2). Taxonomy (NCBI): domain Eukaryota; kingdom Viridiplantae; phylum Streptophyta; class Pinopsida; order Cupressales; family Cupressaceae; genus Sequoiadendron; species Sequoiadendron giganteum. The sequence continues at coordinate 477,920,956 of CM021102.1, forward strand.
TCATAACACTTGTGTGCAAATGATGCTACAACAATGTATTATGCCTCTGTAGTAGATAATGACATTGAATCTTTCTTCTTGCTTGGCCAAGACACCAACCTATCAAGAAATAAATCACCACCACTTGTACTCTTTTTTTCATCCACACAACCTACCCAATTTGCATCTATATAAGAACTTAAAGAAAAATCAGTATCCTTTGGATACCACAAACCATGTTCTAGAGTTCCTTTCAAATATCTGAATATCCTCTTCACTGCTGCCACGTGTGACTCTTTAGGATCTTCTTGAAATCTAGCCACAAGATAAATTGCATGCATGATATCTAGTCTAGTAGTATTTAGATATAGAAGTCCTCCAATAATTGATCTGTACTTGTTGTGATCATCCTTACGAGATTCTTCATTCTTACTTAGTTTGCAACCAATAACCATGGGAGTACATATCAGTTTAGAGCCTTCCATCCTAGACTTCTTCAAAATTTCCTTGGAATGCTTAGATTGTGAAATGAATATACCTTTTTCTATTTGATTGATTTGTAGTCCAAGGAAGAAATTCATCTCCCCAAACATAGACATATCAAACTCTTTATGCATCTCTTTTGTAAATCTCCTACACATTGCTTCATTACCTCCAAAGATTATGCATCAACATACACAAACACAATCAAGATTTGATCTTTTTTAACTTTGAAATAAAGATTGTTATTTGCGATACATTTAATGAATTCTTGCTGCAATAAGTACCTATCAAATCTTGCATACCAAGCTTTGGGAGCTTGCTTGAGTCCATATAATGCCTTCTTCAATATGCAGACCATATCAGGATTATCTAGTAACTGAAATCCTTTCAGTTGCTCAATGTAAAAAATTTCTTCCAACTCACCATTCAAGAATACTGACTTCACATCCATCTGATAAACTCTGAAATCCTTGTGTGCTACAAAAGCCAAAAAAATCCTAATAGCATCCATTCCATCTACCAGAGAAAATGTCTCCTCAAAATCTATTCCTTCTACTTGTGAGTAGCCTTTACACACAAGTTTTTCCTTATTTCTTACCACTTCTCCACTCTCATTCAACTTGTTTTGAAATACCCACTTAGTTCCAATCACATTCTTGTTTGTTGGTCTTGGGACAAGTTCAAAAGTTTGATTCTTCTCAATCTACATTAATTCTTCCTCCAGAGCCTTGATCCAATATTCACCTTTGCATGCTTCAATCACTGTTTTAGGTTCAACATTGGAAAGTAAACATAGGTTTACTTCTTCTATCATAGCAACCTTTCTTCTTGTCAACACACTCTTATTTTATCACGAATGATATGATCTTCTAAATGATTCTTCTGCACATACTTAGGGGTCTTAGAGATCTTTTTCAAAGATTTTTCCTCTTCAACTTACATTTATTTTTCCTTACCTTCATTTTTATCTTCTTCTCTGCAAGAGGACTCTTTTGATTCATATCCATCTATCATCACTAAATTTTTATGTAAGTCTTCATCCACTTTGACACTTGCACTTTCAATAATCTTTTTTAGCCTCTTGTTGTAGCGCCAGTAAGCCTTGCTTCTTGTAGAATATCCAAGGAAGATTCATTCATCGGATCTTGCATCAAAATTTCTTAAGTTTTCTTCATCTCTTCTGATATAGAGTTTTCTTGCAAACACTTTGAAATATTTTATAGTAGGGGTTCTTCCATACCACAACTCATAGGGAGCCTTTGAACTGTTTTTCCTTGCTTATGCTTTGTTAAGTATGTAGACTACAATATGAATTGCTTCTCTCTAATAGACATCCAATATATTTTCTTCCTTCATCATTTTCCTTGTTGCTTCATGTAAAATCCTATTCTTCCTTTCCACAACTCCATTCCACTCAGGAGTCCTAGGAGTTGACAAATGCCTCTTTATTCCATGTTTTTTACAAAAAGTGTTAAACTCATTGGAGGTGAACGCCCCACCTCTTTCAGATCTCAAAAATTTGATCTTCATATCCATTTCATTCTCAACCATAACTTTGAATGCCTTAAACTTATCTAAAGCTTCTAATTTTTCTTGAGAAAAGTAACCCAAGTCATTATAGAGTGATCATCAATTAATAGCATAAAATACTTGTCACCTTGAAAACCTCTGATTCTTGTAGGCCCACAAAGATCCATATGCACCAACTCTAAAGGATCCGTAGTAGATTGTTCTTTGACTTTGAAACTCTTTCTAGCGTGCTTCCCAATAAGATACTCCATACAGACACCATTAATAGGCTTTGTAATCTTTGGCAGATCTCTCATAGCTTGATTTGAATTGATCCTCACTAGGATATCAAAATTGATGTGACACACTCTTCTATGCCATAGCCAAATTTCATTAATTTGAGTCATAAATAATTGACCATTTGCACCCTTAAGTTGATAAATATTTCCATCTGTTCTTCTTCCTATTACAACCATAGTTTTGGAGCCTTTTATGATCTGACGACCATTATCCCGAAACACAAGATCATATCCTTTTTTACACATTTGTCCTACACTCAAAAGGTTATGTCGTAGACCCTTAACATAAATAACATCATCTATATTATGCTTTCCATTAAAACTAATTGAACTTTTTCCACATATCTTAGTAGATGTATCATCACCAAACTTAACTAAGCCACATTAAAACTTTTCAAGCTTAACAAACTTACTCTTATCACTTGTCATGTGATTTGAGCATCCACTATCAATGATCCAATTATTCTTCACTTCTCTAGCATGAAGAGCAGTCACCATTGCTCCTTCAGTATTATGACCTATTTTTGAAGCACTTTCCTTCATACATCTCTCAGAGTTAGCAGAATTAGTTCCATCATTTAGAGCCATGAACAAACATTCATTATCCTCATCGTCAGGGTAATCAGATTCATCATTAGGTATATTGGAATCTTCCCTAATATACTACATTTTCTTAATTGATTTACCTTTATTCTCCTTAGGTCTATCTCTTGAAGCTTTGACATGACATCTTGAAGCATAGTGACCAATATTTCCACAGTTAAAGAATTTGAAAGGTAAGTTACCTCTGTATTTTCCAGTACCCTTTTTCAATTTCCTCACAAATTTTGCTTCCAAATCATCAAATTCATCATGATCAAATTCCTCGTTCTTCTCTACTTTGCTAGCATTAAAAGCATTCTCTTTTCTTGAATCATTTGGACCAAACTCTCTCAATTCAAAAGCAGTTAAAGTACCAAGAAACTATTCTCTAGAGTACTGATCTAAATTATGAAATTATTCAATAGAAAAAACTTTATGACTATAGGAATTAGGTAGAGTTCTTAGTACCTTCTTTACCACCTCATCTTCTTCAAGTTTTCCACCAAGGCCTCTGATGGAATTGATAACTTCATCCTTTGACATCCACAAGGTTTCAAGCTTGATCTTTTGGTTCTACATCTTAGCTTTCTTGAATTTTTCATCTCCCTCATAGACACTTTCTAGTGTCTTCCTATTGAATAGGACAACTGAGAGGGGGGGTGAATCAGTTGTCACATATTTCCACCTTTAATTCAATTACCAGAACTAATACTTAAAATTGCTTAAATGATTAATCATCAAATGCCAATGCAGAACCTCAAATTCAACATATAAACACAATAACACCATATTTACATGAAAAACCCAATGAGAGAAAAAATCAAGATGAAGATTGACTCACACTATAGAGAATATCAAAATCGATTACAAAAAGGCTCACTTCCTGAGATAAGGCTCACTGCCTGAAATAAGGACTCACTGTCCAATAGGGCTACAACTTAGAGGGATCACTGCCACAGAGATACAAAGAATACAAAGAAGAATTTTTACAGAGAGAATATAATCCCAATGCAACAAAGAATTCCACCATAGTTGATCAACTTGCATGAATGATAGAGTTCGCCTTCTACTCACTGCATCTGGAAACTCAGTGTTAAGCTTCACACGGATCTTCCACACACAACTCACACACACTTTCTGAATAGAATCAATGTCACATCTAATATTTCACTTATCTTTATTCTTTCCTCTTGTACATTTTTCATTACTAGCTCATCATGTATTTATACTATCTCCAACCTTGAAAAAAGAGATCCAAAGTCAGCCATCCAAATTAAAATTAAAATTAGGTCGGTGCCAACCATCCTAGGGTGGAAGTAGAATGAGGGCAACCCAAACACACATTTCATTGGGACCCAAAATAGATCCAAAACGATTCATTAAGTTCAAAGATAGTGCTTAACACAAGGTTGACCAAACCAGTGTAAAACACATAGAACAATTAGGCTTGAATCTTCTAAAAACCAAAAATATCTTCAATGCAATAAAAACATCTTAACTCTAGAACCGCAAGTCAAAAGACTTCATCAAAGAGAAATCTGGACCAACAACATTTCTCCCAAACCTCAACTAGAACACATAAAAACATAGTTCACAACTGGTGAACACAACTCAAACTTCTCAATGAACTAACAACCAAAAATTTGGATATAGCAACCTTCAACAACCATAACCAACATATTTGAACCGCATGAACATAGGGGAAAATACTGGATCAACAACTGAATACCTACAAAAAAAAATTATACAATTTTCCCAATATCCTCAACATATACAACCAATAACAACTAGTAGATAACCAATTGACCAATTGACATCAATGAAACCACCTTCAATCCTTTCTTCATTATTGCAACACTACCAAATCTCATTAGCAAATTTGAGATTCATAACTTTCACAAGTTTAGTATTAGAAAGACCACTCAAAAGAGCATACATTTCTTTCCAATTATTCTCATAAGCCTTGATCTCATCATCAGTGCTCAGACCATTTGAAGGCATAGTATATCTAAATTCAATAGACTTCCAAACCCCAAATCCTAGTGAAGCAAGAAAACCTTCCATCCTAGTCTTCCAAAAAGAATAATTTGATCCATCAAATAGATGATCCTCCTTGTGCGCCATCCCAGATCTACCTCAAGTGATTAATATTTCTTCCAAAGAACCTTGCTATGATACCAATTGTTGAATGCACAAGACAATTGAGAGGGGGGTGAATCATTTGTACATTAAAACATCAAAACCCTCATTAAAATTTAGATTTGCATCAGTCCTTAAACCCTTAACAACCATCAAACCCTTATCATGCATTAGAAAAATTTACATGTGACAAACAGTAATGTAAACACATCCAAACACATGAGAACACTAGATTTACGTGGAAAACACAAGAAGGGAAAAACCATAGTGAGGATTAGCTCACAATATAAAGTAATTGCAACACTGAATAGAATAGGCTCACTGCCTAGAAGAAAAGAAGAAGGGCTCACTGCCAAGGGATCACTACCAAATTAGAAAGAATAAGATATAAGATTGTTAAAATTAGAATTCCATCTCAGAGCAACAAAAATCTCCACCACAACCTAACCAGAACATTCACACTCTCTATGTAGAATTTAGACACCTTCTACTCACTGCTTCCAGTATTCTTAGGCATTAAAGCTCAAACTACATTACACACTTTTCACACTTCACATTACACACTTCACACATTCATCCTCCATCAAATCATCACACATATATACCGTCTTCAACCTTGAAAATAATTGACAAGGTTGGATAAGCACCTCAACTGTGTAAATTCAAATTAGGTCGGCACTAAAGATTCTCACGGTGGAAAGGAATGAAAGAAAACCACACCACACCTTAACTTGGACCTAAATTCATACAGATACTCCACACCATGCTTCCACAAACACCAAATCATTTCTAAAATTAGTGTAAACACCCAAGGTCGATCAAACTTGTGTAAACATCATTGATCATTTAAGTATATGCTTCATTTGATTCAAAGATGACTCACATAAAACATACACCACTTGAACATAGTCTAGAATATTCCATAAACACCCTAAAATCTAACAAATTCCTTCACAACAACTTTCACCTGAAGACCACACTTATTCAGTACACCTAGTTAACTTTCCACATACTACAACACCTAACACAAACAACTTATATTGAAGATAGATATAAGCAATGTAAGCACAACCTTAGATCTGCAAGACCAGAAACCAAACTGTAGATAAATGCAAAGAAAAACCATTTCTCCCAGAAAACGCTGCTTTTACAATTCACACATTGGTGAGCACAACTTTCTCTGCACAATGATCCAGAACCTAAAACTTTGTATATATCACCTTTGAACACCTCTAATCAACATATATGAACCACATAGGTAAATATTCAAACATGAAGAAATGTAGAGCAAGACGTTGAACACCACTCTATCACACCGAATACTCTTCACCACCCTATTTCCTCTTTTATTCAAATTTTCTCAAATGCACTTGGAAGCCAAGCACCACAAACTCAAACTAATCACCTGGAACATTTCTATAGCATCTCAACTACACAAGAGGTTGAACATCACCAATCATCAATACATGCTCATCAAAGCAACAATAGAGGTTGACATCAATGATACTACTAATGACAACATAATGAAACCAATAGAAGCATCTCAATAGACTTCCAACAATCTCCCCAAAGACCTTTTGACATTAATGCAACAAAAAAGATCTGTTGATATCAATGACAACACAAAATTCCAACAAGGGTTACAATCAATATAGTCCCTTTAACTCTTCTTCAAAGAATGTAATGTGATAATTCACATATTATTCAAACAAACAAGATATAGTAACCTTCCCTGATTATTATTATTATTTTGGCATTACTAACACCCTAATCATAAATTGGTGAGGAGGGGTTATGAAGGGTCCTTAGAATAATAGTTATATGTCAATAGCATGCCTAATATTTATACTATCAATAACTAGGCTAAAGAAGCTAATAGAATTAGATATGTTTATAATCTACCCAATCTCAACCATAAGAAAATATACAATTTAGATCTTCTTACAATATTGTTTTATAAGAATATTATTTTAGATAAATGTTTACAACCACATTTGATTATTGTAAAATAAATACCAATAATAAAATAAATCATAGGTCTTTAGTTGTCTACTTGGAGATATGTCAATTCCTTAGCCTTTTGCTTCACCAATGGTTTAGGCTAGGTACAATGTGATCCCAAAAACATATATAAGAGTCTCTATCCAACCATCCAAGTTGATTGTATGGCCTTTGAGAGATGTTATTGTATGCATGGAAATTAGAACATAGTAATAACACACAAAAATAAACTTAGATTCTATTCTAACTCACAATTTTTTTTATTAAGCATCAAATGTGATGTGCTCAATATTATGATGATATTTAGGTGCTCTTGTTTGACCAAAATAATGGAAACATTATTTAGATTATTATGTTAACATCATAACCTTGTTTTGAAAATGGATGATTAAAATAATGAGTGTGATGCTCAATTTATAAATTTTTGGAGGGAAGAATGAATTATTGAGATTTGATCATGAATTTGATAGTTATCTCCATAGATTATTTCAATATGATGAGGATAGGTGGAAACCATAGAGGAGTTACAAATTATGTTAATTAAAATAAAAATAATGATTATTGAGTTAAGTGAATAGATGAGTGAGTTAGAAGAAGTTAACAAATTACATAAAGTATAGACGAGTGAGTTAGAAGAAGTTGACCAATTGCATGAATAATATTTGGGTGAGTCGACTAAGTGAATGAAGTATTTGAGTGCTTGTATGAAGAAGTTAACTGAGTGTACAAATGAGTGAACTAATTTGACTAATGAGTTAACTAAATAGATTGATGAGTTAACTATTTTGATTGGATAGTTAACTTGATGAGGTGAAATTTGATATTTTATTTAATTATTTGATGGATAATAATGGATTTTAATAATTTAATTAAATAATTAAAAATTATTTAATTAAATGATAATGGATTAATGATTAATGGATAATAAGATGATAGAGAATACTTAATGAATAAAATAATTATTTTACTGTCTATATTTTCCCCTCTTTGAGATGTGTTCGAAGTAATCATTTCAAACAAAATAAAAGTAACAAGGATGAATGAATTAAACAAAGAAAGCGATCAAGAATGGATTGGAAGATGAAAAAAATGATGATATACCCTAGTTTACTTCCTCCTTTCCAAAAACCAAGATATAATTACATTGAGTTAATTGAGCTTCCCAACCTTTTTCTATCAAATGTGTTAATATTAGTAAAATAACTTACAATTCACATAATTGCTTGTATTTAGAATAAAGGGATGTTTTTTCTAAAATTCCCAAGTAAATCATGACTATGCAAGCTTTTATAAAAATACTCTTGTTGGATTTATCAATGATAGAATATATAGTTTTTTAAAAAATAATCTTGTTGGATATAATGCTGAATTTAAAATGTTTGAATAGTCGAAAATTTCTTTAAAATGAAACAAGTTGAAACTAATCCCCCCATAATTGTTGCATAAATCTATTTCCATGTTTAAAAATTAAATAATTTAAATGTGAATAAGTTCATTGTAGGGAAACAAATTTATAATTTGATAAAAAGACTCAAATCCATTTGTAAATCAAATAACTTAGATGCGAATAAATTCACCAATCTAAATTATATCTTAAAAATCATCACTATAGTGAAACAAATTTATAGTTTGAAAACAAAATCAAAATACACTATTTGAACCAAACACCAGAGAGTTGTGAACTAGACAATTAACACATTGTCTAGAATTATAACTTGTCACTTATATTCAACCTAGAAAGGGTGTTAAAATAAAAATAATTCACATAAAGTTCACTAAAATGTATGCATGGAGATTAGAAAAAAAAATCATTAAAAACTAAATTTAAAACACTATTCAAACTCAAAAATTTCTAATTGAACATAAAGTGTTGTGTTCTCAGGATTAGGATTATAATGGTATGTGGGAGTTCTCATTTGGCTAACATAATTATAATATTCTCTTGATAATTCTTTTAATAATATAAATTTGTATTGAAGATGGATGATTATTATTTTTGGATAAGCACCACCTAAGGGGGTGGCTCCATATATTACTATCAAAATGCCAGTTACATCAGATGCAGAGAATCACCTATTATGATACAAATGACAACACCTTCTGCTATTTCTAGTAGCCTTATTACATCCTCTTGAGATATTAGGTCTGGATTTGCTTCCAAAAAGTAGATGAAGTCAATGACATCGTTCTTCTTCTCCACTCCTGCCTTAAATAAATTCTAGGCATTTCTCATCTTAATCTTCTTTTTCTTCACATTAAGGTTTAGAACTCCCACACTGACTTTAGATGTAGGATCATCTTGAACATTTTCAACAACCCCCATAATCACCGGCTGTAGATCATCGTGTACAATACATTGTGCAATTCGGGTCCCCCACAATGGAAAACCCAACACCTGAATGTAATTTGAGAAAAAATGATCCAGAATCAGACCATCATGAGCATGCTCATCTACCCAGAAATCTACCCCCAACGACCTTCAAAATCGCCCTTCTCTCCCTGTCATCAGCCTTCTGGAACATATAGGTTATCTGCTCCTCACACGTCTCCTATTTGGGTACACCACCCTCCACCCTCCTCCCTCCTCCCTCCTCCCTCCTCCCTCCTGCACCTACACTCAGACTCCAAAAATACTCGCCATTTTAACAAAACACCAAAACACTCAACCAACCACCTAGGAACCTCCAACCAAAAAACTACTTGCCCAATATCACACACGCTTCTACAATGGAGCACACTCCAATTTATAGAAACAAGGCAACCTTCCTCAGAATCCCAACCACTCATTACAATATCCCAACCGTCCATTTGTTCTTCGATCAGTCACACACTGATCGCCAAATCTATGACCAACACTACTCAATATTTTCCAAATCTAGATATCAGTACTCCTGGTTCTGTCTCATATCATAGCCTAACCTTTTCCTTTTTATCACGAACCCCAAAACTAGTCCATTTTATTACCTTCAAATGACAATTTCACTGCTCCTGCATCCTTTCTCAATCCACTTTGGGATTTATCGTACCTTCCTTCCTGTCAACTCTGTAAAGGATTGTTCTACCTTTTTAATTCATGAGGTTTGTACCTCTTTTAAGACAACCGACTTTAGCTGAGCCTCAAACATATTTTTAGAGGACCATACTCCAACTCTATATAGTCTTGTGTCACCCCCTTGTTTGCCAATTTGTACTTCACCATGTTGTCTTCTCTAAAAACATGGGTTATCAAATACTCCTTGAAATCATTCAAGCAATTTAGAATCATTTTAACCTATGGCTTTAATTTCCAATTTTGCACAAAATTTTTGCAGACCGTATTTATGCAAATCTAGGAATTGCCCTCTATTTCCACTGTACTGATGCCTTTCATCTGGCACAACCAAAAGCCCCTCGCTAATGCTTCCATTTTGGCTTCGTTATTGGTTGTTACCCTGAATTTCCTTGATAAGGCCTATAAAAACACCCCTTTATTATTCCTTATTATACAACCAATCCTCGTCAAACCCAGGATGCCTTTTGCTGCTCCATCAAAGTTGACCTTTAATCACCCCTCTGATGGAGGGAAACATTTAGCCTTCTTTCTCTCCTTTTGTTTGCAAGTAAAGTCTTTCAATGGAGGTCGTAGATTATTCCATATTTTTTGAATTGCATTGTCTTAGTTTGTGAATTTTATTGCTTTTTTATTATTACAATTAGAATTTACCACCTTGTAAATCCCATTTTTAATTTTCTTCATAACTTCTCTAATTGAGAGGCATTGATTATAGAAGATCCTTCTATTGCATTTTTTCCATACATGCCAAACAACATTGACAATACAACCACCCATATGTCACCCCATAAATTGTCTACCTTCCATACCGACCAGCGCATTAAAAAAGCTAACAAGTTGCTTTACTGTGGGGAGTACCAATCCCAACACTTGGACGCAAAAGAGAAGTTGAGTAGCAAATTATTTGCTAACTCACCATCACACCAACATAAAAAACATATATTTGGTCCATGAATCCCATATTTTCCCAACCTATCCCCTGTCAAAATTATCTTATGTAGGGTCATCCATAAGAATGCACCTACTTTCGGTAAAATACCTAACTTCCAACACAACATGGATGACCACCCCACCACACCTTCCGAGGACTTTTGAATCTCATAGCCAAGTTTTATAGAATATTCCCCCAATATTTCCTCACACCAAATCACTTCATCTTCAACATCTATTAGTAAAATTTTCCTTCCTTCTAGCATTTCCTTCAATTTAATTTTAACATGCACTGTGATTGCCAACCTATCTATATTGACCCAGTCAAAGCTGATCACCGAACCCACATTTCTTTTGCAAAGATAACACACTATTGCTCTTCCTTGTTGGTTTATTACCTTTTCCAACCAATCAATTTTGTTAAAGGACTTTGTCAATGGTGCGAAGCCGTTCTAGGAGTCACACCAAAAATCTACACATTGGCCATTTCCTAATCTCCATGTGAGATGCTCTATTACTATCCTCCTACTTTCCCAAATTAACTTCCAAATTGTTGAACCTCCCCTTGAATTTTCCATTAGCAAATTCTTTTGAGATCATCTTCATCTAAATATTTTTTTGGAATGATCCTACACCATAATCTCTCAGGTTCCCTATAAAGCTTCCAACTTAGCTTGCCTCCTAAGGCTAAATTTAGTGCTTTCCACCCTTCTTAGGCCAACACCTCCATATTTCTTGGGTTGGCAAGCAGTCTCCCATTTTACTAGAGGAATCCATTTTTCTTCCTTTGCTCCTTCCCACAAATTTCTTCATGAAACCTTCCAGATTTGACACTGCTTTATTTTTTATTTTAAAGCAAGACATGATGTAAATAGGCACCATCAATAATACAGATTTTACCATTAAAATTCTTCCCACTAGTGACAACCATTTACTTTTCCAAGCTACATATTTATTTCTACAGTGGCTTAACATATCCTCCCAATGATCCATTTTACGTGCATACCTTGGAATAAAGGTGGACCAAGATGTTTTGAGGGGAGACATGCAATAGAAACGCCAAAAAACTTGGAAATCTTCTTCTATATCAATTTCTTTGTATTGAAGAAAAAAAAAATCAGATTTCTCCTTGTTTAAAATATGGCCCAAGGAAGACGAGTATTTCTCTAGAACATACTTGATCATCTCTTCTTCTTTAATGTTCGCTTCTCTAAACAACAATGTGTCATCTGCGAATTGAGCATGAGTTATTGGTTCAATACTATCTGTCACCTTGATCCCCTTCCATAATCTTTCTTCCCACAATTACTTAAAGTGCCTACCCATTGCCTCTATCATTATTATGAAAATAAAAAGGGGGATGGATCTCCCTGTCGCAGACCATTTTTTGCTCCAAAAAAACCATAGAGTAGTCCATTAACCAATACAGAGTAATGGGGGGTTGAAATAAAATTTTGAATAATTTCTAACCAGTGTTTAGAAAAACCAAATCTTTTCATTACTACTAATAGGAAATCCCATTGAACTCTATCATACACTTTACTAACATCAAGTTTGATTAACATACCTTTCAATTTTTTCTGATGTGATTGTATGTAATGTTTCAAATGTGGTAATTATGCTATCAATTATTTCTCTTCTCGAAGTAAGCTTGTTCTTCTCAACAAAAAATATCTTTCCTATTACCTTCTTCAATCTATTTGCCAACACTTTGGTTAGGATCTTATAAATGGTATCACATAACAAAATTGGCTGATAATCAGTGAAGGTGCTACTCACACCTTTTAAATTAAAGCAATTATCATATTTTTAATATCTTTTACAAAATTTCTTCTTTTTCTAAAATTTCCCACCAAATTCAAAACATCCAAACCCAAGAATTTCCAACACTTTTGATAGAATTTTGTTGTGAATAGGTCTGGGCCAAGGGATTTTTTTAGGATTAATTCATATGTGGCCGAACAAACCTCTTCTAATGTGAAAGGATCGCTAAGCATCCCGTTATCCACTTCATTAATAAATTGTGGAACACATGATAAGATTGGCTTGTCCAATGCATGAATATCCCTCGCCCTCACCCCCAAAAAAGATCTATAAAAATTTACAGCCTCTATTTCAATCCCTTCCCTATCCTTGGTAATCGAACCACCCACATTATATTCTTCACCTTGCTTCTTGATCTCTACCCACATATGGACGCATGAAATTTTTTTTTGTTTGCGTCCCCTTCCCTTAGCCAGGTTACCCTTGCTTTATCCCTCCTATATAGTTCCTCTTTGGCCAATAATTATGCATGCCATGTTTTCAACTCATTTTATTTTTTATATTCTATTTCTGACATACCATATTTCAATACAATTTCGCTCAAATTTTCCAACTCTTTCTCCACCGATTCTTTCTTTGAAAAGATATTTGAAAAACACTCCATGTTCCATGTATTTAGTTTATTTTTAATGAATATTAGCCTCTTTGAGAACTGGAAGCTAAAAATCCCTTCTTTTTGCAACCCTTCCTTCCACCAAACTTCTAAATTATCTATTAAATTTTGGTCCTGCCACCACATTTATTCAAATTTGAAATAACTATTGGCTGGTTTTTTGCTCAGCTTGATGTCCAAAGTTACAGGAAAATGATATGTTATCAAAACAAGCATGATGTTGGATTCATAGGTCAGTTCATCTCCAAGCCACTTGATTCCCAAGAAAAATCTATCTAGCCTTTCTAATATGTTCATGAATCCCAACCTATGGTTTGTCCATGTGAAGGATCCATTCTTTGGGACACAATCAACCACTGAATTGCTTTGATGAATTCTCTAAAATTTAACATTGTCTTATTTATTTTGTTCATGCCTCCACTTTTTTCATTTACATTAAGGATCGCATTAAAATTGACAGCCAATATTACTTTAGAACTATCCATCCTTTCTAATTGTGTAGATATCTTTTTCCAAACTCCTGCCTTTTCCACCGTACTGATTGGACCATAGACATTTAATATAGGAAAAATTAAATCACTTAGCCTACTTTGAGCCAAGCCCTATATCCAATTGGTTTGTGTCTCTACTAAGTTGATTTCCACCCAATTAGTATACCATAGAATACCCAAACCACCAGCAGACCTATTGCCATCTTGAAAAATGCCTAACCATTTTTTGCAGAATTTAACAAAACTTTCACCTTCCTTGGAACTTATTTTGGTTAGTTGTAGTAATATGATATCTTCTTGCATTTGATCCAAGTGATTCTTAACCAAGCATCTTTTTTCAGGGGTAGATAAGCCTCTGACATTCCATGTAATGATTTTCATTGCCCTCCAAGGGAGACCTTGGCTCCCTTAGATTTCAAAATCTTTTTTATACTTAAGAAGCCCTTCTCATTGGATTCTCCCTCCCATTTTTTCTTATTTGTCTTTCTTCCTTTTCCTTTTTTTGATTTTCCCAAAATATTTGATGTCGATTGGTTGATACAACTTTGGTCAATTTCTCCCAATTTGTCCACCTCGGAGAAATCATCTTTTGTTTCATACATATCTTGTTCCAATTCAACACCTTCTATTTCATGTTCCTCTATGTTATTGGATTTTTGTTGATCCAAATTCGGTTCCGACAAAACTACTTTGGTGCCCTCTCCTTTCTTGTCAAATGTTTTGAGATGTAGTATTTATATCTTTTGATTTGTCTTCACCCGAATGTTGGTCGATCTACTAATCAATTTTTCTTTCCTTCTATGTTAGAAGCAAACATGACATGGGGTTTGGTTCTCTGTAACCGCCCATAGCCTTTGTATTGCCTTGTGGTTGTGGAACCTTGGGAATCCAAGTTGAATTCATTTTCAGTATTTTTCTACATCTATCATCCCTATGATCCCTTCTCCAGTATATCAGACAAAACATTTTCTCTTGCTCTATCTCCAAAGATTGCTCCCAATGACCCCATCAACACATAACATATTTTGTTCGGTATTTTCCTAACCATTTCCACCAGAAGGAATGCATAGAGGTAGGAATTTCTCTCTATTATTTCTTCATCCACATCAATGAGGGTGCCTAAAGATCTTCCTATTTTTTCAATGCTCTCTTCCACCCAATATTCCAAATGCATATCGTACAGACATATCCAAATTGGTTCATCATAAGGGTCCAATTTCACTGGATTAAAATTGGGACACCATTTTTGCATGTACAGGGTATATTCACCCATTTTCCATAGACCACCTTGTAAAACCACCTCCCTATCTTCGACATAAAGAAAGATTGCCACAAAAAACCTTTTGGCAAAAAATTAACTATCTCCACATATTTCCAATGTTCATCCAGCCACGCCCTAATCTTTATTCTATCATATTTTGATCCTATTAGACTACATATTATCACTAAGTCTTCCAAAATTTCTATGTCCTCAAATGCCTCCTTCGACAAATCAATTGTTTGATATTCATCGTGCAATGTATTTTTGCACTGCACCTTTGCCTTCATTTTTCCTTTCTCATCGCCATTTTTCCTTCTTGCTCTGCAACTTCTTGCTCCATTTTTTGATTGGATGATTAAAATTATGAGTGACATGATTAATTTATATATTTTTTGAGGGATAAATTAATGGTTTTGATTTGATCATGGATTGATAGTTATCTCCATAGATTATAGATATGATTAGTAGAGGTAGCAATCATTAAGGAGCATTTCCTTATTCCTTTTTTCTTATAGTCCTTAAGACTCCTAAAGTGGTAGAAAATGATATTCATTTCCTACAATGTCACTAACTCCATAGCCTACATGCTACTAGTGAAATTCGTTCATCACCCACATGCCTAGGTGATAGCCAATTGACTCTAGGATACAACCAAATCACTCTACACAAAAGAAACATTCTCGAACTAGTGTCAAGTTAGAGCAATGACAATATTATCTTTAAGTGGGTCATAGGGTTTACTATTTTGGTGCTCACCTCAAACGAGAGGAAAAAAATATGTCACATGGGGTATACAACACTCTACCTACAGCCTCACAAAGTCTTTTACTCCAACTATTTTGTGCTTCTATAAAATTTGGTTCCTATATGTAGCTTGGTTTTAAAAATGGGAAAAAAGATCTTACAATGAGATTCCAAAACCATAATCCTATGGCTTGCTTCATCTAGGTTTATCCCATTACTTCTAGGGCTAATTAAATAAAAGGTACATAATCAATTTGATCTTAGGATCTATTCTTTGAAGTGGTACACAAGCTTATGGAAGGAATCTTTCTTAGACCATGGGAAGGGATAGCACGTTCATATATTTTACAAATAAATTTAAGGAAAGATACCTATTGTCATTTCATGCCACCCTTAGATGATCCATCACTGATAAATGATATGAGATATCCTACATAGGCCATCTTGCATGAATTATCCTTGAAGGGTTCCAAAATTGGTTAAGTCCTGAAGTTTTAGGCTTTTGAGTTTTTGCTTACCTTCATACCATCATACCTTCTTCATTGATCTTGCTCCTTCTTCTCTTCCTTCCATTTTCCCCTATGTTTCGGGTTTTGGCCTTTGACCTTACCCTTTAACCCTTATTGCCTCATTTTGGTAAGCCTCAAACCTCACCCCTAATCACTGAAGTCCCAAAAATGCTTTTCAAGATTTTTTTAAGTCTTGGTTTGTCATACTTTGGGGTTCAGGCTTCCCTCTTACCTCTTCCATCTTCTCACCTTTTCTTCTATCGATCTTTGGATGTAGACCTTTGGCCTTACCTCTTTAGCCTTACCGCTTTCTCCTCATAAAGCATAAGCCTTGTTCCCAATCTTCGATCCCTTAAATCTCATCTTTGGCTTTTGGATATCAAACCCTTGTCTTATGCCTTTCTTTCCTTTCCTCGTCCCCTTCAAAAATCAGCTGTGTCAAATTTTTGGACTTCGAGCTTTGACCTTCTCCTTTACCTCTTACCTTTCTTCAGTAAAAGATAGTGTTGTGCCTTGCATAACCACCCCATCTTTTGTCTTGGTCAAAATGGGTTCCCATTTGTGTTTTTTGTACTTAGTTGTTTTTGGAACAAAATTTGGAGTATGGTTTTGCCAAGTATTTTGTTTTTCTTCTTTGTTTTTTCTGTCGGAAGCGAAACCGGAGATGAATTGGGTTTTGAAAGGTCTTTTGAGGTGTATTTTTGGTTCTGATCCCGTCGGTCTTTTCTTTGCCTTTGTTTTTGCTCTTTAGCGGAAGCGGAGCAGGAGTGGGAATTGGGAGGGTTCTATTCAAAATTTGCAAAAATCAAATTCAATTCCGATTCCGACTCCGCTCTCTTTTTAATGTTTGTTTGTCTCGATTTTTGTGTTTTGTTTTATTAGGTTGGTCTTTTACTTAACTTTTGTTTTTGTTTTTGTTTTGTTTTTAGTTATCGGACGTGGAGTCGGAATGGGAATAAGGTTTGGAAAGTTTATGATTTTAAGATCCTGTTTCCATTTTGGTTCCAACCCCGCCTTTTTTTTTTGTGTGTCGTTGAATTTTTGATGGAAGTTGCACTATAGAGCAGTGTTTGTTCTCTTACAGTTCTGACTCCGCCTTTACTGTGTTTTAATGAATTAATGGTGGTTGCCGATGTAGGTAGAAATTCACATTTTTTTTTCTTTATTAAGGGTTAAAGCCGATTATTATTGTTATTATTACAAGTCTGAGAGCCCGAAGAGCAATAGCAGAGTTCGTTTGAGCGAATTGAGCAAGATAGAGAAGGGATTGTGTGCGAATTGATTCAGAAAGTCAGCATGGCTTTGTTTGCGTTTAAGGTAGGTCTTTTATTTTTGTTGTTCGTTGTTTTATTTGCGGTTGTGTTCATTATGTTTTGCTTTGTATCTGTTCGCGTGTTCAATCATTGTGTTTTAAGCAATTTTATGATCAATGATGTGATTGAATGAGTAGGTTCTTGTTTTAGTTTGTTTTAGTTTTATTTTTATCTTTGTTGTTTTATTTTGTTGTGTCGTTTCTTTCTATTTTTGGGCATTGTTGTTTTCACGACTTAATCGTGATCGCATTGGGTCGTTTTCGATTTGCAGTAGATTTAGATTAGATTAAAGGTTTTTATTATGGTGTAAGTTAGATTAAGAATTTATAGTGAGGTAGATTACAGATTTTTACA
Source organism: Sequoiadendron giganteum (assembly GCA_007115665.2). Taxonomy (NCBI): domain Eukaryota; kingdom Viridiplantae; phylum Streptophyta; class Pinopsida; order Cupressales; family Cupressaceae; genus Sequoiadendron; species Sequoiadendron giganteum. Next base: position 477,939,039 of record CM021102.1, read on the forward strand.
GTGAGTTGAGGTAGATTAGGTTTATTGTTTAATTTAGGGTTTCGTTGTTGGTAGAATGGCAGGGTTTCAAAACCCGTGCCCTAGTTTTATTAAGTTTGTTAATTTAGGGTTTCGTCGGTCTCTGCAATAAGTTTTAAATGAATGGCTCTAAAATATAATTGTTCCCCACGGTCATATGAGGGTAGAGTTTTTTTAAGCTCCTTTGCTATGTTATGGCAACCTAGGTTTAATCATGAAGTTATGATGAAAATGAATAAAGTTGATGATGTCATGATTAGCATATGCGGAGGGGGGATTGGAATGGGTATTGGCATAAGAGTTTGTTTTTACCAAAGATGTGATAATTAGCGGAGGGGGGATCGGAACTGGGCTTAAACTTAAGAATTTTTGTTTGTAAAGGTTATCAGTTCCGTTTTCATCCCGTGTCCGGCTCCGCATATTGTGGAAAGTCTTTTGTCGAAGTAACGATAAACAAATCGGAGACGGAGGCGGAATGGAAATAGAATATGAAATGAGAGGAATTTGAAGAAAAACCAAATCTTTTTTTTATTCCGATCCCAGTTCCGATAACTTCCCCGACTCTGACTCCGAGCCCGTTTGTTACTAGCTGAAGTTCCTATATGGGTTTTTGCTCTGAGTCCGTCAGTCTTGTAAAAATGATTATTTTGTGTTTCTGTCCGACTCTGACTCCGATACATATGTAACAGGTATGTTTTTAAAACAAGTTTTATAATGATTTATTGGAAGGGGTCTAATTAGAGGTTTGCTTGCAGGAGATTTGAGAGATGTCAGGAACGTCAGGAGAGGCTGCTCGAAGGAATCAACCGGCTGGAACATCAAAACCTGCACCAAAGATCAAGAAGGTGAAACCAGAACAGTTACCTTATACATTAAGGTATGATCATAGGAATCTGGTGGTGAAGGCGAGCAAGGTGGAATCAAACTGGTCAGATATCACAGATACCAATCTGGGCCAGTATAATTTCGAAGAATTACATGAAGAGACCTTTGCAGAAAGGGAAAACTTGACAGGGAGAACTCAAAGGATTGTTGACTCCGGTCTTGCACATATCACTATGTTTCCTTTGTCAGTTCAATGTCTGGAGTTGATATATACAGTGGCCAGTACTTATAATCTAGCTACAAGATTATGCATGGATTCACAGAATAATGTAATTATAGATCTTACTCCGCAGATGTTCCAAAACATATTCAATGTTCCTGATCCCAAGAATTTAGTGCAGTTAACTGAGGCTGAGGCATTGGAGAAATACAGTAAGCATAAAGACTCCAATAAGTCTCATTTAAACAAAAGATGGTTAAGTACTGAGAAGAAGTCTTTGAGCAAATTGGCAGATCAGCCAAAGAGGGCAGACTTCAAGAAGGAGATATCTGATTTAATATTGATGTTGTCCAGAGTGTTTGGGAAGAGGGATGCCTTCCATTTCAAGGAATGGATGTTTCATTTTATTCAAGTGATTTTTCAGGGTGATTATCAATTTGATTGGTCCATGATTGTTTCTGATGCCATACATGATCAGCTCACAAGGGTCAGACATACCAAATCTTTCTTCATGACTTCATATGTGGTCTATGTTGCAGCAAGATTGGGGATTTTCCTAGGATTAAATAGGGTAGGTATAATGGGAGCTTTGGATGGACAAAAGAAGGTATGGGAACACTATGATCAATTATCCCTTCAGGTTGCTGAGACTCACTTCAGAAGAGTCAATGATGCATTTTTATATGTGGTTATCAATCAGTTGAGTGGAGATGCAGGATACAGGTTAAGTCAGGAAGCTATGGCTTCCATTTCTGAATGGGGAAGTTGGTACATCCAATACCCAAAATTTACATACTTCAGATTGTTTGGGTTTGAAGGTCATCCTCATTTACTTCCAAGATGCTACAGCAATAGAATAGTACTTATGGAATTTGTATATCAAGCCATCAGAGTTAATGCTAGATTTGGGATGAAGCACAAGACAGGATGCCATAAGTTTCCTATGACACTGGGGGAATATAGTTGTCAACACTTGAAGGCGGCTAAGGTGGTTTGTAATGAGTTGATACAATTGAAATTGGGATTGTATATAGCTCGTAAGTATTTTGATTCGAAAAAGAAGATGTATACTTTATTACCTTCTGTGTTTACTAGACACTTTAATTTGTTAGAGGATTTTTGGTGTGATAGGCAGGATGAATTTGACTTGAGGAGGAAGAATTATGAGAGATTACCAGTCTCACTTATGGTAGAGTTGGGCATTAAAGATAATATTCCTGACACTTTGGTGGATGATGGAGTGGTATTAGATCCCTCATATGAAGCTTTGAATATTGGCACCAAAAACTTAGATCCAATAGACTGGAATGAAGAAGAAACGATTGACATTAAGAAATTGGGAAGAACAGTCTTGGATAGAAGTGTGCAATGGTTGATGATGAGGACTCAAGCTCCTCAGGGACCAATCCTCAAGAAAGGTAAAGGGTATAAGAGGATTAAAAGAAAGGCGCCTTCCAAGGAACCATTGGAATTCTTTCCTCCGGATGTTGAAGAAACAGAGTTGGAGGTGGTTGATGAAGAAGAAGAGACACCCGAGGGAGATGTCCCAATTGAATCTGTTGTTCCTATGCCCGCATTGGGTGAGTCATCTACACAAGCCCCACTCACAAGAAAGAAAAGCAAAGAAGTTCAAGGAGTGCTTTATGCCATGGCCGAAGCTACTAAAGGAAAGGAAGTGGAGGAAGAGTTGGTAGAAATTGAGACAGATTCAGATGAAACTCTATCAGAGAAGGACTTGCAAGAAAACATGCCTCTAGATCCTGCTATTGAGCAGATTCTTACACAGGAGGAGCAATGGAAACAGTTTGAAGATGCTACCAGAGAATCTGATGCAATGGCTGCTGCGGAGAAACAAAAGGAAATAGAGGCAAAGTTGCAATTTGATGCTCTACTTCAACAGCAGCAATCGAAAGAAAGAGAAGTTGAAACAAGGATAGCAGCTGACACAATGGAGGAGCAAATGAGGCAACGAGAACATGAGATCAAGGTCAAAGGTGAAAATGACAAGTTGGAATTGATACAAAAGATCCATGATCTCGAGGAGGAGAAAGCAAGAAACCGAAGGGAAAAGGAAGCCCTTGTTGCTAGATTGAAGCTTGCAGAGGAGACTCAACTGAAAGAACAAGAGGTTGAAGCTCTAAGGAAAGAACAAGAGGTTGAAGCTCTAAGGAAAGAAAAGGAGGCTGAAGAGCTGGTAAAGAAACAGCTAGTTGAGAAAGAAAGGGAAAAGGCAGAGAAACTCATAGCCTTGGAAGAGGAAAGATTGAGAAAAGAAGAAGGAGACAGGAAGATGCAGGAACAAAGAGATAGAAAGGAGGCTGAGAAGTTGGTGCAGTTGCATGTACTGCAAAAGCAACAAGAAAAGGAAAAGGTTGATTCTCAACCTAAGGTAGATATTCAGCCATCCTCTACAGTTGTTGCTTCCTCTTCTATGATGATGGCTCCTGGTGCTCCTACTTGGTTGAAATTAGATCTACAGAAAAGAGCTAGAACACCTCCTCAATCTCTTAATTGGGAGGACATGATGAAGGAGATTGAACAGGAAAGGCCTAAGAAGAGGGCTAAAGTTTTGCACTCTACCAGACTCATAGATAAAGGGGAGATAGTTGTTGAATGTGCCGTGCCTATGATTGAAAAGGAGGTAGGGGATATGCAGCTTACAGACTATCAATTGAGTACGGTTAACTTGGGAAGACCCACTAGAAATCAACAAATGAATTTGATTGATGTGGTGGCTTCAACGACAAAATCTAGAATGATCAAGGACAAACAAAAGAAAGATGAGCTTAAGGCTCAGTTAGATCAGTTACATTCATTTTTGAAGAGTGTCTCCTCTCCAAGGTCACAAAAGGTTGCAGCAATTGAGACTCCTGTTTTGCTAAGCAAAAAGGAGGTTGATGATTTGATGCAGGTTAGAGGTAAGGCGGAGATGGTTGACAAGTGGATAGATAAAGTGAACCGGGAGGTAGGTGAGGTTTTGGAAAAGGGGTTTGAAACCTATAAGGAGGCGGAAGGAGTAATAAAAGAGATGCATCAATATATTGAGGCCTTCGAGAAGTTAGAAGAAGAGTACAAAGAGTATAGTGAAAAGTTGGAGAAAATAAATACATTGCCTCTAACTACTCTTTTAGAAGAATCTATACTCGAAGATGATAATAAATATTTTGTAGAAAAGAGTTCTCGTATCCTTAAATTTAGGACTGGCTTCTTGAGCAAACATAAGGATGAAATTCAGGGAGCAGTTAATAATTTAACTGAGCAGTTGGAGGAGTTGGAAGCGGTTATGGCTATAATAGTAGATGTGAATGTAATGACTAAAGATGGCATGCCGTTAAGTCAGGTTAGAGAGAAATGGAGGGAAAGATTCCAAGGACTCATGCAGGATGATGGAGAAGACTTGGTGATAGATCGGCTTGTAGAGGTCAAGGAAGAGATAAAAGTTGCAGGAAGAGAGTTGGTCAAGGTAAAAAGCATGAAAGAATTTGCTGCAGTTGAGCTGGATCGCATCAAATTTGAAGATAACTGGATTGATGGGCCAGATATGGATATGCTACAACAGGTCTTCACCAGTTATGATGAGTTCATAGCGGATCCAATATCACATGCATAAAATATTGCATGATGCATGATATTCTTCTTCCTTGCATGATGCATGATGATCTTCTTCCTTGCATGTTGCATGCATGCAGCACTAGCAGTCTCGAGGATGTGGGATCTTCTTTTCTCCTATGTTCTATCTTCTATTGTTAGATCAAACTGAATGTGTAATGTAAGAACTCAGGATCAAAATTGATCTGAGTTTCCAAGACAGTTGATTGTTCTTAAAAAGGTGGAAAACCTAAGATAGAAGTAAAAGTTCGAACTTCTTTTTTTTGTATTCTATAAATACCAGTGGGGTATTACATTGTAAGGGTCGGCTAATTGAGAATTGGATTGGCTTACCTAGTGTTAAGAGATAGAATTTTCAAAGAGCATTTTGCAAAGATACATTGTACCAGATCTTGTTTACAGTTAATAGAATTGCAAGCTTACAAAATATGGAGTTTGGCATTGAATTGTGTGTTTGATAAGGTTAATGAGTTATAATCCACTTGAATGCCAGTGATTGTGCTGAAGCATGATAGTTTCTTATATGATGAAAGTCATTAGAAGAAACCAGGTTTAAAGATTATCTTGTTAAATTGTCATTGAATTAAGGTTATTAAAGTTTGTTGATCTATAGTTTTAATGATGAATGAATGTGTGTGGTTTTGAGATTTTGGAAATATTTGTGATAGGTGAAATAGAGGAATTGAATTAAGCACCTAAGATGTATATGATGGTACAGTTATACTGTGGGTTGTGTCATGTTATGGTTTTTGTGATCGGTTAAGAAAACATTCATTGTTAAAAGTATATGTCTGGATAGTAGGTAAATTTAATTCATACTTACTGATTTGCCCCTTGGATCTATCTTTTTCTTTTATTTTAAACCCCTTGATTTACAAAAACTATTTTGACAAAGAGAGTCATAGCTTGAATCTTTTGTTACCAATCCAAGCCCCTTGAATATTATAGTTGCATGAACCAATTGAGTGACATCAGACAGTTAAGAACCAACTACCAGGACCTTGGGAGTTAGGCCACTACATGTAGTCTTTCTTTTTCAGGAGAAATAGAATAGAAATATTCTGTTTTAATGTTGTTTGTGTCATTTTAACCATCAATAGATAGCTTGTCCCCTTGACCTCCAATGGATCCTTTCGGACATCAGACGTCGATATTCCACTTTCCACTTTTGATCTTTGCGATAAGGCGTAAGCCTTATCCCTAATCTCCAACATCTCTTTCAAAGGTTTTAGTTAAGGCTAAACCTTTTGGGTGTCGAGCAACAATTTTCTCCTTTACTCTTTTGAATCTACAGAAAGGCGTAAGCCTTCTCCCCAATCTCTGACACTTGATAAGGGTGACCTTTTCAAACTTTGTAATTCTCTCTTTCTACTTTATTCCTTCTTCTTCCTCTTCTATCATGCAGTATGGTGAATCCTCAAAATCTGATCTCCAACGGTCTGATGCCAATGATGTGTAAGTGGTATGAAGTAGGCTTGACGCTCAATCCCTGACAAAGATGTTGTTTTTGTGGCTTGAGACTATTTAATCCATAAGCAAAGGTTTCCTTTCGAGTTTGATGCACTGACCTTTTAGTAGATTTGACGTGTTAATGCTCGATCTAAATTTTGAGCGGCCTATTTCAATTTTTGGGCTTCAAGGATGACATTTATTGCTCCTCTAAATTATGCAAGTGGATTTTATGGGCACTCATGCTCATTTATTGCTCCTCTAAATTATGCAAGTGGATTTTATGGCACCTATGGTCATTTATTGCTATATGTGGACCTTTCTAATGGATCCATGTCCTAATCATGATTTTCATGGGAGGGCTTCTTTCTTTCATGCACAAAATTCATTGTTAACCCTAGTTAGGGTTAGGGTTCAATTTGTGGTTCTAAGTTATGCCTGATCTATAAAGGCAAGAAATGTATTCATTTCAAGGGTTCTTCTTTTAGCTCCTCTAGGGTTTTTCTTTGGCAGGCTTGCATTTTGCATCCCTATGATTGTAAAGATTGGATTTTGCCTCTACATTAATGAAATCGATCGAGCTTTCCTCTTCTCATATTTTTTATGTTTTTGTAAGTTCATTTCCTTTATATCTAAGTGTTTGTTCTCTCTTTCCATGCATATATTTTTGAGTTAAATTATTTACAGTTGTTGCTTGAGAATATTCTTTCCTTCAAGCACCTTGTCAAGCCCTAACCTCCATGTTTTCCTTTGGAAATCAACCAATGGAGAGTTGTGTGAGTCCCCTAGTATCTTTTTAATGATGTTATTGTGTAGTCTAAGTCAAGAAGAAATGAAATTTCTATCTTGGTGTACCACCTCCATTTCCCTTTCATGCATTCCTTCAAACCCTTTTCCCTTGTGAGCTGTTAGAGTAGAGTAGTGATAGGTTTCAATGTGTTGGGTTAGACCAACATATTTGTACTTAGATGAGAAGAGGAAGCTAGCCTTCTCTGGAGATTCAACCTCATGAATGCAAAGGTCCCAAACCTTGAGGTTGTTTCTATTATGTCATTGGAATGTTGAACCTTGTGTTTAGTAGGGTACAATTTCATGTGACAATAGTTTTTGGCACACCCATTGGGACCACTTTCTCTCTATTAAATAATTTGGTGTTTTCTTCAATACATTTTACCTTTTGAGGCATATCTTCAAACACCATGGCAACTCCATTCAAAATATATTGGCTCAAGTAGCTCAATTTTACTTCATCTTATTGAGGAAGTGGTGCCTTCTTCAACATTTTAACCTTTGAAGGCAGTTCTACAAGCACCTGGTAAGTTTGCAACATCATTTGGGTGACTTTGTTGGTATGTACCCAAAATATCTGGTTGGGAAGTCCTTTGCTCTTTCCTTTTAAATTTTCAAGGTGTTTCTTGTCATTCCCATACATAAAAAACATCAATTTTTAATGGAAATCATATGTATATTCCCCTATTTCATGAAAATGCCAACTTTACACCTCATGGTTGGCCATATCGGGCTAGTTATCCCTCCCCTTCCATTTCATAGAACCCTACTATTGTGGGTTCTAAATCTTATCAAAATGCTTACTACCTACCCCACTGTTACCAAAATTTCACTTACAACTCAATTTGGTAGAGCTTGTTGGGAATAGGATGTCATTTAATTGCAATCCTAAACATATTTCATCTATCTCCTAAGTTCTTGGAAAGTATAACTCAATAGTAGGATTAGAAAGAGATTAAATTCGAATGAAATGAAAATGTAAATTGACATTTGTAATTATTCCTAAATAATAGGAACATGTGGGAACATCCAAGATGAGTTCCTAAATAATAGGAGCACATGGGGCACCCACATGGAAGGTGGAACCCACCTTGCTTCAGTTAACTATTTGGAGGACTGGTAACACTTCAGTAATGCATGTCTTGTTTCTACAAAATAGGGATTGATATTTACAAGAGTGGAGTGGAACTATCAGTTCAATATCAGTTTAGTTTAGTTTAGTTCAATTTAGTTATGGTTCAGCTATATTTAGTTGCATGTAGTTATTTTGAGTTGCATGCTAGTTGACTTGAGTTGCATGTAATTGACTTGAGTTGCATGTAGTTAATTTTAGTTGCATGCTAGTTGACTTGATTTGCATGTTATTTGACTTGAGTTTCATGACTAATGACTTCAGTTGCATGAAAGATAACAGGTGGATACTCTCAATTAAGTGGGGATGATCAATCATGCATGATTTTTGCATGAATTGGTGGAGAGATATGTTTCAATTAACTAAGATTGATTTGGACCCACCTTGGGTGCCCAAGTTGGCATCTTTGAGTTAACACCTTTTGCATGAGAATATATTTACAAGGCTTAGTTAAGTGGGCCCATTCTTGGGTGCCAACTTTGAGGTGATGCTTGCAAGATATTTTCTTGACCAACGATTAGTTAAGTGTTCATTTTGGGGCACCTAAATTGAGGAGACTTTGGTTTTGACTTCATGTTACAGTGTGGAACTCTACTTGCACAATCTAGGTGTGGTTTTTTGTGAGGATATTTATACTCTTGTCTTTGATAACTCTTATGAGTTTACATGCTCATTAATTGTCTATTTATTGCAGCAATCACATCAGAGTTTGAAGTTGGTTAGCAGGTTGAGCTTGTGCATGTGTGAGGGTTTGAAGCATGGCGTGATTCATGCTTGGTCACATGGAATGCATGGATATCTTGTGTTGCAAAAAGTGTATGAGAGTTTATTGCAGGTTGTGAATAAGGACTGTTGAAGGAAGGAAGCATATCAATAAGGATTGACACAATATTATTGTAATCTTGTTCTAAGGTTAAATAATACAAGCACTATTGATTCTGAAGGAGTTTTTTCCCGAAAGGGTTTCTCCATGTATATGTTGTGTCACTTCTATCTTCTTGTGTCATTCTTCTACAATCTTCTATCTCTTTCTACAATTAGTAAAATTGATCTAAACAGATTAATCATACACAAATAATTGGAACAAAGAATAGTTAATTAGATATACAGTCACATAGTTTTACAAGTTTTAAGCTACAATTTTACCTTCATTTTCAACAGAGTTGAGATAGTTGATTGCATTTAAAAGTGAAAGGGTATTCAAAAAAAATTGCTAAGTTAAATTATTGCACAATAGGGATGATCTCAAATGAAATACAGATTCATTTTGTAAATGTTCTTTACAACACAAAAGATTCACATATGTTTGCATAAAATTTATTGTTTTATTCATTGTACAAGAAATAATTCTTAAATTTCCCACACAAGTTGTGGGAGTAACTAATTTAATACAACATAAAGGAAAGCTATATATCTAAAGATATGAAATAAAGGAAAACACATGGGAAGAGAATATGTCCATCATTGCCTATGGAAGAATCTTGTGTTGATCTTCTTTGTATTTAGCTCCTCCTTGTTCCTGGTCTTCAAATGTACCTACAACATAACGTAAAGTTTTGGTTAGATCTTCGGATATGAACTCTGATCATATGTCCTACCAATAGAAATAAACCTTATATCTATGATGGATTTGATCAGTTGAGAAATTAGCATATGTATGCAAGAGAGCCAAGATCAAATCATCAAATGAGAGTCAAATCATCAGGAAGAACACCAAGCTTCATTGTTTTATCTAACTTGTTTGTTCAATGTGCATGTATAGGTTCATTTATGATTCATCTTGTTTGATATCACCGCATGTGGAGAAAAATGGGCTCCCACGAGGGTTGAGCCTGGCATTCTTCCCTCTTGGATTTAAAGAGGGATATGAAGCATATTTTAATCAATGAAAAGTGACTTCAATCATAGAAATCACTATAGGTTTCTAAGGAAGCATATCATCTACCTGAGTGCATTATGATCAAAATGCAACACATCATCAATGGGGCAATAGAAACATATATGCCAAGATTCAAGCATCTTGCTTTCTTATCACTATTTTGGGACAAAAAAATATTTGCATAAAAAAGAAAACACAGTGAAATAGCCTTCACTATAATACAAGGACAACAGTTTCTAATTGCATAATAGTACAAAAAGATGATGCATAGAGAGTTACAGTCAAGTCAATAACATAGTTCATGATTACATGATGAACATGAGGGTTAAAGACCTTAGGTCAAGGGACAATCATGCCATGTGTGGAAAATTTCACACCAATGGAGCTTTTATTTTTCAGTAAAATCAAGATTAAGTTGTAGGCCTTAACAACACAGAAGAGGTAGCTTCCTGAAAAATTGTGCAATGTGGAGTTATAAGCATGATAAACAGTCCATGCATGACAAACAAAATACAAGGAGCATGATAACTCATAACCCTGCATGACAATGACCTAGGAACCTTCAAAGGGTCTTGTTATGTACAAATTCCTACCAAGGGTTTTCACAAGTTAATGAAAGTAATTCTTAGATTAACATGCAGATGACACAGTTATAAGGGCAAATATCACAATTTGTGAAGAAGACAATGATAGTGACAAAGTATAGGAAGACAATGCACTGTGATGAGGATGTAAAAAGGATATAAAGAGCACCCAAGGAAGTGATAGGAATCACTCTTGGTGGATAATGCATAAAGAGTCTTTCTTTTTGTGACCTATACAAGCTTATGGAAAGAAGGGAAGTCATGTTTTGAAATCTCAAAAGCATAAAGACAATAGTCAAAGGCCAATATGACAGTGAGGAGAATAGTGACAGTGATATCATAATAAGGGTGTGGTACATGAATGTATGATAGTTCTTTATGATTGTAAAAGATGCAAACTTATGATCACAATTATGATGTGAACCGAGCCCTGAACAAAGAGTAAGTTCCATTAGTACAAGCCAAAGACCCTCGAGCATAGGAAACTTTTAATGGGTTTTATTTTAGAAAAAAATGGAACTCTTGAACTCAAGTTTCAATAGGGTTCCCAAATATCAAACCATTGAATGCATATATAATGAAGGAAGAGGGAGCTCGAGCTTCAGTCAAGGTAAATCCTCATTTGTGCAAATAGAAAGAAAAACCTAGTGTAAACATTCATAGCCATGGCCATGGCATTTAAAGAAAAAACTTGAAAGATGCTAAAAAAATCAAAGAAGGGAAGAGAGTTTTCAGTTTTACAGAATGAAAAGATACAAAAAAAATGGATGCTTTTTATCTTTTTTCTTTTTGCAAATATAGTTGTAAAAGCATGAATCCTTTTTCACAGAGTGTGGTGAACAAAAACAAGGATACATAAAATAAACTCAGCACACAGTCTTAGCTCATCTTCTAAAAGAGAATCTGCATGAATGGCTCGAAACTCCCAGAGGACTCCATGGAAAGCTCAAGTGAAACCCTGGCATGGTGGCACCCAGGCATAGCATGAAAGTTGAAAATGAAGTGAAGTGTTAGAGGTTGTGACTTGAGTTTAGGGTTTTCTTTACCCTATCTTAGTCAACCTCCACATAAGGCATTTTTTCTTTTATTTAAAAAAAAATCTCTTGCATTAACTAATACCCATTGCTAGGTGTACTTGTATACCTCTTTGTGAACCTTTGAAAAATTATAAAATCAAACTCCAACATCATTAATTCCCTCCTAATTTTGCATGGTTTTGAAATCAAACGTATAATGTAAACAAATAATAAAGTAGTAATTTATAAATTACTTTATTATTTGTCATTATAATGCAAAGGTTGGAGAAATCCATAACAACTAGTAAAGTAACTCATAATCGATTACTTTATTATTTGTTCAAATTAATTGCCTTCATCCCAAAGTCATGAAAAATCAGGAGGCAGAGATAATTGAAATCCCTTTGAAGTACTTGAATCGTGCAAAAGTTAAACGTGGAGTTCAATAGGAGCTTTTGAGTCTCATTTTCAATTGATGGAGTGATTTTAGGGTCAATTCTAGTTAAATTGATTGTGACAATGAGTTTGAGCCTATTTTTGCTCAAATTGCTTCAATTTTGACCCCTCTTTTTGAGGGTTTTCATCTTTTCTCATGGGGGAGATATTTGAGAGATATTTTCACTTGCAGTTGACTGCTAGTGCCATCTCTTAGCACTTTGGAGCCATCTTTTATATATATTGGAAAAAACTTATGTTTTTTCTCAGTTCTTACTTTTCTTCAACATGTATTGTAGCTTTTTTAAGCTCTTTTAGGCTAAGAAAATCCTTTGTAACTCAAATTTTATACTTGTAACAACAATTCCTTTCATTTTCAATAAGAAGTAGAATTTCCTTCTCAATTATACTTTGTTCAAGTGTTGTTTGTGAGTAGTTTTGATAAGAATATTGTGGTCTACTTGAAACCCTTCATTTTTATCTTATTCCTTCAATATTTGGTACAAGTACAATATGTTATAGTGTAGGTCTGTGATTGTGTATCTCATTTGTTGAATGTGAGTTATGAGAACATTGTTTTCTTTCAAACAAACTTCAAATATTGAAACCTTTCACGTGAAATAATTTTGCAAAACATGTCAATTTGAGTTGTGAATAAACAAGGCTTCATGTTTGGAATAGATTGTGAATTTGACCAGCAAGTAGATCTAGAACATTTGGTGCATCACCTCCTAGGATAAGTTTCAATTCCAAGTTTCTTTATATTCATTTTCCTTTCAAAGAAGGTAGTTTGCAGGAGGTATCACAGGGAACCAACCCTTTATCTGGAGATTCATCTTCACTATGAGCAACCCACAAGCTCGAAGATGTTTCAATGTTTCACGAGATTGTTGAGCACTTAAACTTAGCATCCTTGTGCAATCTCCATGACAACAGTTTTTGGCACGCCCGGTGGCACAGTTTGGAATCTCCTAGTCCAAATTTTTTCCACATAATTCTAATTGTTGGTGTGAAAATCAATATTTATAGCCTTTGGAGGTAGGATCTACACACACACACCTAGCGACTCAAGGTACAAATCTACTGGTTTTAATAGATCAAGTGCTAGTATGTTAAAAAAATCAAGCTTTTATTCTTATTTCCAGCTCTACATATGAGTATAAATGTCAAATTTTCATAGTCAATATGTATACCCTCCCCCATACTATGAAAATATTGTCAACAAACCTCCTTATTAGTCATACCCAAGTAGCTACAATGTTGCTTTTGACCAAAATTCCCATATCACAGTGAATAATCAGCAAGTCTATCAATCTTACCACCCTTTCACCCATCCTCAGCCTTCATCTGCTCAAAATCAATCCCAAGGCCACCATTTTTCCAACAATCAACAAGTCTATCACCATAGTTAGCCTCAAGAAGTTCAAAATCCTGTAAATTAGCTCCAAAATAATAGTGATTTTAAGAGCATGTTGAGTGAGCTTACTGAAGACCTGAGAAATATTAGGTTAAATTTGGAGCAAGAATAGTTGATTTGTCTAGACTATGAATGCCAATAGGAATATGATTATGATTTTTCACAGAACTATGATTATGAATGCCAAAAAGAATCTGATTTACAGTAGGAACAGGAAGATTATCAAGCTTATCTTCAAGATTAACAATATGAGATGCAAAAGAGGCAGTTTGAGGAGAGTATTGATCAACAACTTGCTGCAATAAAAATGGAGATGAAGTTAAAACTTACCAAACAAGAGGTTCCCAAAGTCCAAATTCTAAGTTTCAGACAAGGTGAGTCTCCTAGATCTTCCCAAGTTGAAATTCCAAGTTTTAGGAGCTTCCCTTCATTTCAAGAATGTAATGTTCCTCAATTAATTTTTTAAATTTTAACATCATCAAGTCACCCAGCAGCATTAGCAAACCAAACCAGTGTTGAAATGTAACCCTACACCAAGAATGTACACCAAGATCCCAATGACGGGCGAGGTGTGAGCATATGGCACTGAGGATTGTTAGCTTGAAGCCAATACTGAAAGTAACCCTACACCAAGAATGTACACCAAGATCCCAATGATGGGCGATGCGTGAGCATATGGCGTTGGGGATCGTTAGCACCCAAAACTAAAAGAAGTACAATGTTTGAAAGTAAATATGCAACTCGACCACTTATTCGGTGGGAGTGTATTGATGGCTCAGTCGATCAACAATATGAGAAATGCAACTCAACCACTTATTTAGCGGGATTGAATTACAATACTAAAAGTAAAGTGCTGAAAGTAAAAGATGGTGAGGCCTATCTCTTAAACTAACGTGGGAATACAATGAGTTTGCAGAAAGAAGAAAGTGTTGATCAATACTATTGTAACAGCTTACAATGAGAAGAAGAAACTACAATATCCAAGTATTAGAGATGTCCAAGTAGCTGCAAATATTATCAATCAATCTCCAACCTTCAAAACTCATCAAATATGAAAAACCACTCCAAAAACCCCAACTTCTATGAACTAAAATATCAGACCAGCAACTATGAGATTCACTAAAATATTCATAACTCACTCAAATATACTCCAAATGACATGAAAGGAAATGCATATGACCCCTAGAGAGTTGGCGACCAAGCTAGGACTGAGAAACAACTGCAAACTATAGCTATTTATTTTTCTAAAGCTTTCCAAGACTTCCCAGGCAAAAGTGTGACCTAGAGAGAAGTTGACCTACAAGATAAAATAAATGGCTCCACAAAATAATCCCAAAACTTGCTCAAAGAGGTTCCATGTGCCAAGGAAATGAATGGGACAATACCCGAAAGCCAACAAAATTCACCTAAAGAGCTACGAATGAAAGCCTACTTCAGCCACACCAAAATCAACAACATGAAAAATTGACAAACACATCAAAAACATTAGAAAACATCATAGGACCCCATTACAATAAGCTCAATCCATCCTTCTGAACAAAGAACAGTCTTCTCACTTAGCTAGTTGTTATCTTTCAAGCAAGAAACCAAGTCCAAGCTAGGAGGTATGCATTCCTCGAAGCAAACCACTCACCATTTCGATAGCATAACATTATAATTTCTTCATGGATGAGAAATGAGTGAGCAAAGGCCTCTTTTTATAGAATCTGAGGTGATTCTCTAAAAACTTCTAGAAGGTGTACCCCACTCTTCACAAAATATTTTAATTTTTAATTCACTTTTCTCCACGTTCTATGTTGGCACCCAAGTCAAGGGAGGAATAATTTTTTTAATAAAATAATAACCTTCTCCAAAGTGGCATCCTGGGATAAAGTGAGATACTATATAAAAATGAATTATTTCACCAACTAGGTGTCCAAGGTGACTGAGTGAAATATATTAATAAAGTTCCCTTATTTCTCCACTAAGGCATCCACCATGACTTAATAATATTTCACTTTATAAAGATATTATTGCAACTTAAATATTTCCCTTATAAAGTCATCCATTTTAACATAGGAAATTTTTTCACTTAAAACATTATTTTTCATCAAATATCAAACTTGTCAAAATAATCACCTCAAAAGTTGGAGGCCAACTGAATGTACTACCCTGCTAGAAATAGCCATTGCACTGAACTGCTGCTAAAAATAACATTGCCAAAAATAGCACCAAGGGTGTTGGAGAACAAACTGCTCAAACTGACCTACCAGATATAACCACTGAACTGAACTACAAAAACCTTGCTAAAAATAACATACTCCTAAAAATAGTAAGTTGTTCCAAACTCATTTTAACCACAATCCGAGCAGCCATCATACTTACTAAAAATAGTAAGTTTGAAAAAGTCCTCCATTGTAGTTGTATGTCACACCACTGCGAAGCTCTCAGAAAACCCAGAAGGAATCCAAAATCCAAACTGCCAAACTCCAACATGCAGGCATCGTAACTTACTAAAAATCGTAAGTCCGAAAAAGTTGCCTCGTGCAGTAGTTGCATGGTATACCACTGCGAAGCTTTCTGAAAACCCAAAAAGAATCCAGAATCCAAACTGCCAAACTTCAAGATGCAAACCTTTGAATCCTCAAAAGAAACCACCAAACAACCAGAAACCCTAATTTTGCCTCTGACTAGCCTACGGGCATACGTGGATAGGCTATCAATCACTGGAGAGTGTAGTGCTAAAAATGGGGACATTACAACATGAATCCTTTCTCACAGAAAGTGGTGAACACAAACAAGGATACATAAAATAAACTCACCACGTTGTCTTAGCTCATCTTCTAAACGAGAATCTGCATGAATGGCTCAAAACTCCTAGAGGACTCCATGGAAAGCTCAAGTGAAACCCTAGCATGGTGGTGCCCAGGAAGAGCATGAAAGTTGCAAGTAAAGTGAAGTGTTAGAGGTCGCAGCTTGAGTTTAGGGTTTTTTGTACCCTATCTTAGTCGACCTCCACATAAGGCATTTTTTTCTCTATTTAAAAAAAAAATCTCTTGCATTAACTGATACCCATTGCTAGGTGAAGTTGTATACCTCTTTGTGAGCCTTTGCAAAATTATAAAATCAAACAACAACATCATTAATTCCCTCCTAATTTTGCATGGTTTTGAAATCAAACGTATAATGTAAGCAAATAATAAAGTAGTAATTTATAAATTACTTTATTATTTTTCATTAGAATGCAAAGGTTGGACAAATCCATAACAACTAGTAAAGTAACTCATAATCGATTACTTTATTATTTGTTCAAATTAATTACCTTCATCCTAAAGTCATGTGAAATCAAGACGTGGAGATAACTGAAATCCCTTTGAAGTCCTTGAATCATGCAAAAGTTAAAAGTGGAGTTGAACAGGAGCTTTTGAGTCTCATTTTCAGTTGATGGAGTGATTTTAGGGTCAATTTCAATCAAACTGATTGTGACAGTGAGTTTGAGCCTATTTTTGCTCAAATTGTTTCAATTTTGACCCCTCTTTTTTAGGGTTTTCATCTTTGTTCATGGGAGAGATATTTGAGAGATATTTTCACTTGCAATTGACTGCTAGTGCCACCTCTTGGCACTTTGGAGACATCTTTTGTATATATTAGAAAAAAGCGTGTTTTTTCTTAGTTCTTACTTTTCTTCAACATGTATTGTAGCTTTGTTAAGCTCTTTTAGGCTAAGAAAAGCCTTTATAAATCACATTTTATACCTATAACAAAAATTCTTTTCATTTTCAATAAGAAGCAACATTTCCTTCTCAATTATACTTTGTTCAAGTGTTGTTTGTGAGTAATTTTGATAAGAATATTATGGTCTACTTGAAACCCTTCATTTTTATCTTATTCCTTCAATATTTGGTACAAGTACAATATGTTATAGTGTAGGTCTCTGATTGTGTATCTCATTTGTTGAATCTGAGTTATGAGAACAACATTTTTTTCTTTCAAACAAACTTCAAATATTGAAACCTTTCACGTGAAACACTTTTGCAAAACATGTCAATCTGAGTTGTGAATAAACAAGGCTTCATGTTCAAAACATATTATGAATTTGACCAGGAAGTAGATCTAGAACATTTGGTGCATCACCTCCTAGGATAAGTTTCAATTCCAAGTTTCTTTCTATCCATTTTCCTTTCAAAGAAGTTAGTTTGTAGGAGGTATTATAGGGAACCAACCCTTTATCTGGAGATTCATCTTGACTATGAGCAACCCATAGGCTCATATATGTTTCCATGTTTCACGAGATTGTTGAGCAATTAAACTTAGCATCCTGGTGCAATCTTCATGAAAACACCCACCTTGATCAAGCTTCCTAGATGCCTACACATTCCAATCAACATCCCGAAGAGGCTCCTCATTCTTCCTTTCAATTGCAAAACTCAAGTGAACTCATGTCCATGTTGAGATATCTCCATAGGCAGATTGTTGAGCTTAAGGAGAAACAAGCATTTGACCTACATTAGGAGGAGTGGGCTAATCAAGCCTATTAGGGGTAGCAAGGTTATTTCTCACATTAGGATGAGTTTTTCCATCAAGCTCACTATCCTCAGCAATAAGATACAAAAGCTCAATGGAGGTATGAGCAGTAGTTGGAGGAACAAATAAGGCAATAAGAGGAGTGCACAAAAAGATAGGATGTTGCTGCTAGGAAAGAGAAACTTAGGTTCGCCCTTTCTCTAGCACAAATTTTCAAGACTCGGGGAGCCCCTTGTGTTTCTATTTTCAAACAAACACCTCCATCTATTCCAAAACAACCAGCTAAGGAGGAGGTATGAAGACATAAATTTGTAAGCTTCAAGAACCCTAACAGACCTCTTGAAACTTACATTATCCCTCCTTTTGTTCCAGAACAACCTATTGTGCAGGAGGTATGCTAGCACAAAAAATTTAGTCTCAAGAATCCTAATAAGCCTCTAGAAACTCATTTTGAACCTCCTATTCCATCAAGTAGATCTCCTATGTTGGAAATCGTAAGTTTTGAGAGCATTCATTCCTCACAAGAACCAATCATTAAGGGGGCTCAACTTTTTACTCCTAAAGCCCTTTACAGAGCTTCAACAAGATCTCCAATAGTTTTCTGACCATTTTTCTCCCTCTATTCCTATTTCACTTTACAAAGGTGGACCAATGGTATGGGATCCAAGTTGGTAAAAAGAAAAAAAGAGGGATATATGCTAGGCTAGGGGTGAAGAGGTTGTTTTTCAAGAGCCTTCATGTGCTCTAGATAATGAGTGCCTTGGTCTGTTGCAAGAAACAGTTGAAGATGACCAGTTGCAACAACAAGACATTACATAGGTAAAGGAAATTGATACAATAGAGGAATCAGTCCTCTCATTTGATGCCCTCCCTTATTTTTTTGAAGATGGGTATGAAAGATCACATATACCTACATCAGAAGAATCCTTTCAGCAACTTGGTTTTGGCTTGATGGATAAAGACAACTCCATGGTTTTGGTGCAACAACAACAGACATGTTTATTCCCTACTACTGTGGATGAAGATCCCCAATCTATTGAAGTCTATAGTTTTGAGGTGGGGGACATCTTTTGGGATGTTATAGAAACCTTTTGTTTAGGTTTAAACATCAAATCATCACCCCCAAAAGAGGATTTTTTTTGGAAGCAACATAAGAGTGAAGAAACAATAGAGGATGTGGTAGCCATTACATGCCAATAGTTTATTTTTGTTGCAGCTAGTTGCCAAGAGGAAATTAAAATAGAGAGACAACTTGAAGTATTTGGCTCTTCTCCTAAATTGTCTCACATACTTGAGGTATGTGTTGATGAAGTGTGCATCAATGCATGCAATTATTATGTATGTTGGTTTTTTATCGTCTTTGAATGTAGCAATGTTGAATATGATATCTTTATTCAAGATGAAGATGTGACCTTTCATATTAGGGATGATTTGATTGAGTTAGAATGCTTCACATGGGACCAACATGCTAAAAAATCCACCATTGAGCAGCCACACATCTTCCTAGAGAGTGATGCTCTTTTCACTCAATTTGAAAGTATGTCAGAGCTTCAAAGCTTTTCATTTGAGGTGCATGAAGAAGAGATTCTTTGTGCAGATCAACATATAGGCTTGACATATTTTGGATCACCATGTGAGTTGGAAGCTTTCTCTTTTGGTTTCAGTTCATGCAATGAGGAGGTTAGTGGTCATAGTATTGACCTATCCTTTTTTGAGGTGAGTTCTCTTCCCTCTACAAAAGGTTTTCTCTCGGATGTTGACTTATCTTCAGCACTCCTACTATTGTATGTTCACTTGAGGCACCAATGTCAGATAAATTTGACACTTGCATTATATGGTTCCCCCATAATGGAAAGGTGTATAATGAAGTGATCCTTCACCTTACAAGCATCTTGTGTAGTTACATGCATGTTGGTAGTTGTTTTAAGTTGTTGTAGTTGAGTGAAGTTTGAAACTATGGTTTGAGGGAGATCAACTCCTTCAGAAGTTTCATCTTTGATAGACTAAATTTTCCATATTTTTCTTCCCATTATTTTCATGCACATATTTTAGTTTTTTTTGCTTTCCATGAAGTGCTCTTGCACACCTTGCATTCTCCTTAAGGGAATGTATGTTCCTAGTTTCATGCTTTTCTCCAATTGCAACCTACACATGTTTTGTTTTTCTCTAAGGAGGCCTAACTATTGAATTTTTACTCTCTTGAATCCATGCCCAATGGACTGATAAGGCCTTTGGATTCCACGATTAGCAGAAAATCATCTCACAGAAGTTGTCATAAATGTTGTCATTTCATGCCACCCTTAGATGACCCATCACTGATAACTAATCTGAGAGATACTATATGGGCCATCTTGCATGAATTCTCTTTGAAGGGTTCCAAAATTGGATAAGTCCAGAAGTTTTAGGATTTCAGGTTTTTGCTTACCTTCATATTGGCATGCCTTCTTCCTTTCTCTCGCTACTTCTTTTCTCCCTTCCATTTTCCCCTAAGTGTTTCGGGTTTTAGCCTTCAGTCTTACCCTTTAACCCTTATCGCCTCCTTCTGGTAAGCCTCAAGCCTTACTCCCAATCATTGAAGTCCTGAAAATTATTTTCAAGATTTGTTTGTATTGATTTGTTGGACTTTGGGGTTCGGGCTTCCCTCTTACCTCTTCCATCTTCTAACCTTTTCTTCTATTGGTCTTTGGGTGTTGGCCTTTAGCCTTACCTCTTTAGGCTTACCGTTTTCTCTTCGTAATGTGTAAGAATTCCTCTTGATCTCCGATCTCCAAAATCTGATCTTTGGCTTTTGGATATTGGACCCTTGTCTTATGTCTTTCTTCCGTTCCCTGTCCCCTTCCATTAAAAATCAATTAAGTGTCAACATTTTGGACTTTGGGCTTTGGCCTTATCCTTTACTTCTTACCTTTGTTCAGTAAAAGATGGCTCATCCCCTTGACCTTTGATGGTTCCTTTTGGACATCAAACATTGGTCTTCCACTTTCCTCTTTTGATCTCTATGATAAGGCATAAGACTTATCCTCAATCTTTGACGTCTCCTTCAAAGGTTTCGATTAAGGCTAAACCTTTTGGGCGTCGGGCATCGATCTTCTCCTTTACTCTTTTCGAATCTATGGAATGGTGTAATCCTTCTCCCCGATCTTTGACACTCAATAAGGGCGACCTTTTTGGACTTCATGGTTCTCCCTTTCTACTTTCTTCCTTCTTCTTCCTCTTCTATCATGTGGTATGATGAACCCCCAAAGCTCGATCTTTGACAGTTCGATGCCAATGATGTGTAAGCGGTATGAAGTAGGCCCAACATCTGATCCTAGACAAAGATGTTATTTTGCGGCTCCAAACCATTTAATAAATAATAAAAGGTTTCCTTTCGGGCTCGATGCCCTGACTTTTTAGCAAATTTTGCGTGTTAATGCTCGATCTAACTTTTGAGCGACCTATTTCAATTTTTGGGCTTCAAGGATGACATTTATTGCTCCCCTGACTTTTGCAAGTGGATTTTATGGGTGCCCATGCTCATTTATTTTTGTTTATGGACCTTTCTGATGGATCCACAACCTAATGATTTTCACGGGAGGGCTTCTTTGTTTCACATGCAGACTTCATAATTGTTAACCCTAGTTAGGGTTAGGGTTTGGTTTTCGGTTCTAAGTTATGCCTGATCTATAAAAGAAAGAAATTTTTTCATTCCAAGGGTTCTTCCTTTGGATCCTCTAGGGTTTTTCATTGGGAGACTTGCATTTTTCATCCATGTGATTGTAAAGATTGGGTTTTGCCTCTACATTAATGAAATTGATCAAGCTTTCCTCTTCTAAACTTTTTTATGTTTGTGTATGTCCATTGCCTTCATATCTAGGTGTTTGTTCTCTCTTTCCATGCATATATATGTTTGAGTTAAATTTTTTATAGTTGCTTCTTGAGAATATCCTTTCCTTCCAGCACCTTGTCAAACCTTAACCTCCATGTTTGCCTCTAGAAATTGACCAAATAGAGAGTTGTGTGAGTCCCCCGGTCTCTCTTTAACGATGTTGTTCAGTCTAAGTCAAGAAGAAACAACCTTTCGATATTGGTGCACCACCTCCATTTCCCTTTCATGCATTCCTTCTAACCCTTTTCCCATGTGAATGGTTAGAGTAGAATAGTGATAGGTTTCAATGTGTTGATTTAGACCAACACATTTGCACTTAGATTAGAAGAGGAAGTTGGCCTTCTCCAGAGATTCAACCTCATACATGCAAAGGTCCCACACCTTGTGGTTGTTTCCATTGTGTCATTTGGAATGCTAAACCTTGTGTTCAATAGGGTGCAATTTCATGTGACAACAATACCTTTAAAACTTAGATATCATGACATTAATTTTAGTAGTAACATAGCTTGAGGATATTTAATCATGCTTCTCATTTAAACATTAGTAGTTATAAAAAACTAATAATTATGGAGTCTACTCATCAAAAGCCCCATATTTAAGTGTAATAAGTATTTTTCTACCACCTCACACTTCATGACAACCCTCTTCTATTCATTATTAAGATATATATTTATATATAAAGATACATTAGTCTAACACAACTTTTAATGACATAATACATTAACATAATATCATTTGATAACCATTACACTATAAATCATTTTTAATACAGTTACATACACCCTAAGGAAAACTAAGTTGGTATCTTACTCATTCCAAGTAGATATTTTGTCTCAACTTTAGCCATGGGCATGAATAGAAAACAAGCCATAAAACTATAAATATGAACATGTCCATAAATATATTTCATTACAAGCTAGATTTAGTTTAGGTTATAAACCAAATGGAGAAATAATATGCACGTATCATCACCAAAGAATGCTAGATCCTTAAATAAAATCCTCAAAATTCTTATGATTATTACAAATGGTATTTTCTTAAGACATGAATAGCTTAGATAGTAACTTAAAGTTCTCATGAAAATTCATGAGGACTTCAAAAGGTAATATATTCTTACTATAGGAAACCTTATATAGTTCAATCATAAGACACATAAAAATTTATATATGCTCAAATCCATAAATCCTCCAAGTATCTAAGGTGGTAAATAAAAAGTTTATTGGAGAAAAAATGTTATAATATTAGCACAAATCTTTAATTGTTTCCACATATTCACTATCTATACAACAAAATCCATTACAATTACATTATAAGTTGAAAATACTTTTATGTAAATAATTTAAACAAATTAAAATAGTAATAAAAATAATGGGAAATGTTATGTAGTGGTGTCTAATTTATTTAACCAACAAAACTACCCTATTTAGGGCCACAATAATGACCATAGACCAAGCTGAATAATTTGATCAATATGGGAAAATAGGTTAAGACATTGCACCTAGGGTTTAGTTAGGAAATAAAAAACACATGTAATAGGCCACAAAAATTGAATGAAAGTGGGGCTTCTCGCCTTTAGGGCCAAGAACCAAGGTTAAAACCTCGTGGGTTCTTTCCCTACCACATCAACAATTGAGAATGTTTGACCTTGGTGTTAAGGGGAGACCCTTTGGTGAAATGGTGGGGCTTCTTTCTTGTAGAGCCAATAACCAAAGGCTCATACCCTTAATATCATACAATTTTTATTAAAAAATGAGTGGGACCGAGAGAGGAGGTGTAGGATTCAAATCTTCAAGGGAGGAGGAAATGGAGAAGAAGATTCAAAAGACATAGATGGGGAGTTGCTTGGTACAATTCTAGTTTCTCTACTTATAGCTATGCTTTTTATTGGTTGTTGAAATGAACATGATTTTGCATATGACAAGTCGCGTGGTGTGGTTTTGGATGCGTTGTTTATGACAATTCTTTGCTATGGGATCGCCTATGAGGATACAGTTGAGGTGCAATTAGATGGTGATGGAGTTGCTGATCGGGAGGCTGCAACAACATTTTTGGTGTTGTTGGTGTTGTCTGAAGATGGAGATGAGGGGGCTTTTTCCCTAGTTGCAACCCTATTTGTTTGGAAAAAGCTTTGTTTTGCTTGCAAGGATTTTGGGGGATCTTGTGAGGTGTTTGGTGATTTTGTGTTGGTTGTTGCTTCCTGGTCGTTGTTGTTGGTTGTTGATGCTTGGTGCTTGGTGTAAGTTGTGTTGTTTTATATGTCTGGTTGCTTGATATTTCTATCCAAAAGCCTTATTTTTGTGCTACTTGTTTTGAAAAAGAGATCTCTTGGTGTGTGTTATGGGTCCCTTGTAGGGGTTTTGACTTTGGAGTGGCTTATTTTTGGCTATGATCGACGTGTTGGGGCATATGGTGTGCTTCTCATTCTAGCTTTCTCCTTGTTCCCTCCTTGCTTGGTTTTCCCTTGCCTTCAAGGTATGTCTTCTCTACTGATTGTTCTAGGGTGTCCCTCGGGTGGCCTGTGCTCTTCGCGTTCATTGGTTTTTCTTGGTTCTCTTTTGGTGGTGTTCCCTGTTGGTTGTTTCTATAGATTTTAGGCCTCTCTTTGGCTCTGACTTGCATGTTGGAGTAGTTGGTGTGTTTAATGGTTTTTCCTACTTCTAGTTTTCTTCCTACATGGGAACCCCCTTCCTTCATGGGTTCCTTTTATTGTTGTTCGATTTGGGATTGGGTCTCAGTTTGTTGAGGGCTTGGGGCCCTAATTTCTATCTTTTGTTGGGGTTTTTTATGCCCTGTGTTGTTCTAGATCCTTTCTTTGTTGAAGATTTTAGGTTTTTTTTTGTGGGGTTCTCGCAGTGGTCTTGATGTTGATCGTCTTGTGAAATATCTCTCTTGGTGTGTTCTTTGGGTCTCCTATGGGGATTTTACCTATGGATTGTATTTTGTATGGCTCTAACTAGCATGATGGGGTTAATGGTGTGCCTCTCTTTGTGGCTTGTTCCTTACTTTGTGGGTGTTCTTCATTTTGGAAGTTAGGAATATTTGTATCTACTTGATGTTGCTTAATGGTTCCTTGAAGTATTTCCTTTTTAGTGGTTTTTTTGAAGGACCATGTGGTTTCCTCATCTAAGATGCATTTGGGAGTGATGGCTACTCCTATTACTAGTTTTTGGCTTTGGCTAGGATATATTTCAATCTTTTCTTGCAAACCCAAATGATTAAGTTACTAGGGGGAGTTAAGTTTTCCCTTTCGATGATGATTGGGAGTCACTTTATGTTCCTCTTGAAGCTTCTAATACTTGGATTTCCAAAGGATGGTGTGCCTACCCTTTCTATTGGAGTTTTGGCTTTCTCTTGGGTTCTACAGTCAGTTTCTTCTATAGAGGTGAAGACTAATCCTATTAAGGTGGATTCCTCTCCTTTAGAGGTGGAGATGGGTGTCATGGAATTGGTAGAGAGCTCTCTTTTCTGGTTTCCTCATAAGTTGTTCCTTTTGAGGTGGAAGATACTCCTTTGAAGGTGGAGTTTGAGATTCTGGAAATTTATGGCTTCAATGGAAAAGGTGTTCATGTCATCCTCTCCATTAAATGGGATCTCTCTCTTTTAGAGGTGGAGATTGAGTTGATTTGTAGGGTTGAAAATTCTTTCAAGGGGATTCTTACTTCCTTATTCTTAGTTCTACTTTGAAAATCTCTTATTGAGGTAGGGAGTTTAATTGGATTGCTTGTTTTGAAAGGGAGCTCTTGCTGCCCTATTCTTAGTGGCTTAGTGTTACCCTTACCAAGTAGATGGTTTGTTTTGATCTAGCTATCTCAAGTTGTGTGGTTGGGCTCAACCTTGTCTAAGCATGGTGATGATACTTTCGGGTATATGTATTCTTGGAAGGACATGTAATGTGTTGATCTAGTTGTTGGCTAGTGTTTATTATTTCCAGCTTTGGATCTTCCTTTGTTGTCCAATTTTTTCATTGTCGATTGGCTATTGTTTGTCTATTTTAATTTTTGGTAGTGTTTCATGTATATTGGGTTTTATATCCCATTAAAATATGTATGTAAAGTGTTTCAGGTCCCTTCAAAACCCGCTTTTCCCTTAATAAAAAATAATTGAGTGAAAGGAAGAAATGTCATTATTATCATTTTTCAAACAAAATCTACAAACCCTAAGGAAAGTGACAACTTTAGGAAAGAAAAGGACTTGGAGTATTGTGTCTAATAATTTATAATATTGGAAATTTCATTACATACCCCAACTCCTCTTAGTTTTTCCCTTATGTTTCCTCTTTTCTATGTAGTTTGCTCTGTAGTACCCATATTGAACCTATCATCAAGGAAACTATGGATCAAATTAAAAAATATCTCAAGTGTAGGACATCTTGATTGTAGAAGTATACTATTGGATTGAATGAAAAAACATGGTGTCGTTGTTGATGTCATGTTTAAAGTCACTCAACTATTAATGGTGGTCAATGACTCTCTTCCTAGTCTACCATAGTCCTTTCTCCCAACACTTTTACCTTTCTTTTTTAATTCTTTGTTTTATACTTTTCCATAAGGTTGATGGATCTAGAGTATTATTTAAATAAATATTTAATTATTTCAATAAATGATGGATGGTAGTAATTATTATATCATGTTTTATTTTATTATTTAAAAATAAATAAATTTAATAATAATTGTTATCTAAGGTTGACCGAGGATTCAAATCGATGTTATTGCCAACATCACAATAAGGCCCATTCAAAAGTGAAATATGACAATATTAAGGGAACACCTTCCTAATATTGAGAATTAGGATTTAGATAAAAATTGTAGACACAATCTATCAATGAATGAATTATATTAAATATTTTAATGCATATCAAATACCACTTTAGGAAAATCTATAGTTTTTTGGGAAAGATGTTAATGCCAAAGTCTTCAAAACTAGGTTGGAATCAAGATGTTTTTCTCTTTCTCTTTATGGAACCATAGAACCCACTTCACTTTGAACTATAGTACCTATAATTAGACAGAATTCCTTGCATAATTCTATTAGTCATAGGTTAGTCTAGGATAATTGAAAGTGTAATCGATGTATTCAATCCAACATGTAACACAAAATACCATCCATATTCATTAATAATAATCATTAGCATTCGGTAAATACACACATACACAAAGCAAGTAAAATTATATGCCTATAGGTTCCCACCCCTAGTACAAATTGTAATGGGGCTAGGGGTTCTTAGAATGGGTTCTTATGGGGATGTGACATCCTCCCCTCAAGATTAACTTAGATGAGCTTATTTAAACAAGTTTTGATATTTTATTTTAATTATATTTGTATCTTCCCAAGTGGCTCCCTATTTTCATATTGGTCCAAAAAACATTAAATTGATGGATTGGCTAATTGGATAGTTATATGCTACACCTCTCTATGACTATGAATAGTTCAAGGTGGAAATATTTGGCCTCTTGTACCTAAATTTATTTCCAATCAATTACATGTGTGGGTTCAACAATATCTTTCTTAAGTAGCAACATATAAAACACATTATGAATTTACGAAAGGGATGGCACAAGAGCTAGACAATAACCCACACAAATAATCTTTTCAAGTATCACAAATTTCCAATGTATCATGAAGCTAATTTAGCAGCCTTCGAAAAATTATTGAGATTTTCTATGGTTTTACATGAAGAAACACCATAACGCCTACTATAAATCTCCCTAGTGTACACTTTGCATCTGCATAACTCTTTTGTCAATATGAAGCTTCCTTCAACCTTTCCTTATAATTTTTATATTATTTTTATACTATTAGAGTAGTTATGACCCAATATTAATGTGGTTTTTAAAATTCCCCACACTATAGGGGTCCTACACTTTCTTTTATAAAATGATTTGTGTAGATACCCTAAATTGTCTTGATTGGCGAACAACACTATTTAACTAAATTTCACCCTTCTTCCCTAAATGATTAAATAATACATTATTATTTAATTATTATCAAATTTTATATTCATCTATTAATTAAGTGATTTAACATTATTTACTTAATTCATCCTCAATCATCATTTCTAACAAATTAAATAAATCTCATTTATTTAATAAATGTCCTAATGTAACCCAATTTCTATCTATTAATTGAATAATCTTGCATTATTTAATTAATTCATTATTTCATCATTAATCTAACTTTATTCCTCTTGATTAATTAAATAAACATCAATTATTTAATTATGTTGCTAATATACCCTATTCATCTAAATCAATTAAATTATCATCATTAATTATTTAAATTAAATCACTTTCCCCTCTCTAAACCTAAATAATTAAATTAATTATTCAACATCATTCAATATAGTCAACAAACAAATACAACACCTTTGTTAAAGTCAAACATCACTTGCACGTTCAACTCAAAATATTAATTAATTAATTAATTATCTTCACCCCTTTTGTGATTGAGCAAATCACAACCATTGATTTCTCACTCTAAACACTTGACTAACTCATATATTCTTCAATCCCACTAACCATTCAATCTATTTCTTCAATCCCACTGACTACTCAACTTGATTTCTTCAATCACACGGATTATGCAATTTGAACCCACTAATCTTTCCAATCTATTTCTTCTCAACAGTTCTCAACCGTTGATCAGGATCTTTTACTATGAAATCTTGATTGTTTATATCAAAACAAGAAGTCTATAACAAAATCCTCTACCTTCTCACAAATTATCTAGAATTTACATAGCGAAGTATTTGTTCATGATTTTTTCGATTCTAATGTGTTATCATTATTTAGTGATGGTTATTAGATTTAATTAAGCATCAAACTTAATTAGTAAGGTGATTTGTGAAATTACCTAAGATTGAATTAAATATTAGATTAATTTGAAAATTTTAAATGATATTTGTAAAATTAAAAGAATATTATTTGAATTGTCGGTATTTAATTTTATTAATTATAAATAATAATATTTTAATTTCAGCTATGTAAATTCCCAATTAGCTATTAAATAATATTGTTAAGTTAATTCAATAATGTTATTTATTTAATTAATAATATTATTTATTTAATTGTTGTTAAGAATTTATTCAAAAACATAAATTTTTAGGAATCTCGGGATGAAATAAATGATAAATGGGGTAGGTTTAAGTTTAAGTTTAATTTAATTTAATAATGCATTGTTAGCTATAAAATATTAATCTAAAAATGAAAATTTGTAGATGAAATAAAATTTAGTGGAGGTAGGTTTCTAAAATGATGAATTTTCCTCCAGGTGGTTAAATGGGGTAAAAGGTATTTGTCGGGTGTTAAATTGGAAATTGTGAAATTTCCACTCGTCTCATTAACTTGCCACTCGTCTCATAGGGAGGGGGGAGAATTTCGGAGGGGAAGAGAATGGAGAACAGAGGAAAAGAAAACCCAGGTAAAAATGGAAAGAAGGAAATATTCTTTTTAACGGTGAATTGTGCGTTGGTAAAACGTAGAAGTTTTGCAGCCGAGAGGATAATAACTCAACTCTCCCTCTCCAATTGGAATTATCGAATCTAGGTTAGATTTACTTTGCTCTTGTTTAGTTTGTTTAATGATGTTGCAATTAATCACCTCCCTTCCATTTGCTAAAATTTGAACGTGTTGATTTGGGTGAAACGAAAATATATAAACATGCCTCGGTAAATTGCATTATATTTGGGTGAATAACTATTGGTTTAGGAAGTTAGTTAAAATATGTTTTCAAACTTGGCTTAGGAAATCCTGTTTCCTTCTCCACATCGATTCATTTTCTTTTGGGTGTATATATATATTTATTTACACATAAGAATATTGTTTATTAAAAGCCCTTTTTGTGAATGCCTTGCTTTGGTAGAAACCTTAAGTCTTTAGTAAATGTAAAAAGGCTAGTTTAGATGCTACATGGATGGGAAAAAAGGGAAACAAAACAAAATAAAAGTATATTTGTTTAAAATCCATACTTTCCCTCCGCATCCTTCCACCTCCATAAAGAAAACAACTAAATGGTTAAGTATTTTTTATTTTTATTTTTACTTATTTAAACATACTGTACTTTAGTCTTAAAATGAGAATTCGAATGGCTCCATATTATTTTCTTTATAAAAGATAGATGTGTAGGTTTAAAGATGTCTTTAGATATTTTAAAATAATTCAAAAAGATATAAAGTTTCTTCAGGTTACTTTTTAGATATTTTGGGTATATTAAATAAATTAGGGAGATATGAAAATTGGTTGATTTAGAATTTATAAGGAATTATTTTTAGTTATTTTATTTTAAAATGAGTAAATAAATAAATAAAATAATCTTGGAATAGATTAATATAAAATATTAATGCATAAATAAATAAAATTGGAGGTTGTGTGGATAGAATGAATATGTATATATTTATTTTTATATTATTAATAATTTATAATATTTCTAAGTTAGAAAATAATTAGTATATGGTTTCTTAAATAATGTAGCTTGATTGTGTTAAGAAAGCTAATCAATACATTGACAATAATTAGATTTTTATATATGATTTAATTAATTAGCATAGTAAGGTGATATTGGGTATAATCATGAAATTCATAAAGTCATTGCCCAAATAAATAATAATAAGTACTTGTGCATTCAATTAAATTAACAAAGGCGAATTAAAGGCTTAAAAAGAGGGCTATCTGATTATATGTTTAAGTGTGGGGAAAAGCAATTATAGTAAATTTAAAATGTCAAGAAATAAATAAATAAAATAAAATATTTATCACTTTTTACTTAAACTTGAAAAGTTTAATTTGGAAATATCAATTTACTTTAAGAAGTAAATTTATTTTAAGTAGTAAAAAGGATATTAATTTGAAGAAAGTTAATATCCCCAGAAAAGAAGTAGTTAAGAAATAAATAAATAAAAGAAAAATTAAAGAAATCAATATTCATTTCTTTTTACTTAAAATTCAAAAGTTGAATATGTAAATATTAATTTATTAAGTTAAAATGAATAGGTAAATTTGGTAATATCAATGTACTTTAAGAAGTTAAATTATTTCAAAAGAAATCAAAATGATATCATTTTAGAGCAAGCTATTATCTCCAAGAAAAGCAGTAGTAATATATAGAAATAAATAAATATAAAGAAATCAATGTTTATTACTTTTCATTTAAATTTGTAAAGTTTAATTTGAAAATATTAATTTACTTTAAGAAGCTAAAAAAAAAAAAGATCTTAGTGTTGTGTTTCTCACTTAGAGGAAGGGTACACTAGGACTATGCAAAATGTTATGGTATTCTTTTGTATATTTTAATTTATTTGATGATTATTTTATTAATTCAAGAAAGAGATACATGAACATATAGATGGTTTATTGAATTGTATATTAGGTTATGAAATTAAGTTGAAGTGCTTTTAGAAGTCAAGGGGTAATATTTAATATTTTCTAATTAATAATAGCATTGAAGAGAACCTTGCTTAGGTGATTGTTTTCAATATTTGGAAGTTAATAAAATGAATAAGGATATATTTAAGTTGGAAAATTTAATCAGTTACTTATTCACTAATTCTTAAGTTGTTATCTAAGTGATCTTCTGTTTGTATTGATAAAAGATATATATATATATATATATATATATACAAAGGTGGCATTGATTAATCACTAGATGGTAAACATTGAATAATGTTAGAGTATGACCCTTAGTCAAACTATTATACTATCCTAGAAGCTATTGAGAAAACCTAGTTCTTAAGAATTTATACTACTTAATGGAAGATATATAGTCATTTTGCGGTTCCACGATGTGAGTCTTCTTTTTGTGTTAAGTTTGATTAAGGAGACTTGTTGCAATGAATTTCTTGTAGTCTTATTTCGTGATGGTTGGGAACTTGAAGTGTTTGAATTAGCCTCAGTGGGAGTTTGTGGATTTTCAGTATTTTAGGCTTCCAGAGGCAATGGAGAAACTTGAATTGTATTGATTTTCCATGGTTGGACCTTTGTAATTCATTGATCTTATTTCTGATTTTGAGTTCTTGTGGGTGTTACCTTGTACCATGGTGTTGAATTTGATGTGGCTTTGAGTGGTATGGTTCATGCCTCACATGTGCATTCATTTATGGATTTTATGTTTGGTACACCCCTAGTGGTTATGAGTCTTATTTTTGAAAACTGTTGGGGAGGGTGGCTCTTCATGGGGGCCGGCGCACAAAGGGGTTGTTAGGGTAACCCATGGAAGAGTTTCCTAAACAAGTGATAATCTAATTAATGAACTAGT
Organism: Sequoiadendron giganteum; assembly: GCA_007115665.2. NCBI lineage: Eukaryota > Viridiplantae > Streptophyta > Pinopsida > Cupressales > Cupressaceae > Sequoiadendron > Sequoiadendron giganteum. The sequence goes on from CM021102.1 coordinate 477,971,028, forward strand.
GGGTCTTGGGTAGTTAACATTTAATCAAGATTAATTATGTGCCTCACTCATACCGTTAGTGCTTTCTTAGGCTAAGGATGGAGTGAGAAGACCTGGTTGGTAAGATCATTGCCTTGTCCTCACGAAAGGTAAGATATCCCGCATGAGTCACCCTATGGAGTGGCGCCTTGAGATAGGCAGTCAGGACAACCATAGATGGAGGCGGAACCTTGTGATAGGTTGTCTGGATAATCCATGAAAGACCATGCGATGACACTCTCCCAGTACCTATTTATTTTCCCTTGTTAGGTTGCCTCAGGGAGTGTTGTTTGAATTGTTGATGTTGTTGAGG
>CM021102.1:477971458-478325146 GCA_007115665.2 Sequoiadendron giganteum
TCCAAAATCCAAACTGCCAAACTCCAACATGCAGGCATCGTAACTTACTAAAAATCGTAAGTCCGAAAAAGTTGCCTCGTGCAGTAGTTGCATGGTATACCACTGCGAAGCTTTCTGAAAACCCAAAAAGAATCCAGAATCCAAACTGCCAAACTTCAAGATGCAAACCTTTGAATCCTCAAAAGAAACCACCAAACAACCAGAAACCCTAATTTTGCCTCTGACTAGCCTACGGGCATACGTGGATAGGCTATCAATCACTGGAGAGTGTAGTGCTAAAAATGGGGACATTACAACATGAATCCTTTCTCACAGAAAGTGGTGAACACAAACAAGGATACATAAAATAAACTCACCACGTTGTCTTAGCTCATCTTCTAAACGAGAATCTGCATGAATGGCTCAAAACTCCTAGAGGACTCCATGGAAAGCTCAAGTGAAACCCTAGCATGGTGGTGCCCAGGAAGAGCATGAAAGTTGCAAGTAAAGTGAAGTGTTAGAGGTCGCAGCTTGAGTTTAGGGTTTTTTGTACCCTATCTTAGTCGACCTCCACATAAGGCATTTTTTTCTCTATTTAAAAAAAAAATCTCTTGCATTAACTGATACCCATTGCTAGGTGAAGTTGTATACCTCTTTGTGAGCCTTTGCAAAATTATAAAATCAAACAACAACATCATTAATTCCCTCCTAATTTTGCATGGTTTTGAAATCAAACGTATAATGTAAGCAAATAATAAAGTAGTAATTTATAAATTACTTTATTATTTTTCATTAGAATGCAAAGGTTGGACAAATCCATAACAACTAGTAAAGTAACTCATAATCGATTACTTTATTATTTGTTCAAATTAATTACCTTCATCCTAAAGTCATGTGAAATCAAGACGTGGAGATAACTGAAATCCCTTTGAAGTCCTTGAATCATGCAAAAGTTAAAAGTGGAGTTGAACAGGAGCTTTTGAGTCTCATTTTCAGTTGATGGAGTGATTTTAGGGTCAATTTCAATCAAACTGATTGTGACAGTGAGTTTGAGCCTATTTTTGCTCAAATTGTTTCAATTTTGACCCCTCTTTTTTAGGGTTTTCATCTTTGTTCATGGGAGAGATATTTGAGAGATATTTTCACTTGCAATTGACTGCTAGTGCCACCTCTTGGCACTTTGGAGACATCTTTTGTATATATTAGAAAAAAGCGTGTTTTTTCTTAGTTCTTACTTTTCTTCAACATGTATTGTAGCTTTGTTAAGCTCTTTTAGGCTAAGAAAAGCCTTTATAAATCACATTTTATACCTATAACAAAAATTCTTTTCATTTTCAATAAGAAGCAACATTTCCTTCTCAATTATACTTTGTTCAAGTGTTGTTTGTGAGTAATTTTGATAAGAATATTATGGTCTACTTGAAACCCTTCATTTTTATCTTATTCCTTCAATATTTGGTACAAGTACAATATGTTATAGTGTAGGTCTCTGATTGTGTATCTCATTTGTTGAATCTGAGTTATGAGAACAACATTTTTTTCTTTCAAACAAACTTCAAATATTGAAACCTTTCACGTGAAACACTTTTGCAAAACATGTCAATCTGAGTTGTGAATAAACAAGGCTTCATGTTCAAAACATATTATGAATTTGACCAGGAAGTAGATCTAGAACATTTGGTGCATCACCTCCTAGGATAAGTTTCAATTCCAAGTTTCTTTCTATCCATTTTCCTTTCAAAGAAGTTAGTTTGTAGGAGGTATTATAGGGAACCAACCCTTTATCTGGAGATTCATCTTGACTATGAGCAACCCATAGGCTCATATATGTTTCCATGTTTCACGAGATTGTTGAGCAATTAAACTTAGCATCCTGGTGCAATCTTCATGAAAACACCCACCTTGATCAAGCTTCCTAGATGCCTACACATTCCAATCAACATCCCGAAGAGGCTCCTCATTCTTCCTTTCAATTGCAAAACTCAAGTGAACTCATGTCCATGTTGAGATATCTCCATAGGCAGATTGTTGAGCTTAAGGAGAAACAAGCATTTGACCTACATTAGGAGGAGTGGGCTAATCAAGCCTATTAGGGGTAGCAAGGTTATTTCTCACATTAGGATGAGTTTTTCCATCAAGCTCACTATCCTCAGCAATAAGATACAAAAGCTCAATGGAGGTATGAGCAGTAGTTGGAGGAACAAATAAGGCAATAAGAGGAGTGCACAAAAAGATAGGATGTTGCTGCTAGGAAAGAGAAACTTAGGTTCGCCCTTTCTCTAGCACAAATTTTCAAGACTCGGGGAGCCCCTTGTGTTTCTATTTTCAAACAAACACCTCCATCTATTCCAAAACAACCAGCTAAGGAGGAGGTATGAAGACATAAATTTGTAAGCTTCAAGAACCCTAACAGACCTCTTGAAACTTACATTATCCCTCCTTTTGTTCCAGAACAACCTATTGTGCAGGAGGTATGCTAGCACAAAAAATTTAGTCTCAAGAATCCTAATAAGCCTCTAGAAACTCATTTTGAACCTCCTATTCCATCAAGTAGATCTCCTATGTTGGAAATCGTAAGTTTTGAGAGCATTCATTCCTCACAAGAACCAATCATTAAGGGGGCTCAACTTTTTACTCCTAAAGCCCTTTACAGAGCTTCAACAAGATCTCCAATAGTTTTCTGACCATTTTTCTCCCTCTATTCCTATTTCACTTTACAAAGGTGGACCAATGGTATGGGATCCAAGTTGGTAAAAAGAAAAAAAGAGGGATATATGCTAGGCTAGGGGTGAAGAGGTTGTTTTTCAAGAGCCTTCATGTGCTCTAGATAATGAGTGCCTTGGTCTGTTGCAAGAAACAGTTGAAGATGACCAGTTGCAACAACAAGACATTACATAGGTAAAGGAAATTGATACAATAGAGGAATCAGTCCTCTCATTTGATGCCCTCCCTTATTTTTTTGAAGATGGGTATGAAAGATCACATATACCTACATCAGAAGAATCCTTTCAGCAACTTGGTTTTGGCTTGATGGATAAAGACAACTCCATGGTTTTGGTGCAACAACAACAGACATGTTTATTCCCTACTACTGTGGATGAAGATCCCCAATCTATTGAAGTCTATAGTTTTGAGGTGGGGGACATCTTTTGGGATGTTATAGAAACCTTTTGTTTAGGTTTAAACATCAAATCATCACCCCCAAAAGAGGATTTTTTTTGGAAGCAACATAAGAGTGAAGAAACAATAGAGGATGTGGTAGCCATTACATGCCAATAGTTTATTTTTGTTGCAGCTAGTTGCCAAGAGGAAATTAAAATAGAGAGACAACTTGAAGTATTTGGCTCTTCTCCTAAATTGTCTCACATACTTGAGGTATGTGTTGATGAAGTGTGCATCAATGCATGCAATTATTATGTATGTTGGTTTTTTATCGTCTTTGAATGTAGCAATGTTGAATATGATATCTTTATTCAAGATGAAGATGTGACCTTTCATATTAGGGATGATTTGATTGAGTTAGAATGCTTCACATGGGACCAACATGCTAAAAAATCCACCATTGAGCAGCCACACATCTTCCTAGAGAGTGATGCTCTTTTCACTCAATTTGAAAGTATGTCAGAGCTTCAAAGCTTTTCATTTGAGGTGCATGAAGAAGAGATTCTTTGTGCAGATCAACATATAGGCTTGACATATTTTGGATCACCATGTGAGTTGGAAGCTTTCTCTTTTGGTTTCAGTTCATGCAATGAGGAGGTTAGTGGTCATAGTATTGACCTATCCTTTTTTGAGGTGAGTTCTCTTCCCTCTACAAAAGGTTTTCTCTCGGATGTTGACTTATCTTCAGCACTCCTACTATTGTATGTTCACTTGAGGCACCAATGTCAGATAAATTTGACACTTGCATTATATGGTTCCCCCATAATGGAAAGGTGTATAATGAAGTGATCCTTCACCTTACAAGCATCTTGTGTAGTTACATGCATGTTGGTAGTTGTTTTAAGTTGTTGTAGTTGAGTGAAGTTTGAAACTATGGTTTGAGGGAGATCAACTCCTTCAGAAGTTTCATCTTTGATAGACTAAATTTTCCATATTTTTCTTCCCATTATTTTCATGCACATATTTTAGTTTTTTTTGCTTTCCATGAAGTGCTCTTGCACACCTTGCATTCTCCTTAAGGGAATGTATGTTCCTAGTTTCATGCTTTTCTCCAATTGCAACCTACACATGTTTTGTTTTTCTCTAAGGAGGCCTAACTATTGAATTTTTACTCTCTTGAATCCATGCCCAATGGACTGATAAGGCCTTTGGATTCCACGATTAGCAGAAAATCATCTCACAGAAGTTGTCATAAATGTTGTCATTTCATGCCACCCTTAGATGACCCATCACTGATAACTAATCTGAGAGATACTATATGGGCCATCTTGCATGAATTCTCTTTGAAGGGTTCCAAAATTGGATAAGTCCAGAAGTTTTAGGATTTCAGGTTTTTGCTTACCTTCATATTGGCATGCCTTCTTCCTTTCTCTCGCTACTTCTTTTCTCCCTTCCATTTTCCCCTAAGTGTTTCGGGTTTTAGCCTTCAGTCTTACCCTTTAACCCTTATCGCCTCCTTCTGGTAAGCCTCAAGCCTTACTCCCAATCATTGAAGTCCTGAAAATTATTTTCAAGATTTGTTTGTATTGATTTGTTGGACTTTGGGGTTCGGGCTTCCCTCTTACCTCTTCCATCTTCTAACCTTTTCTTCTATTGGTCTTTGGGTGTTGGCCTTTAGCCTTACCTCTTTAGGCTTACCGTTTTCTCTTCGTAATGTGTAAGAATTCCTCTTGATCTCCGATCTCCAAAATCTGATCTTTGGCTTTTGGATATTGGACCCTTGTCTTATGTCTTTCTTCCGTTCCCTGTCCCCTTCCATTAAAAATCAATTAAGTGTCAACATTTTGGACTTTGGGCTTTGGCCTTATCCTTTACTTCTTACCTTTGTTCAGTAAAAGATGGCTCATCCCCTTGACCTTTGATGGTTCCTTTTGGACATCAAACATTGGTCTTCCACTTTCCTCTTTTGATCTCTATGATAAGGCATAAGACTTATCCTCAATCTTTGACGTCTCCTTCAAAGGTTTCGATTAAGGCTAAACCTTTTGGGCGTCGGGCATCGATCTTCTCCTTTACTCTTTTCGAATCTATGGAATGGTGTAATCCTTCTCCCCGATCTTTGACACTCAATAAGGGCGACCTTTTTGGACTTCATGGTTCTCCCTTTCTACTTTCTTCCTTCTTCTTCCTCTTCTATCATGTGGTATGATGAACCCCCAAAGCTCGATCTTTGACAGTTCGATGCCAATGATGTGTAAGCGGTATGAAGTAGGCCCAACATCTGATCCTAGACAAAGATGTTATTTTGCGGCTCCAAACCATTTAATAAATAATAAAAGGTTTCCTTTCGGGCTCGATGCCCTGACTTTTTAGCAAATTTTGCGTGTTAATGCTCGATCTAACTTTTGAGCGACCTATTTCAATTTTTGGGCTTCAAGGATGACATTTATTGCTCCCCTGACTTTTGCAAGTGGATTTTATGGGTGCCCATGCTCATTTATTTTTGTTTATGGACCTTTCTGATGGATCCACAACCTAATGATTTTCACGGGAGGGCTTCTTTGTTTCACATGCAGACTTCATAATTGTTAACCCTAGTTAGGGTTAGGGTTTGGTTTTCGGTTCTAAGTTATGCCTGATCTATAAAAGAAAGAAATTTTTTCATTCCAAGGGTTCTTCCTTTGGATCCTCTAGGGTTTTTCATTGGGAGACTTGCATTTTTCATCCATGTGATTGTAAAGATTGGGTTTTGCCTCTACATTAATGAAATTGATCAAGCTTTCCTCTTCTAAACTTTTTTATGTTTGTGTATGTCCATTGCCTTCATATCTAGGTGTTTGTTCTCTCTTTCCATGCATATATATGTTTGAGTTAAATTTTTTATAGTTGCTTCTTGAGAATATCCTTTCCTTCCAGCACCTTGTCAAACCTTAACCTCCATGTTTGCCTCTAGAAATTGACCAAATAGAGAGTTGTGTGAGTCCCCCGGTCTCTCTTTAACGATGTTGTTCAGTCTAAGTCAAGAAGAAACAACCTTTCGATATTGGTGCACCACCTCCATTTCCCTTTCATGCATTCCTTCTAACCCTTTTCCCATGTGAATGGTTAGAGTAGAATAGTGATAGGTTTCAATGTGTTGATTTAGACCAACACATTTGCACTTAGATTAGAAGAGGAAGTTGGCCTTCTCCAGAGATTCAACCTCATACATGCAAAGGTCCCACACCTTGTGGTTGTTTCCATTGTGTCATTTGGAATGCTAAACCTTGTGTTCAATAGGGTGCAATTTCATGTGACAACAATACCTTTAAAACTTAGATATCATGACATTAATTTTAGTAGTAACATAGCTTGAGGATATTTAATCATGCTTCTCATTTAAACATTAGTAGTTATAAAAAACTAATAATTATGGAGTCTACTCATCAAAAGCCCCATATTTAAGTGTAATAAGTATTTTTCTACCACCTCACACTTCATGACAACCCTCTTCTATTCATTATTAAGATATATATTTATATATAAAGATACATTAGTCTAACACAACTTTTAATGACATAATACATTAACATAATATCATTTGATAACCATTACACTATAAATCATTTTTAATACAGTTACATACACCCTAAGGAAAACTAAGTTGGTATCTTACTCATTCCAAGTAGATATTTTGTCTCAACTTTAGCCATGGGCATGAATAGAAAACAAGCCATAAAACTATAAATATGAACATGTCCATAAATATATTTCATTACAAGCTAGATTTAGTTTAGGTTATAAACCAAATGGAGAAATAATATGCACGTATCATCACCAAAGAATGCTAGATCCTTAAATAAAATCCTCAAAATTCTTATGATTATTACAAATGGTATTTTCTTAAGACATGAATAGCTTAGATAGTAACTTAAAGTTCTCATGAAAATTCATGAGGACTTCAAAAGGTAATATATTCTTACTATAGGAAACCTTATATAGTTCAATCATAAGACACATAAAAATTTATATATGCTCAAATCCATAAATCCTCCAAGTATCTAAGGTGGTAAATAAAAAGTTTATTGGAGAAAAAATGTTAATAAAACACATGTAATAGGCCACAAAAATTGAATGAAAGTGGGGCTTCTCGCCTTTAGGGCCAAGAACCAAGGTTAAAACCTCGTGGGTTCTTTCCCTACCACATCAACAATTGAGAATGTTTGACCTTGGTGTTAAGGGGAGACCCTTTGGTGAAATGGTGGGGCTTCTTTCTTGTAGAGCCAATAACCAAAGGCTCATACCCTTAATATCATACAATTTTTATTAAAAAATGAGTGGGACCGAGAGAGGAGGTGTAGGATTCAAATCTTCAAGGGAGGAGGAAATGGAGAAGAAGATTCAAAAGACATAGATGGGGAGTTGCTTGGTACAATTCTAGTTTCTCTACTTATAGCTATGCTTTTTATTGGTTGTTGAAATGAACATGATTTTGCATATGACAAGTCGCGTGGTGTGGTTTTGGATGCGTTGTTTATGACAATTCTTTGCTATGGGATCGCCTATGAGGATACAGTTGAGGTGCAATTAGATGGTGATGGAGTTGCTGATCGGGAGGCTGCAACAACATTTTTGGTGTTGTTGGTGTTGTCTGAAGATGGAGATGAGGGGGCTTTTTCCCTAGTTGCAACCCTATTTGTTTGGAAAAAGCTTTGTTTTGCTTGCAAGGATTTTGGGGGATCTTGTGAGGTGTTTGGTGATTTTGTGTTGGTTGTTGCTTCCTGGTCGTTGTTGTTGGTTGTTGATGCTTGGTGCTTGGTGTAAGTTGTGTTGTTTTATATGTCTGGTTGCTTGATATTTCTATCCAAAAGCCTTATTTTTGTGCTACTTGTTTTGAAAAAGAGATCTCTTGGTGTGTGTTATGGGTCCCTTGTAGGGGTTTTGACTTTGGAGTGGCTTATTTTTGGCTATGATCGACGTGTTGGGGCATATGGTGTGCTTCTCATTCTAGCTTTCTCCTTGTTCCCTCCTTGCTTGGTTTTCCCTTGCCTTCAAGGTATGTCTTCTCTACTGATTGTTCTAGGGTGTCCCTCGGGTGGCCTGTGCTCTTCGCGTTCATTGGTTTTTCTTGGTTCTCTTTTGGTGGTGTTCCCTGTTGGTTGTTTCTATAGATTTTAGGCCTCTCTTTGGCTCTGACTTGCATGTTGGAGTAGTTGGTGTGTTTAATGGTTTTTCCTACTTCTAGTTTTCTTCCTACATGGGAACCCCCTTCCTTCATGGGTTCCTTTTATTGTTGTTCGATTTGGGATTGGGTCTCAGTTTGTTGAGGGCTTGGGGCCCTAATTTCTATCTTTTGTTGGGGTTTTTTATGCCCTGTGTTGTTCTAGATCCTTTCTTTGTTGAAGATTTTAGGTTTTTTTTTGTGGGGTTCTCGCAGTGGTCTTGATGTTGATCGTCTTGTGAAATATCTCTCTTGGTGTGTTCTTTGGGTCTCCTATGGGGATTTTACCTATGGATTGTATTTTGTATGGCTCTAACTAGCATGATGGGGTTAATGGTGTGCCTCTCTTTGTGGCTTGTTCCTTACTTTGTGGGTGTTCTTCATTTTGGAAGTTAGGAATATTTGTATCTACTTGATGTTGCTTAATGGTTCCTTGAAGTATTTCCTTTTTAGTGGTTTTTTTGAAGGACCATGTGGTTTCCTCATCTAAGATGCATTTGGGAGTGATGGCTACTCCTATTACTAGTTTTTGGCTTTGGCTAGGATATATTTCAATCTTTTCTTGCAAACCCAAATGATTAAGTTACTAGGGGGAGTTAAGTTTTCCCTTTCGATGATGATTGGGAGTCACTTTATGTTCCTCTTGAAGCTTCTAATACTTGGATTTCCAAAGGATGGTGTGCCTACCCTTTCTATTGGAGTTTTGGCTTTCTCTTGGGTTCTACAGTCAGTTTCTTCTATAGAGGTGAAGACTAATCCTATTAAGGTGGATTCCTCTCCTTTAGAGGTGGAGATGGGTGTCATGGAATTGGTAGAGAGCTCTCTTTTCTGGTTTCCTCATAAGTTGTTCCTTTTGAGGTGGAAGATACTCCTTTGAAGGTGGAGTTTGAGATTCTGGAAATTTATGGCTTCAATGGAAAAGGTGTTCATGTCATCCTCTCCATTAAATGGGATCTCTCTCTTTTAGAGGTGGAGATTGAGTTGATTTGTAGGGTTGAAAATTCTTTCAAGGGGATTCTTACTTCCTTATTCTTAGTTCTACTTTGAAAATCTCTTATTGAGGTAGGGAGTTTAATTGGATTGCTTGTTTTGAAAGGGAGCTCTTGCTGCCCTATTCTTAGTGGCTTAGTGTTACCCTTACCAAGTAGATGGTTTGTTTTGATCTAGCTATCTCAAGTTGTGTGGTTGGGCTCAACCTTGTCTAAGCATGGTGATGATACTTTCGGGTATATGTATTCTTGGAAGGACATGTAATGTGTTGATCTAGTTGTTGGCTAGTGTTTATTATTTCCAGCTTTGGATCTTCCTTTGTTGTCCAATTTTTTCATTGTCGATTGGCTATTGTTTGTCTATTTTAATTTTTGGTAGTGTTTCATGTATATTGGGTTTTATATCCCATTAAAATATGTATGTAAAGTGTTTCAGGTCCCTTCAAAACCCGCTTTTCCCTTAATAAAAAATAATTGAGTGAAAGGAAGAAATGTCATTATTATCATTTTTCAAACAAAATCTACAAACCCTAAGGAAAGTGACAACTTTAGGAAAGAAAAGGACTTGGAGTATTGTGTCTAATAATTTATAATATTGGAAATTTCATTACATACCCCAACTCCTCTTAGTTTTTCCCTTATGTTTCCTCTTTTCTATGTAGTTTGCTCTGTAGTACCCATATTGAACCTATCATCAAGGAAACTATGGATCAAATTAAAAAATATCTCAAGTGTAGGACATCTTGATTGTAGAAGTATACTATTGGATTGAATGAAAAAACATGGCCTCCTTGTTGATGTCATGTTTAAAGTCACTCAACTATTAATGGTGGTCAATGACTCTCTTCCTAGTCTACCATAGTCCTTTCTCCCAACACTTTTACCTTTCTTTTTTAATTCTTTGTTTTATACTTTTCCATAAGGTTGATGGATCTAGAGTATTATTTAAATAAATATTTAATTATTTCAATAAATGATGGATGGTAGTAATTATTATATCATGTTTTATTTTATTATTTAAAAATAAATAAATTTAATAATAATTGTTATCTAAGGTTGACCGAGGATTCAAATCGATGTTATTGCCAACATCACAATAAGGCCCATTCAAAAGTGAAATATGACAATATTAAGGGAACACCTTCCTAATATTGAGAATTAGGATTTAGATAAAAATTGTAGACACAATCTATCAATGAATGAATTATATTAAATATTTTAATGCATATCAAATACCACTTTAGGAAAATCTATAGTTTTTTGGGAAAGATGTTAATGCCAAAGTCTTCAAAACTAGGTTGGAATCAAGATGTTTTTCTCTTTCTCTTTATGGAACCATAGAACCCACTTCACTTTGAACTATAGTACCTATAATTAGACAGAATTCCTTGCATAATTCTATTAGTCATAGGTTAGTCTAGGATAATTGAAAGTGTAATCGATGTATTCAATCCAACATGTAACACAAAATACCATCCATATTCATTAATAATAATCATTAGCATTCGGTAAATACACACATACACAAAGCAAGTAAAATTATATGCCTATAGGTTCCCACCCCTAGTACAAATTGTAATGGGGCTAGGGGTTCTTAGAATGGGTTCTTATGGGGATGTGACATCCTCCCCTCAAGATTAACTTAGATGAGCTTATTTAAACAAGTTTTGATATTTTATTTTAATTATATTTGTATCTTCCCAAGTGGCTCCCTATTTTCATATTGGTCCAAAAAACATTAAATTGATGGATTGGCTAATTGGATAGTTATATGCTACACCTCTCTATGACTATGAATAGTTCAAGGTGGAAATATTTGGCCTCTTGTACCTAAATTTATTTCCAATCAATTACATGTGTGGGTTCAACAATATCTTTCTTAAGTAGCAACATATAAAACACATTATGAATTTACGAAAGGGATGGCACAAGAGCTAGACAATAACCCACACAAATAATCTTTTCAAGTATCACAAATTTCCAATGTATCATGAAGCTAATTTAGCAGCCTTCGAAAAATTATTGAGATTTTCTATGGTTTTACATGAAGAAACACCATAACGCCTACTATAAATCTCCCTAGTGTACACTTTGCATCTGCATAACTCTTTTGTCAATATGAAGCTTCCTTCAACCTTTCCTTATAATTTTTATATTATTTTTATACTATTAGAGTAGTTATGACCCAATATTAATGTGGTTTTTAAAATTCCCCACACTATAGGGGTCCTACACTTTCTTTTATAAAATGATTTGTGTAGATACCCTAAATTGTCTTGATTGGCGAACAACACTATTTAACTAAATTTCACCCTTCTTCCCTAAATGATTAAATAATACATTATTATTTAATTATTATCAAATTTTATATTCATCTATTAATTAAGTGATTTAACATTATTTACTTAATTCATCCTCAATCATCATTTCTAACAAATTAAATAAATCTCATTTATTTAATAAATGTCCTAATGTAACCCAATTTCTATCTATTAATTGAATAATCTTGCATTATTTAATTAATTCATTATTTCATCATTAATCTAACTTTATTCCTCTTGATTAATTAAATAAACATCAATTATTTAATTATGTTGCTAATATACCCTATTCATCTAAATCAATTAAATTATCATCATTAATTATTTAAATTAAATCACTTTCCCCTCTCTAAACCTAAATAATTAAATTAATTATTCAACATCATTCAATATAGTCAACAAACAAATACAACACCTTTGTTAAAGTCAAACATCACTTGCACGTTCAACTCAAAATATTAATTAATTAATTAATTATCTTCACCCCTTTTGTGATTGAGCAAATCACAACCATTGATTTCTCACTCTAAACACTTGACTAACTCATATATTCTTCAATCCCACTAACCATTCAATCTATTTCTTCAATCCCACTGACTACTCAACTTGATTTCTTCAATCACACGGATTATGCAATTTGAACCCACTAATCTTTCCAATCTATTTCTTCTCAACAGTTCTCAACCGTTGATCAGGATCTTTTACTATGAAATCTTGATTGTTTATATCAAAACAAGAAGTCTATAACAAAATCCTCTACCTTCTCACAAATTATCTAGAATTTACATAGCGAAGTATTTGTTCATGATTTTTTCGATTCTAATGTGTTATCATTATTTAGTGATGGTTATTAGATTTAATTAAGCATCAAACTTAATTAGTAAGGTGATTTGTGAAATTACCTAAGATTGAATTAAATATTAGATTAATTTGAAAATTTTAAATGATATTTGTAAAATTAAAAGAATATTATTTGAATTGTCGGTATTTAATTTTATTAATTATAAATAATAATATTTTAATTTCAGCTATGTAAATTCCCAATTAGCTATTAAATAATATTGTTAAGTTAATTCAATAATGTTATTTATTTAATTAATAATATTATTTATTTAATTGTTGTTAAGAATTTATTCAAAAACATAAATTTTTAGGAATCTCGGGATGAAATAAATGATAAATGGGGTAGGTTTAAGTTTAAGTTTAATTTAATTTAATAATGCATTGTTAGCTATAAAATATTAATCTAAAAATGAAAATTTGTAGATGAAATAAAATTTAGTGGAGGTAGGTTTCTAAAATGATGAATTTTCCTCCAGGTGGTTAAATGGGGTAAAAGGTATTTGTCGGGTGTTAAATTGGAAATTGTGAAATTTCCACTCGTCTCATTAACTTGCCACTCGTCTCATAGGGAGGGGGGAGAATTTCGGAGGGGAAGAGAATGGAGAACAGAGGAAAAGAAAACCCAGGTAAAAATGGAAAGAAGGAAATATTCTTTTTAACGGTGAATTGTGCGTTGGTAAAACGTAGAAGTTTTGCAGCCGAGAGGATAATAACTCAACTCTCCCTCTCCAATTGGAATTATCGAATCTAGGTTAGATTTACTTTGCTCTTGTTTAGTTTGTTTAATGATGTTGCAATTAATCACCTCCCTTCCATTTGCTAAAATTTGAACGTGTTGATTTGGGTGAAACGAAAATATATAAACATGCCTCGGTAAATTGCATTATATTTGGGTGAATAACTATTGGTTTAGGAAGTTAGTTAAAATATGTTTTCAAACTTGGCTTAGGAAATCCTGTTTCCTTCTCCACATCGATTCATTTTCTTTTGGGTGTATATATATATTTATTTACACATAAGAATATTGTTTATTAAAAGCCCTTTTTGTGAATGCCTTGCTTTGGTAGAAACCTTAAGTCTTTAGTAAATGTAAAAAGGCTAGTTTAGATGCTACATGGATGGGAAAAAAGGGAAACAAAACAAAATAAAAGTATATTTGTTTAAAATCCATACTTTCCCTCCGCATCCTTCCACCTCCATAAAGAAAACAACTAAATGGTTAAGTATTTTTTATTTTTATTTTTACTTATTTAAACATACTGTACTTTAGTCTTAAAATGAGAATTCGAATGGCTCCATATTATTTTCTTTATAAAAGATAGATGTGTAGGTTTAAAGATGTCTTTAGATATTTTAAAATAATTCAAAAAGATATAAAGTTTCTTCAGGTTACTTTTTAGATATTTTGGGTATATTAAATAAATTAGGGAGATATGGAAATTGGTTGATTTAGAATTTATAAAGAATTATTTTTAGTTATTTTATTTTTAAATGAGTAAATAAATAAATATCGTAAAATAAATAAAATAATCTTGGAATAGATTAATATAAAATACTAATGCATAAATAAATAAAAGTGGAGGTTGTGTGGATAGAATGAATATGTCTATATTTATTTTTATATTATTAATAATTTATAATATTTCTAAGTTAGAAAATAATTAGTATATGGTTTCTTAAATAATGTAGCTTGATTGTGTTAAGAAAGCTATTCATACATTGGCAATAATTAGATTTATATATATGATTTAATTAATTAGCATAGTAAGGTGATATTGGGTATAATCATATATTAGATTTTACAGTTGCTAGATATAAACATTGATGAGAAAATAAATAGCCTTTCCTTAAAATTTAGAATACAACCGCTTGATCTCATTCGTTGTCCAAGATGTGAATGGGAACATAGCTACCGAACTTCATGTCGGAAAAATATGAAATCCATAAAGTCATTGCCCAAATAAATAATAATAAGTACTTGTGCATTCAATTAAATTAACAAAAGTGAATTAAAGGCTTAAAAAGAGGGCTATCTGATTATATGTTTAAGTGTGGGGAAAAGCAATTATAGTAAATTTAAAATGTCAAGAAATAAATAAATAAAATAAAATATTTATCACTTTTTACTTAAATTTGAAAAGTTTAATTTGGAAATATTAATTTACTATAAGAAGTAAATTTATTTTAAGTAGTAAAAAGGATATTAATTTGAAGAAAGTTAATATCCCGAGAAAAGAAGTAGTTAAGAAATAAATAAATAAAATAAAATTTAAAGAAATCAATATTCATTTCTTTTTACTTAAAATTGAAAAGTTGAATCTTAAATATTAATTTATTTTATTAAGTTAAAATGAATAGGTAAATTTGGGAATACTAATGTACTTTAAGAAATTAAATTATTTCAAAAGAAGTCAAAATGATATCATTTTAGAGCAAACTATTATCTCCAAGAAAAGCAGTAATATAAGTATATAGAAATAAATAAATATAAAGAGATCAATGTTTATTACTTTTCATTTAAATTTGTATAGTTTAATTTGGAAATATTAATTTACTTTAAGAAGCTAAAAAAAATAGAACTTAGTGTTGTGTTTCTCACTTAGAGGAAGGGTACACTAGGACTATGCAAAATGTTATGGTATTCTTTTGTATATTTAAATTTATTTGATGATTATTTTATTAATCCAAGAAAGAGATACATGAACATATAGATGGTTTATTGAATTGTATATTAGGTTATGAAATTATGTTGAAGTTCTTTTAGAAGTCAAGGGGTAATATTTAATATTTTCTAATTAATAATAGCATTGAAAAGAACCTTGCTTAGGTGATTGTTTTCAATATTTGGAAGTTAATAAAATGAATAAGGATATATTTAAGTTGGAAAAGTTTATCGGTTACTTATTCACTAATTCTTAAGTTGTTATCTAAGTGATCTTTTGTTTGTATTGATAAAAGATATATATATATATATATATATATACAAAGGTGGCATTGATTAATCACTAGATGGTAAACATTGAATAATGTTAGAGTATAGCCCTTAGTCAAACTATTATACTATCTTGGAAGCTATTGAGAAAACCTAGTTCTTAAGAATTTATACTACTTAATGGAAGATATATAGTCATTTTGTGGTTCCATGATGTGAGTCTTATTTTTTTGTTAAGATTGATTAAGGAGACTTGTTGCAATGACTTTCTTGTAGTCTTATTTTAGGATGGTTGGGAACCTAAAGTGTTTGAATTACCCTCAGTGGGAGTTTGCGGATTTTTGGTATTTTAGGCTTCCAGAGGCAACAAAGAAACTTGAATTGTATTGATTTTCCATGGTTGGACCTTTGTAATTCATTGATCTTATTTCTGATTTTGAATTCTTGTGGGTGTTACCTTGTACCATGGTGTTGAATTTGATGTGGCTTTGAGCGAGATGGTTCATGCCTCGCACGTGCATTCATTTTATGGCTTTTATGTTTGATACACCTCTTGTTGTAGTCTTGTTTCAGAACTGTTGGGGAGGGTTGCTCTTCATGGGGGCCAGCGCACAAAGGGGTTGTTAGGGTAACCCATGGAAGAGTTTCCTAAACAAGTGATAATGTAATCAATGAGCTAGTGGGGTTTGGGTAGTTAAACATTAAACAAGATTAATTATGAGCCTCACCCATATCGTTAGTGCTTTCACAGGCTAAGGATGGGATGAGAAGACCTAGTTGGTAAGATCATTGCCTTGTCCTCACGAAAGGCAAGTGGTCCTGCATGAGTCACCCTATGGAGCGGCACCTTGGGATAGGCAGTCAGGATAACCATAGATGGAGGCGGTACCTTGTGATAGGTTGTCTGGATAATCCATGTAAGTCCATGTGATGACACTCTCCCACAGTACCTGTTTATTTTCCCTTGTTAGGTTGCCTCTGGGAGTGTTGTTTGAATTGTTGATGTTGTTGAGGTAATTGGTCCTTGGTGTTTGTTGTTGAAGCCTCCAAGTTCTATCTTTTAGTGTTGCACACATTCCTCATGACAACTTGATTGATGTTAATGAAAGGTGCCCTTGATATTTATTGTTGGTTGATATTGTGATTTCATTTGTAGGATTTGGATCCTGTTATTGTTGGCACCTCTTATGGTTATTTAGTGCTATAATTTTGGCATTTGGTTTTGTTGGACTTTTCATTATTTTGTTGTGGCTATGTGATGGCAATGTTATGGGTTGTTATCTTATATTGTTGTTATCCTTGTTGTGGAGTCGGGTTTGCAATTGGTTCATTTGACTATTTTGGTTGAGGAATGGGGATCTTTCTTGTCAACTCCTAGCACGGGGGATGGTCTTTCGGGTCCACGTGGTCGGGTGGAATGTGTTATGCACCCTATTGGGTCCCCGGTCTGATTTCATGTTGATGTTGTTGATCCAGGACTCTAACTCAATTCTTTTGTACCATGTTTAATTATTTGATATTCCTATATTTGATGTATCCTTTCCTTCAAGTGATAAGATGCGTATGTGCTCTTGAAGTGATGTAATGAACTCCTGAAATGGATGTAATGTATTATTTTACCTTTGTAAACCTTATGAGGTATTTCTTAACTGATGTGTTGTATCTATGGAAATATACTCCACAATTTTCATATTGAACTATTAATAAAATGTTATTGGTATCTTTTTTTAATCATGGATGGTTGTATATTATCTTGATTCATTCGTTATCATCATGGTATTAGTTTAGGGTTTCTTGATGTCATCCCATGTATCCCAGAGGATGTAATGGTAGTTGTAATCATATAATTTCCTTATATGTAATATATGTTCATGTTCATCTTATGTATTTTTCTACTTTCAAAAAAAAATTATGCGGTAATTTGTTGTTTCTGTTGTCCTTTGGGGTTCACATGTCGGGGTGTCACAAACTGATTCTTGAGCACACTTGAGAAATGACATCTTCACATTCTAGTTCACCATCTATGCACGTTCTTGAAGCTTTTACAACATCAACAATGGAGGCTTTGTATTTGAATCAAGAAATCTAACATCCAAACGTCAATGCAAACACAACTCCAACATGGGATGGTATATGATTTAAAGTTTTGAATTCATTTTGTGTTATCTTCAAATTTTATTTGTTTGATTTTATAATTTTAGAGCTTCATTTCATGAGTAATGGGTTTTGGTATCTTAAACTTGTTTGAATTATATTAGTTTAATTCATTTGTTTTCCTAATTCTTTATTCCCCTCTTACGACATCCAAACGTAAATATAAACACAACTCCAACATGGGATGGTATATGTATTTAAAGTTTTGAATTCAATTCATGTTGTCTTTTAGATTACATTATTTGATTTCATTATTTTAGAGCTTCATTTCATGAGTAATGGGTTTTGGGGATCTTAATCTTGTTTGAATTAAATTAGTTTGATTTATTTGATTTGCTTTCCTAATGCTTTATTCCCCCCTTATGACATACCATGTTATCCCGTCATCACTGAGGCATACTGGGGCAACTCCTGAGCATTAATTTTTTGAATTTTCTTTGACACAATGTTGAAAACCGCATTATATCAAAGAGGGGCAAAATATAGATACCCTAAATTGTCATGACTGGAAAACAACACTATTTAACTAACTTTCACCCTTCTTCTCTAAATGATTAAATAATACATGTATTATTATTTAATTATTATCAAATTTTATATTCATCTATAATTAAGTGATTTAACATTATTTAATTAATTCATCCTCAATCATCATTTCTGACTAATTAAATAAATCTCATTTATTTAATAAATGTCCTAATTTAACTTTATTTTTATCTATTAATTGAATAATATTGTATTATTTAATTAATTCATTATTTCATCATTAATCTAACTTTAAAGTTATCATCATTAATAATTTAAATTAAATCTCTTTCCCCTCTCTAAACCTAAATAATTAAATTAACTATTTAACATCATTCAATATAGTCAACAAATAAATACAACTTTTTTGTTAAAGTCAAACATGACTTGCATGTTCAACTCAAAATATTAATTAAGTAATTCAATTAATTAATTATCTTCACCCCTTTTGTGATTGAGCAAATCATGACCGTTGATTTCTCACTCTATATAGTAGACTAACTCATATATTCTTCAATCCCACCCACTACTCAACTTGATTTTTTCAATCACACAGATTATGCAATCTGAACCCAATAATATTTCCAATATATTTCCTCTCAACAATTCTCAACCATTGATCAAGATATTTTACTACCAAATCTTGATCGTTCATCTCGAGACAAGAAATCTATAAAACAATCCTCTACCTTCTCACAAATCATCTAGAATTTACATAGCGAAGCACTACACAATTGATTCTTGAGCACACTTGAGAATTGACATCTTCACATTCTAGTTCACCATTTATGCATGTTCTTGAAGCTTTTACAATATCAACAATGGATGCTTTATATGGAGTCAAGAAATCTGACATCCAAACGTCAATGAAAACACAACTCCAACATGGGATGGTATATGTTTTAAAGTTTTGAATTCAATTTGTGTTATCTTAGGATTTTATTTGTTTGGTTTCATAATTTTATAGCTTCATTTCATGAGTAATGGGTTTTGGGATCTTAATCTTTTTTGAATTAGATTAGTTTAATTAATTTTCTTGAACCTAATGCTTTATTCCCCCCTTACGACAATTTGAAAGGTGTCATTTGAATGCAAGAGTAGTAGTATTTTTTATATGCAAACTCAACCAAGGGAAGATACTATTCCCACTTGGTGGGTTGATCTATTATATAAATTTCTAACATATACTCAATTATTTGGTTAACTCTCTCCATTTGGATTTATATTTGAAGGTTGTAATAAGTATTCAAATTGAGTTTAGTACTAATATTTTCTATGAGAATAGTCTAAATCCTTTAAGTAGATATTTTTTTTGTATCATAAATAATAAACTCAAACATCCCATGAAACCTCACTATTTATTTATGGATCCTTTAGCCAAGATTGGATAATCATCATAAAGTGTTACCTTTCTTAACTTATCAACCACCACAAGAATATTGTCATGTTGATTTCATGTTTTAGGTAAACCCATCAAAACATCTATTGAGCTTGTTAACCGTTTGTGCCAAGGAAACTCATTTGACTGATACAATTCTAGTGTATTTAATCATTTTCATAATGTAAGATGGGGTTAGATTATTCCTAGCCTAAATAAAGTGACAACCAACACTTCTAAGCTATTAACCTCATCCAAACAAGAGAATACAAAAAAATGGAGAATAATAAGCTAAAAGCATTCAAATCAATTACTCCCCTTTGAAGTTTCTTCACTTCTTTTGTCTCTCTTATTTCTTCTTATGCCAATATTACCTTCAAATTTGTTGTTGAAGTTGTGCAAATACCTGCAAATAGTAAGAAAGAAAGTTGGAGATAATGGTTGTTAACATGAAAATGGAGGAGAATGGTCTCTTTTATAGACAACCATTCAAACAGACAGTCGAGATCAATCCTCTAGAAGGATTCCAAGATCGACGGATGAGAATGAATGAGACAAAGGTTAAGAAATGAAGGGTCGAGATTGATCTTCTAGAAAGATGCCAAGATTAGCGGTTGAGAATTGATTCAACTAGAATATGCCATGCATGGAAAAGATATGACGCTGATGGCTATGACACCCGACGACTATGACAACAATGAAGGCAATGACAAGAACTAATGACAAGGCATCTTTGACTAGAAGAGGTGCATAAATAATTTATTTTAAATAATTTATTCAAAAAAGGAGGAAATTGACAAGTGGAAGATAAATAATTTATCTGAATTATTTATGAAAGAGAATTTAATTAAATTAATCAATTTAATTAAATGGGGGAGATGAAAATGGAACATTAAATAATTAAGTGAGATTGATTATTTAATAGGGGAAATGGCAAGGGATAGCTAAATAATTTTGATAATTATTTAACTATAAAAGAATTAATAGACCATGAATAGATAAATAATTAGTGGTAATCATTTATCTATAGATGAAAGGAGATAGAGAAATAATTAAATAAATAATAATTCATTTAATTATTGAAGAAGAGGGGGGATTAGTGACACAATTAATTTATTTAATTGATCGGGATATAATAGAGATCAGAAGGTGAATTAATTAAATAATTAAAATTATTTAATTAATGGAGGAATATGATAAAAAAAATCAAATAATTAAAATTATTTAATTATTTGAAGATGGAGACCAAGAAAAATGATGCTCGCAAACTTAGGACATTTTTTAGTGTCTACATTTTTCCCCTCTTTGACATAATGCGGTTCATCGCGTTGTGTCAGAAATTTAATTCTAAAATATGCCCGTGTAAAGAGAAAGGGGAAGGATGACTAGGAGGGTTGTGGTATTCCCCCTTGAGAGGACAGGCGGGTTCAAAGAACATGAATGTTCTCTCGAAATGGAAGATAAGACTAGAGGATGAAGGATATAATAAATGCTAGCATGAAGGAGATGGATGTTAGCATGGAAAAGAAAAGGGAGATGGGATGTTAGTGTGAAAAGGGGAAAGAAGATAGATAGGAAATGATAAGGGAACCAACTTTCATGCTTACATTTTTATATTTATCATCATTGGGTGTCAAAAATGTCACAAATGGAGCACAAAAACTATGGTATGACTTAAACCAAGGTGTGCAAGGTGACCATTTGTGAGAGACAAGCAGTTCAAAAGATAGAGCCAAAAGACAAGGAATGCCCCAGCTCATACTAAGGATCCAATTATCCTAGACATATTGCCAAGACAAACCGCAAACAACAAGCAAAGAAAAGAAGCCATGATCCATCATCGTCCCTCTAAATCCATTAATAGGAAATCCTCGAGGAGACTAGTAACATGACCCAAAACCAATAAAAAAGGTAAGACAAATCCAGACCAACAGTTTTCCAAAGAGATAGTGTTTGCCAATAGTTTTGATATGATTGATTAGTTGACCAAGATTTGATTTGATAAGTTTGAAAAGAATTAATTGATAAGTGGACAAAGGTTGACCAATTGATTTGATTGATTGTGCCTAGTTTCAAGAAGGACACATCCTGATTAAGGCAAGATTGATTGATCGAGGTGATAAGATTGATTGATTTGATAAAGTTGACAAGATTGGTGATCGTGCCCAATTTCAGGAAAGACACATCCTGATTAAGGAAAAATTGATTGACAAGGTAGACAAGATTGATTTTTTGATTGTTTGAAAAAGATTGATTGATATGACCAAGCGATGTGACAATACCCAATTTCAAGAAAGATGCATCTTTTTTAAGGCAAGAAACACATCTAATAAAGTTGACCAAGTGACAAGTGTTGACAAGATTGATTGATTGTTTGACAAAAATTGATTGATATGATCAAGCGACGTGATGATACCCACTTTTAGGAAAGACATATCTTGTTTAAGGAAATGAACACATCTAATAAGACCAAGTGACAAGTGTTGACAAGACACCCATCTGCAAGAAGGACACTTCTCGCTTAAGGTGAATAACCAAATTGACAAAGTCTAGTCTTCGGAAGGATGCATCCTAACAAGAGACAGGAGATAGGACCAAATGAGATAAATGACATAATGCCCCATTCCGATATAAGACTGGTGACCTGATTGAGTTGATGATTGATTGGTTTGAGAGTTGATAGATTGAAAGATTTGTTGGTTATGTTTGTATGTTGATTCATGATTTGGTTCGAATGATGACTGTTTGTGGACCAAGACTATGACCAGACTTGACAAACCCTAAAGGACTAACCTAGGTGGCCTTGGGGGCTCATAAATTGATGGTCTTGCCTACGTTATATACACAGAGACCTTGTAGTTTGACACAACTTGACTTTGTCGTATTTGACAAAAGACTGAGTCATTATTTTATTTGGACTTGACCTAAAAGGACAGACCTAAGGTCTCGGGGGTCCATTTAAGATGAACCTTGTCTACATAGAAAATGCATAGAGACAATGTAGTTTGACCACTCTAACAAAATTGAGTCAAACTCAGGTTATGTTTTTGGGATTTTTGAAGCTTTTTGATGTTTTTGGATTTTGAGGATTTATTATTTTTTTGGATTTTGAAATGTTGTGATTTTTTTTTGGATTTTTTCAAGACATTTTATGACTGTTATGGATTTTAAAGTTTTTAAAGGGTTGATACCATGTATTATTTCCCATGAAGATGTAAGTAAAGGAATTCCCCCCAGTCAAGTATAGGACCAGTTCATTATGCGCTTGGGGTAAGTAGCGGACGAATGCAAAGGGGGATTAGGAAAGTGAAAAAGACTAAATGTTGGTGGTTCCTAGGCCATGAAAAGGATGAAGAATATTTATTATGGACAAATGAGACTTTGTCATAGATGATAACTATAAGGATAATGGAAAATTCATGTGAAAGATACCCACAATCAACCAAGCAGGCATGCACAAGGATCCAAGGACAAACATGATCTTGCCCCTAGTCAAGCTAAAAAACAATTGACAGGTGATGATGATGAAAACGTTGTTTGATATGGGAAGGACACATCCCAAAACAACATGAAGATTGGGAAAGACATATCCCATGGATGCTAATGTAACTAAAGGATCAAGGTTTGCAGCAAGTTTGGGAACAAATCCAATGAATGTTTTGGATGATGCGCTAGAGTGCTTAGCAAGATTATATGGATTAGGCGTGTTGCATTTGAAATGACTAACCTTAGGACTAGATGGGATTATGGAGGGAAATTGGATTAGTGGATTAGAATCCTTAGACCAATGACAAGGGAAAACCAAGGCCAGAGATAGGTAAGGAAGGATAATGGATTTATTTTGGCAAATGATAGGAGACATGAGGATTATTGGCTGAAAGAATTAGCATATAATCTCCAAGGACTATGTCGCATAGGAATAATTTGTTTTCTCTGAGATATGGGTTTGGATAAATTCTATAAAGGCAAATACATGATATTTCATGGTTAGTGTATGACCAAAGGATATACATGTCAAAAAATTTCCCAAAGCATGATTTATGTTTGTACCCCATTTCTTTATCAAGATCAAGGTAGGTGGGAGAATGGATGGAAATGATAGGGCTTAGATGGATAGGTGGAAATGTCATAAGAAAGGTATGGGAGATGAGACAACTTGACCCCAAGTTTAATGGTCCACATAGAGAATTGCTCTTACACATGATGCCTATTTTCCAAGTTTTCACCATGGTACTTATCCAAAGCGCCATAAAAATGGTTTTCACAATTGGACGAAATTTTTCTCTTTTTTTTCTTTTTATTTTTTTTCTTTTTTTCTTTTTGATAATGTCACAGAAGACGCTTGTTTGCCAGGTTTTCATCAAGGTGACAATTTTTTATTTTTTTTTGTATCGACTTGATGTTCTGGATGACTGTTGATTTTTTTGAATCTTTTGATGGTGTTGATGTAGATATCGATGTCATGATATGCCAATAGTGGCCTTTATGGAGTAATTGTCTTGTCAGGATCATAGCACTTGCATACAACTGATCGATGTCATTTTGATCCTCTCTGATACTAGGTTTGGCCTTATCGAAATACGAACATCGTGATAGAGTTCCATTTGAGTCCTTATGATAAAGAGTTGCTTCCAAGATGCAATGGATTCGTGAGGTATGATTTTTGGAATGATGGATGATGATAGCTGTGGAAAGATTATTTGAACGTTTGGATGTAGCAGATTTTATTTTCCAAACTTGGGATGGTGGATGATGGAGTTTAGAATTTTGATTAGGATAACGTTTGGAACCAACACCTTTATATGCCTTGCTTGATGAACATTTTAAAGGAGGTGGACATTTACTATATGTGGGAGTTCTCTTTTCTTGTGGCTCCATATTTTGATTGACTTTTAGATTTGGAATATTTTCTTTGCTTGATCCATTTTTCTTTGGGATCCATTTTAACTTCATTTGTCCACTTGTATTTTTGTTTGATTCAATGGCCTTTGACATTTGATTTTGAACTTTGGATTTGTAATAATTTTCTTTTTTTTTGTTCCAAATGGAAGATTTATTCATGTTGGAATGACGGTTTATGGTATGGATGGAAGGAGTGTTGGCAACAACCTTATGACAAGGACTACGCATGGCCTCCATTTTGATGTTTGTATCAAATAAATTTTCCCCCAATATCGAGGAGGTACCACTAACATCATTTGATGCTCTGACTGAAGAATAACCAAGACCTTGATGTCTAGAATTTTTTTGAAACTGTACCGGTTCTAGAATTCCTTGTTCGTGTAGGCCTAGTCCTTTTCCTTGATACTGCATGCTCTGACAGATTTTGTTTGCAATGGGGTATTTTTTGTTTTGAAAGCAAGATGTGAACCAATCATTTTGTATGTGGAAATTGTTGCTTGGAATCTCCTCATCTGTAAGAAAGCCTACTTTGACAAAGGTGGATGCTCCTAGTTGATAGGATGTTTTGGATTTATCATTCGCCATGCTTGTTTCTTCTTGATCATTTGGGATGTCGATTTGATCTATAGTATATTTTATATCTTCTTCTTTGACGTGATCAATGGTAGCTTCTCTATGTTCTCTTTGATCCATAGTAGCTTTTTTATGTTATTTGACTTGATCAATAGTAGCTTATTTATGCTCTTTTTTAATGTTATCCATATCATTCATTTGATTATTTATGTGTCTAAAGGAGGCAAGTGTCTCATTTTGGGAAATGGAGGTGTTTGGAGTTTGGATAGGACCAACTTCAAATGTTTGATCATGGATGGTATAAAGGTCGATGAGAGGATCATTTTGGATTTCTTGTTCAATGGTAGGATCTTGGTCAAAAATAGGTGTATCTTGGACAACATGGTTGTGAATAGACTCTTGAACAAGGATAGGTGTATTTTGGATGCCATGATTATCTAGAAGGACTTCTTGGATGGACTTAAGGATGGGGTCATGAGACGGACTGCTTCGATCTTGATATGAAGGTGAAGTTATGATGTCATGCTTTGGACTTTCTTTTTGACATGTATCCTCAAGTTTAGGCAATGGAATTTGATTTTGGACAAGGATATGATTTTATTTGATAGACCCAGGATTTTGACATGGCAAGAATGGAGCTTCAATAGAAATATATTTTTCGATATTGGTAGGCAATGGAGGACATGATGGTGATTAATGGTTGGATGGTGCAGGATCAACAATGTGATTGGATTTCCTAACTTTTTTTTCATTTAGGAGTCAAACAAGTTCCTTTGCTAGTTGTCCTTGGAGAGAATTAATTAGTATGATTTTATTGGATGGTATTGTAGTTTGGGATGGAGTGGATGGCAATGGGTTAGTGGATGATAGATTAGGATAAGATGTGGAGGATTGGAATGGACTAGTGGATGATGGATTATGATAGGATATGGAGGATTGGAATGGACTAGTGGAAGGTTGGTTTCCCTTGTCAAGGTTAGGATAAGGATGATTAATGAACATTTGTTGGGGATTAATGGTATGGATTGTGTCAAGTGACTCTTGATAGTGAGGGTAGATGGATGAAGGACTGGAGCTTATGGATTGTTGGTAAGAAGGGTATGTGAGTGGTTGGTATTGATGATTGAGGATTGATTAGTATTTAGCTTGACTACGAAGAAGATCAAGGTAAAGTGAAGACATGGTCATGAATTTGGATTAGGATGGATAAGGAAAACTTAGTAAGGACCATACAAAACTTGTGACCTTTGGATGACAATTCAAGGTGCCAATGCAAAATGGACATGAAATTATGCTATTTTTTTATGATTTTCAAGGATATAAGGATGCAAAGTGCCAATGTACCTAAGACCAAGATTAAGGAATGGTGGAATGATATGACCCTATGACCAAAGGATATGATATGCAAGGATGATGATGACCAAAGGATATGTTTTTTGGGATTTTTGGGATAATATAGGGATGTGGAGTGATAATTCAAGGATAATAATAACCTTATGACCAAAGGATATGGCATGCAAATGAAGCTAAATTCTAAATGATGCAAGATGGTATGGGACTAAGCTATGTTTTTGTAATTTTTTTTTTTGGATTATAAGGATATGAGGATGTAAGATGATCATGTAAGGATAATGTTGACTTTGAGATCAAAGAATGAAGCTAAATGAAACTAATGGATGCAAAGGATATCAAATGTGGGCTAATTAATGATGAATGATAATGACAAGGAGACTAAATGATGCCAAATTAATGATCAAGAGCAGTGATGCAACTAAGGCTAAGGTGAAATGAAACTATGTTTTTGTGTTTTTGAGATATAAGGATGCAAAGTGAAAGTGCAATTTAAGTCCAGGACTAAGGATTGATAGAATGATAATGAAGATATGGTCAAAGGGTATGATATGAATGATAATACTAAGGTTATGAATTCTAAAATTTGATACAAAGGATGGCAACCAAGCTAATGTAGGTCCAAGATAAAAAAAACCCAAATGTCATTGACCTTTGTGATGAACAAGATGATGGATTTGACGTGAGTCTAAACTGGGACACAAGTTTGAGACCCAAATTTTTGACCAAGATGATAAAGAAAAAGGTTGATAAATTAAAAGATGATGGTCTATGACAAATCAAATAAGTAACCAAGGATTTTCCAAAGGCTTGATAATTTTCCTATGTCTAAAATCTAGATGGTATGTGGAACCGAAGACCTAAGATTAATTATGCAAGGAAAAGGTGACCTAAGGTGCAATCTAAAATGTAATGCAAACCTAAATGAAGATGATGGAATGGATTGGGAAAGCTCTGCAAGTCTCTGGTTTGGAATTCAAGATCACTATTATGATGAATTAGTTCAGTTTTGGACAAAGATTTTGTGAAATCGTGGTAATTAGGTAGTTGTGGCTCTTTTTTAAGTAGTTGTGGTTCATAGAATGTTTATTTTGAAATTTTGATGTTTTGACTTGATTTTTGAATGGATTTTGATTATTTTGATGAATTTTGATTGGCAAACACATAATACAGTCACAAGCATTTGTTTTTGGTTTGATTTTGGATGTGAAATTTTTTTATTTCAAGATAACAAGCACAAATCTTATGGTTAGCAAGGACAATATTTTTTGAATTCCCACTTGGATTAACCAACCATGCTTATTCTTAGCAGATGACTTAGAAGCTTGGCCACACTAGCTCCCCTCCACGACACTCACTTCTCTGGGTCAACCAAGCTTCGATTTCTCATGAATCTCCCATGATGAACTCTCCATCTCTACTAAGAACCGCGAGTATGTGGGACGGCTTCAGAGGTCCAACCTCCTGCACCAACAAATAGAAGGATTTTGGTTGCTAAAAACAAGAGGTGTCTAGTAAGGGCATCCGGTTCAGGGGGTACTATGATAAACTCCCTAAGGACGTCTCCCTACCCCTAGAACAAGGGGTTACATATCATAAAGATAATTGGGGAGAGCTATCAAATACTACGTCTCGTTGATTGCAAACTTTCCTTACAATCACAAATTTATATAGCAGTTCAGAAGGACTTGTCTTTAGCTCGTTATCACTTAGGGTCATCCCTTGGGGTGAGTAATTTTTCCCACCAAAGCAGGCCCTTCTAATGGGTGAACACAAAAATGGATGGGTCTGGCTTTTTGATCACCGAGTTTGCGCAAGGTGAGAGCATAATACCTACCATCCTTCAAACACTAAAATAGTGGTTCATTACCCCCTAATTTAATCTATGTGAGAAAGACAATTGTTCATTTTAGAGCACCAAACGAAGTGTTATCTAGACTAAAAGACAGTTGGTTGATTTTAAACATTTCTTATTATTTGAAAACACTTTGTAAATTTTAAACTGATGACTTGAAATGCAAGTTTATTTTAACACCCATGAGTGAAAAATGTTGATTGTTGTTCTTTTCAAACCTTATGAATGTGGAAGATGCAATTTGTTGTTCATTTTAAACCCATGAATGCAAAATGCATTTTGTTGTTTATTTTAAGCTCATTGATGAAATATGCAATTTGTTGTAAATTTTAAGACCAACTGAGTGACATATGCAAATTGTGGTTCATTTTATCCTCATGAGTATAAATGCAATTTGTTGTAAATTTTAAAACTAATGAATGAAACACAATTTTAACTCTTCAAAAAGTGTGTTGAAAAACACACAAAATATTTTTTTATCCAAAACAAACCAAAAATCTTGCAAAACCACAAGTTAGATATTCTTGATGAAAGCCACACATTGAAAATAAAACATTAGTAAACCAAAAAAAACTTGAATGAAAATAACAAACTAAAATAGTGATAACTTTCTCAAAACTAAAAAAAAAAATTAAACCGTAAAATCTATGGAAAGCTAAGACATAGACCTTCAAAATCCAAATTTTTTTTGGCAAAATCCTGCACAACAAAAGTGTTATAAACAAAAGAAAATTTGGTTTTTAACAACTAAATCTTAAAAAGCTGCAAGCACTATAACAGCCATAACTTTCTCAAAACATATCGGAATTTTAAACCGTTTGAAGTTCCGGAAAGCTAAAAGTGAGGCCAATAAAACCCAGATTATCATTTTTTAATATTTCATGTGCCCATTTTTCTATGCTCAAAATAAGATGACGGGATTTTGTGTGAATTCTTGGTTGTAACCTGCAAAACAACAAAAATAAACAAGAACACAAATAGACTTCTCTACAAAATTGTAAGATTCAAGTCGGGTTCACCAATGTAAGATGGGATTAGATTATTCCTAACCTAAATAAAGTGACAACCAACACTTCTAAGCTATTAACCTCATCCAAACAAGAGAATACAAACAAATGGAGAATAATAAGCTAAAAACATTCAAATCAAATAGTCCCCTTTGAAGTTGCTTGACTTCTCTTGTCTCTCCTATTTCTTTTTATGCCAATATTGACTTCAGATTTGTTGTTGAAGTTGTGCAAATACCTGCAAATAGCAAGAAAGAAAGTTGGAGATAATGGTTGTTAACTTGAAAATGGAGGAGAATGGTCTCTTTTATAGACAACCATTTGAATGGACAATCGAGGTCAATCCTCTAGAAGGATTCCAAGATCGACGGATGAAAATGAATGAGATGAAGGTTATGAAATGAAGGGTCAAGATTGATCTTCTAAAAAAAATTCAAGATTAACGGTTGAGAATTGATGCAACTAGAATATGCCATGCATGGAAAAGATATGATGTTGACGGCTATGACAACAATGAAGGCAATGACAAGGATTAATGATAAGGCATATTTGACCAAAAGAGGTGTATAAATAATTTATTTTAAATTATTTATTCAAAAATGGAGGAAATTGACAAGTGGAAGATAAATAATTTATCCGAATTATTTATGAAAAATGAGCATTTAATTAAATTAATCAAATTGACAAGTGGAAGATAAATAATTTATCTAAATTATTTATGAAAAAGGAGCATTTAATTAAAACAATTTAATTAAATGGGGGAGATGGAAATGAAACATTAAATAATTAAGTGAGATTAATTATTTAATAGGGGAAAATGGCAAGGGATAGTTAAATAATTTTGATAATTATATAACTATAGAAGAATTAAAAGACCATGAATAGATAAATAATTAGTGGTAATCATTTATCTATAGACGAAAGGTGATAAAGAAATAATTAAATAAATAATAATTCATTTAATTATTGAAGAAGAGGGGGGATTAGAGACGCAATTAATTTATTTAATTGATCAAGATATAATAGAGATCAAAAGGTGAATTAATTAAATAATTAAAATTATTTAATTAATAGAGGAATATGATAAAAAATAATCAAATAATTTAAATAATTTAATTATTTGAAGATTGAGACCAAGAAAAATGATGCTCGCGGATTTAAGATATTTTTTAGTGTCTACACATAATTATTTAATTGTTTGAGTGAAATGGAATCTATCTTCTCAGAATTTATTTTATAATTACATAATTGTGTGAATACTTTATCTATCTTTTTCAATATTCCCTAATTGTGAAAAGTTAAGTTAGACATTTGTTAAAAATAAATGCAAAATATTAATAATAATGAAATAATGTCTTATATTATGTATTTGGGAATAAAAATCAAGAGAGAAATTTTGAAAAAAAAAAATTGTTTAAAGGGAAAAAGTGAAGCTCATTTGGGGCATGAGAAACTTCTAGACTACATATTTTTTAGCATGGTAATTTTGAGGGGCTACACCTTGCTCTACTTCTCTCCTCCTCATGTCTTTCTTATAATAATTTTATATTAACTTCTTGGATTGGAAATTAAATTAGATATTTTTTATCATGAAAATTTTGGGGGGTGGGGGTTGCACCTTGCTCTCCTCTTCTCCTCCTTTGGTGCTTATAATGCTGTATTAATTACTTGGATTGGATATTAGACTCAACATTGGGATTGTTGGGTAGAGTGATATAACTACTCCAAACCTTATTCATTTTCCTTCTTTACAATTTGTTGGTTGAAGGTGAGTGGATTAAATTTCAAGTTATATGGGTATTGTTGTTGTATATGACATTATTTTTGTAGGAGAGATTATATGGGTGGATTGTTAAGTTAAATTTAATTTTTCACAAGGTTTTCTATTTTACACCAAAATTATGATAAATATTTTGGAAAATATTATATGGTTCAAAAAGTGTGTATTTAAGGAGCTCCAAAAGGGTATTCTTTGAATCCTAATATTATATTTTAAATTTTGGGTGGGTTTTGAGCTTCCAACATTATTTCATTGTAAATTATAAAATTATGTATGTCGAAGAAGAATAAAAATTTAAATTTCTCTTTCATTTGTACATCATATTTTGTGGGAATAGAAGTCTATTATAGAAATGGGATGGAGAAATATTTGGACCTATGTGTGTCATATTTAGACCCCATTTTCCATGGCATACACATATTATATTTTGACATGTGGTCTTAAGAGGTTGAGATCTATTGGTCTTAATGGAAGGAACCCTCACCTTTGTATGTTTGTAATACACATGATTGTAGGGTCAATGAGTGGTAATAAAGATAATTAATTAAAAAGAATGGGGTTACACATTTCACACATAAAAAGTACTTAATTTGTGATTTCATTTGAAATGTATGCTCATGTGGATATGGATTTATAACCATAAAGGAAATGGGGTGATCCTAGGGATTGATATATTGTCGTTAAGGACCTTGTTGGATGGGCATAATCCTCAACTTTCTTGTGGTGATCATAGATTCCAAATGATGATAATCCATTATTGTACTATGATGCTCCCCTCTTTTCTTATACATCATATTATGAATATAATGAGTATTTATGAACTAAATTATATATGTTTTATTGGTATATTGTTCCTAATCTCATATGTGGGTACTGCTTATATGTTGTACTTTGGTTGAGATAGTCATGTGTCATACTTTGATATGTGGTGTCTATTGAATGACTACTCAATTGGTTGCTTTCTAATTCAAAAAGGTGGGTATAAGGGTTCACCATGGTTGTGGGTGGAATTGAACACCATTGAAGCCCATGGATCTTTGTAACATCTCAAAGTGTGTGCAAATATATCATGACCTTGATAGAGCTGGTAAAGTTATCATTTTGTCCTATTATTGATTATGTTGGATTTAGGTTGCTTCAATCCTTATATGTAAAGTTCTAATTTTAATTAAATACATTTATGTAATGGATTGCAATCCACCCACCTTTGGTGTATGAGCCTTATCAATTATTTTATTCTATATCAACCTTAGAGTTGAATGTATATTGTAAGTGTAATGAAATTCTCATGTTTTGGTTAAATATTTTTGAAACGTGACAATATAACATAATTTATAATTGCGATAAAAATGAACATGTAATTAGAATAATTATAAGGTAATTACTTTCTTTAATAATGTGTGTTTCTCTTGATTATAAAGAAGATATCATGTTGGATTATTTGTTTCCCTTGATTGTCTTTTCACTCCCTTAGCATGAGCAAGTCCATGTAATTATGGGAGCTTTCCACATATTTTATTTAGTATTCAAACTTGGACTTACAAATTGAGTCTAAAAGCCAAAGTGGGAGTTTAAGCTTACAAGTCCACTTAAGTTTGGATTCAGAGTAAATTCCTATCTTTACATATTTTTAGTTGCACATCATACCCCAAAGTTTGAGTTGGTATAAATTAGAACCAAAAATTTGAGATGAATAAGAAGTGCAAAATGAACCATGAAGCCCAAGATGCTTAGTTGGTGCACATCAAACTCCTGAAGATACTTGGTATGTGCAAATTAGAACTTAAATTCTAAGTTGATGCAAATAATTTTGTGTTCGCATAAATTTTGTATGCAAGAAAGCAACTTGGAAGTAAAATTGTAGGCATAGAAACTTTGAATCTCTACTAGACCTTATTTTTTGTTCTCATCACAACGATTTAACCTTTCCCAAGTAATTCTTCCAATTGTGTTACCATGTTTAGTACATTAGTGTGTGCCAAGTGGAATATCATGTTATGTTATAGTGCCTTGAGCACATAGGTATGCAATGTGGCATGCTTAGTGTCACATTCTTGTCAAAAAATATTGTCCATTCATCTTTCAAATGTTAATGTCCTAGATGAAAGCATGAGGTATTAAACATTAAAGTATATAAAATATTTTTTCTAAATGTTATATGCATGAGCATAAGTGACAAGAACATTGAGCTTCTCAAATATTCTAAAATACATATATAATTTGAACCAATGTGATGCCATACACACACCTAGAAGTGGTTGGAAATGACTTTTTAGTTGAAAATACTTATAGTTAGAATTATGTACTAAAAATATGCCCAACAAGGTGACACATTGTGCTTTCACCCAATATAATTTTTTTTCGACTTTAGATTGAATTTAACCATAAAATTATTTATGGAGACAAGTCATTTCATCTTTTTAACCTCTAAGAGATTGAAAGTTGGGAGCATTTCAAATTAAGATGTGTGAGATCTATTACAAAAATTGAAAAAAGAATTATTGTCTAGATAGAGTTTTACGAGATCCAATAAATCCATGTTCTTTTGATGTCTAAATAAAAACAAGAGATTACAAAAATGATCCTTATCTACCAAACTATTTACCTTATTTTTAATAGTTTAAGTGTAATAAGAACTATGTAATTAAATTATAGATATTCACTCTAATAAATATATGTTATGTAACATACCACTTTTTCCAAACCCCTTATCCCAATATTAGAGGTCACATTCTTATATTTATTTAATAATGAGGTACTTCTAATTCAATTAATCCACATTAGGAGGAGATGGAAGTTCGAGCTACTGTGATACCAAAACTTTTCTTTTTCATGCTCCTTTGCTCGGAGATTTTTTCCTAAGAAACTTTATAATCATCCAAAATATATTACATTGGCCCACTTTATTAAGAATTTTGTGGTAATTCATAGTATTTTTTAAAATATATATATATATATATATTTGACAAAAATTCATAACAATTTTTTAATTGTTATTCTTCAAAATATAGTTTTGATTATTATTTTTTATTTATTCTAAACAATTGAATTCAATTTATATTTCAAAATTGAAAACTTCAATTTTAACATCAACCTCTCCTCTTTTTTAGTATTAATTTGTTTGATTGTTTGATACATTAAAATAAAATATTCAATTTAGATAAAATAGATATGTTTATTTTTAATTTAAATTAAATAAAAAAAATTTAAATAAAAATATTATTATATTAACTTCTATAAATAAAAAGATATGTAATTTAAATATTAATATCTTTAAAAAAAAATATTAATATGTTTTTTCTTTCTTAATAATTATGACAATTATGATTTAAGATTATGCTTATAGAAAATTATATTTAAAGAAAAACAAATATATAAATAACAATTCCATATCTATATTTAATAATAAAACAATATTTAAAATTAACCATATGAAAATTATTTTTTAAAATGGTCACAAAATTCCCATTCCTTCCTCTACACTGAAATTAGTAATAGTTTGCATATAAGCGGCCTCATCAGAAAAACACTATTTAAAACGAAACTGACTGTACATATGCATGTTTCCTATCTGATAACAAGGCTATATCCATACGAATTGTAAGCTTCAAGAATTCATGTACATACAAAGCTCCCCAACTTACAGCCATGGAGAAATTTAAGATTTATTTTGACACATTCCCGAACAGATAAGGGAACAAAATTTGACTGTGCACGTGCATGTTTCATTGCAGTAGCAGTAAAAATGGGTATCAGCGTATCATGGTCTTCATGGAGGGAGGCGACAAAGCAACGGATTTCACTGGTTCTCCTGCATCACCATTTTTTCCTGCCGCTCTATCAGTTTCATGTTACGCTGTGTAAATGCAAATGAAAATGAAAATGAAAGACGAATACCTGTTTTAGCGAATTTGACTTGATGATACTCCTGGCACAGGGCACAGCACTCACAGAGGCAATGGACAAGGAAGTCAGAGGATCGATTCCCGGGAAGCTGCAGTTTCATTCTCAGCCTCTCTCTGTACCCACACGAATAGCAACAGTGCAGGCCCAGTAATAACAATACACAGTACACGCTGCTTTTCATCACACACGCCACTGTTACACCGACACCCAAAAAACGTTACAGCCCCATTAAAATAACAATTAAAAGAACAAAAGAAAAATCCCACCACTGCCTTACACGCCGAGGCGTCGTCTGCAAAGCGAGCAACACTTCCGAAGGCAACGCACGGTGCAATTGCTGTCATACAGCCTGCGCTAAAATGGATTACCAACTGAATAATAAATACACATACATATATTTGCATACATATTCACATAAATCCTTGAACTTACATGTGCAGCGATCTTCATGACAGTCGAAAATCCCTGCGCTCCAGGAATTATAGTGGTAAGCGTTAGGATTTGTTGCAGGAATGAAACGGCAGCATTGCAGGGAATAGAACTCGGGACCTCTCGCTCCTTCCCCCTTGCCCTTCTGTGGCGTTGCAGGGCCGGACTTGGGATCTGTTGCTTCGCAAGAACTTTCCATCTTTTCCCCAGGTCGGTAAATAGATGGGCGCGCAGAGTGGAGTGGTGTTAAGAGGTGCGTAAAAGGGGAAAAGTACGTGCGAGGCAGAGATTCGGGTTGGGATAAAATCCCCTAAATGAAAAACATGCAGCGGATGTAATCATAAGTGGTAACCGTTGGTCGGGTGAGGGTCATTATAATGATTCATTAGCCTAGCTATATAGACATTTGGTGTACTTATTTTGTAAAATGGAGGGAAGGAGAATGATCGAAATGCAGAGAATGATGTGGGTATGCGCGTGTGGAGGGGGCGCGTCGCGTGAGAGGAGAGATGATGGAGTATTTGGCGTGCTGTCATAGAATTCGAACAGAGGAATGCCAATGCTTCCAACTTCCAACTTTTGCAGTTGGGATCCCAAAACGAGATTTTCGTGATGTCAAATTCGTTTTGGCAGTGATATGATAAAGCGTACGGTGGAGATCTTTTTCTACTCAATGCCTGCCACCTCTGTCGACATGGCGTGCCTCGCTCAGTCATTCGCTCGCTCGTATTTCTATCTATAACCCTGGTTTCATCAATTCTCACGTGCGATGCGTGCGCACAGGAACTTGAATCACCGCCTTCATTTTCTAACCAAGAAGTTGCATAATTCTTTGCTACTTCATACAAAAGGGCAAGCAGTTTTAGACCTAAGTACTCTACTATTGATCATTGCATCATTCTTAGGCATATGATTGAAAAAATATGGGACACTCAAGGTGAAGAAGTCTTTTGTTGCTTCGTTGACTTTAAAAAAGCTTTTGATATGATACCTAGAGACAAACTGTGGAACAAAATGGTTGAATTAAATATTTCAGACGAGTACAGGGTTGCGGTCCATAGGCTTTATGAGCAGGTCAGAGCTAAAATCAGAACAAGTGAAGGTATGTCTGAGTGTTTTGGTAGTGATATCGGGGTCAAACAAGGTTGTCCTCTATCACCCACTCTTTTTGGGCTATACATTGACAAGCTAGAAGATTGGTTAAATGAAATGAGCAAAGAAGGGGGTATTCAGTTCGCTGGATATGTGGTGAAATTGTTGCTTTATACCGATGATCTTATTTTAATCTCAAAATCTGCACATGGTTTGAAAGAATTTTTGAAGGCCTTAGATCTATTCTGCCAGGAAGTGGGAATGCAAGTGAATACCACAAAGACTAAAATCATGATCTTTTCCCTAAAGAAGAAAAGGAATCATGATGACTTCCTTTTTGAAGGCAACACTCTGGAGATAGTAAAAGAATACAAATACCTTGGAATTGACTTTCACTATAAGCTCAGTTGGGAGACTAGTAGAACCAAAAGGATACAAGGAGGTTGGAAAGCTTTTTTCTTACTTCAAAACAAGTGCAGGGAAGCTGAACTTTGGGATTGGAAGACTAAGAAATCCCTCTTTGGTTTGCTAGTCACCTCGATGGTTCTTTATGGCTGCGAAGTGTGGGGTAGCAGTATGTCGAAGTATCGATGGAGACAACTTGAAAGAATTCAAAATCATACCATCACCTGCAACCTTAAAGTCAAAACCTCAGTCCCTTATGATATTCTCTTGGCTGAATCAGGAACCTTTCCGTTGGAGGCTTCAGCTATAATTCGCTTGCTAAACTACTTAAAGAAGGTTCAAAACATGGATAACCACCGCTGGCCCAAAATAGTTGTGAAGGAGGCCTTAAACCGTAGGAAGAAAACGTGGAAGAAACGAAATGTCAAATGGTTGAGTAAATGGGGCATCGTCTTGCATGAGTGTCCTAACACCAATGAGGAAAATTAAAAATTATGTTACCAAAAAATTCATGACTGCCATGTGGACAAAGCAAATTGGGCGAAAAAGCACACTATGTCAAAGAGTTCAACCCAACTTGGGAACATAGTGAAAAAACTTATTTAGGGGTGGCTATTAAAGGGAAAGCAAGGTTGTTAATTGCTCAGTTGAGGACCAGGTCTCATCATCTTAGGTGTGAGACCGGAAGGTGGACTATTCCTAAAGAAGCATGGGAGGACATAATTTGCAAGTTTTGTAGCAAAGGAGCGGTGGAGATAGAATGGTGCTTTATCAAGGAGTGCACAGCCTATGAGGATCTTCGTACTCAGTATGTGGATCACTTAAGGATTGATAATCTGCATGAGTTATTCGATGAGGAGAAGATCAACATGACTGCTAGCTTTTTGGTCAAAATTCATAACAGAAGGTCCAACATCGAGAGGAATTTGGAGTTTGTATAGTTTATCTTTTTGTGATTCTCGGTCCCTTAGACCGTTTCGGTCTCGTGGACGTTAGTAAAATCTCATTCATTCATTCATAGCTCTGAACTTCTTTAGTAACTACCTAGTTTGGTATAATGTTCACTTGTTAGTGTATTGTGGGAAGCCTTTTACAAGCTCATTAGAGTTTAAATGTAACTAAAAGTTTGGTAAGTTGGTGTTACTTCCATCCATGTTTAGAGGTCATTAGAGTAAATGTAACCAAAAGTTTGGTAAGTTGGTGCTACTTTCATTTATGTAGCGTGTGGTAATGTGATTACATTTCATCAAGAAGTTGTAAAAGTTTAATATTTTGAAGTTGATATAATTGAAAAGAATATTGCTAAGAGAATTATAAAAATTGAAAAGGTAACAAAGCAATTGAAAGAAGAAAGTATCATTTCAAAGGTGTATAAGGGATAATTGGACCCACACATAAAGAAATAAAAATCATTGAAAGAATTTAAGTAAAATCCCTTACGAGTGATCTATCAACTTAAATAGAAAATGCAAAAGAGAGTCAAAAGAAATATGTTGTGTTGAATGAGAAAAATGTCTCATTATTTAAGAAAAGCTTAAGGTAACAAAGGAAGGATGAAAATTATGGAGACCACAATTGATTTGTTCTAAGTAATGAATGATCCCCAATTAATCTTCTAGATCCAAATAAATGCTTACAATTTTTTATTTTTTTTTAGGTAGTCACTATCCTTAAAGACCTCAAGCTATAATTATGGAAGCACCTAACATATAAGCACTTTCAAATAAATTAACAAAAGCTAGGCTTCTAGTCAAACAAATGTTTGGTCTCCCTCATGAGAAGTTAGGTAAAATGGTGGGCATCAAGGATCATCTTGAGGTAGCCACTGTAGTCACTGATGTCTAGAGGGATACTAACCAAGCTGAGTTGTCAAATTGTATTAGTCTTTATGGAAGATTACAATGAAGAGATTTATTGTTGAAGCAATCATCAAAACAAGTATTTCTCTTCGAGGGGTGCCAATGATGTTTTGCTAATTATTGAATTTTTTCAATAGGTTCTAGTTAAGAAAGCAAAAAGCTAAAATTATGATGTAGGATTTACCCCATCCACACATGATGGAAGTTTTCGTTAATGTATTTCTACAGCCAGAAATTGGGATTAATTAGCATGAATTATAAATCAGCGACCACTAACTAATAAGATTCAATGCAAATCCACATCTGATCTAACAATCAAGCACAATAAACATAAGAAATCAATCAATATATACTTTCCTTACATTATGATTGACTCATCTCCATTGATCTTCTCCATTTTATCTTTTGCTCTCAAAAATTATGTGTGCACTATATTGCTTCAAGCTCAAATGAATATTGAATATGATAATGAATGTAAAATATCGAAGATTCATGGTTAGCCTTCAAATGAAGATGAAGGTCTCTTTTATAGAAAAGTTTGATTTGGATGGACGATCAAATTCAAAAGAAAGAATAAAAAGATCAAAGGTGTAGAAACCTTGAGATGAATTTATTGATGAGTTAACTGACTACAACTGGTTGCATGATTTCAATTAACTATTTACATGAGGAATTCATTGCTTTGTTAACTCCCACTAAGTGGGAGTGAACTAATTTGATTAATTAGTAGATTGATATTGATTCTACTCAGTGGACTTAAAGAAAGTGTTTGTTAAGAACGAGGTGGAAATGTATGAGGTTAATAATTAATTAAATGAATTAATTATTAAAAGAATGTGCAAGTGGGAATTAGATAAATAAAATAATTAATTTTATTTATTATTGAAGAATGGATAATATTGAGAGAAATAAGGATAATTAAAATAATTATTTAATTTAGAAACGGATAATAGATGATTAATTAAATAATAAGAATTTATTTAATTAATTTAGTAGAATAAAGATAATTAAAGAAGTAATTAAATAAATAAAAATTATTTAATTAATGGGGGAGAATAAAGATAAAGTGACTTAATTAAATAATATAAAATTACTTAATTAATAGTGGAATATGGAATTAGATAATAATTAAATAATTAAACATTATTTAGCCATTAAGAATAAGATGATAATTAATGTTAAAACATTACTCGTAAACTAGGACAATTTCAGGTATCTACATTTTGCCCCTCTTTCATACAATGCGATTTTAAACGTTGTGTTAAAGAAAATTTAAAAAATCATGTGCAGGGCCTACCCTAGTATGCCTCAATGATAGTGGGATAGTGTGGTGCGCCCTTGAAAAATTTGGCAAAATTTTGAAAAATTCCAAAAAAATTGGCAATTTTTTGCACAAGTTGATTTTATTCATTTAGGTCCATAGATGACAAAAAACTATGTTTATAGGTCAATTTGGGCCTCCATATTAGAAGTTGTGTCGAGACCAGTGCATCTAGTTATGAAGGGGGGTCCACTAGGTCATGGAAGGTCTATAAGTAGGCCTTTGGAGGGTCATTCTCCTCATTTGTTCATTGTGATTTGAAAATTTGAGAAGAGAGGAGTGAGCATTTGGAGCAGAGCAGTGGAGCTATGACAAGAATTCCAAAGGCTCCTCATTGTAGGTGGTGCATGCAGACTTATAGGAGGCTAGAGGGGTCAAGTGATGCAGTATGTATCACTTCTTATCTTTGAATTTTTTTCATTTTGGGCTAGATTTTAGGGCTTGAAAATTGAGCAATAAATATGGTGCATTTTTTTGCATTGTAACTGTAGTCACGAGCATCGCAAGTGTTCAATTCAGCACCACATTTTCATGTGGGACGCAAATGTTTTGAAAGTTGCAAGTGTATTGTGGCACTGCAATTGTAGGGTATAGCACCGCATTTATTTTTAGCAATACAATTATTAGACAGTGTGTCGTATTCATTTGAAAGAGCTGCAATTGATAGTGCATTGCATTAGAGTGTTGCATTCGTGAAGTAAAGCGACACAATTGATTGTTGGTCAATTAAAAACATTTTTTAGGAAAAAAATTCAAGGTTCAAAAGGTCCCAATAGGTTTATCCAAGTGTCTTGATTGGTGCAATGTGTTGTTTGAACGCGGGTGAGATTGCTATTGCTATATACTCAAGAGACTTGATCATCTTTGATGGTGTTGCACAAGCATTTGGATGTGACCGAGAGATCTACTCTTCATGTGCTTGGACTCTATTATGTGACCTTCATGCCTAAGATCTGACCTAATCGGGGTTTGATTACCACGCTTGCAGAGAAGTGGTATTCAAAGACTAGCTCATTTCATTTTCTTATTGGAGAGGCAACAATTACACTCAAGGATGTATGGTGTATCCTACGAATTCCCATTCATGGGGATAGGGTTGTTTACGACCCTGACTCTAGATTGATTGTGATGTAGTGATGTTTTAGTATCAATGATCTCGGCATAGAGGAGTAAGAGATCAAGTGGGAAACCATGGTGGAGTGATATGAGCACCTAATTATTATTGTATCCATTGTT
This sequence comes from Sequoiadendron giganteum, assembly GCA_007115665.2. NCBI lineage: Eukaryota > Viridiplantae > Streptophyta > Pinopsida > Cupressales > Cupressaceae > Sequoiadendron > Sequoiadendron giganteum. The sequence continues at coordinate 478,012,597 of CM021102.1, forward strand.
ATAACTGGTATTCTAATGCTAGATCGACAAGGACATGGATTTATTGTGGGATGGGGCCACATGTTGGCTAGTATGATGGACGAGGGAATAGTATATGCCTAGGGACCTTGTGTCTTAGTGATATTATACTTTCATTTACATGATGTTGCCTACAAGGGAGCCTATTCTATCGGTTGTGGGGTTACTTTTCTGCACATATGGGCATGGGAGCACATTGATGTGTTCCAACCAATTTGTGCCAAGGATCTACCTCTAGGACTACCTTATGTGTTCATGTATGGTGGAACACTCATGCAAAGACATGTGGGAGATGGTTGCTATTGGGGCCATGAAATAGACTTGTTGGCTAGTTTCACCTGGAGACCATACAAATAGTGTGCACCATGGGATGACGACGGAGAATCTTCCTTATTGCAGATAGACTTGGTATTTGATTGGTTGTATAGTCTAGAGTCATCATATTATGAAGAGGTATCTATCTGAGAGAGTGATGTGACAGTTTGGGGAGTGACGGGGTGTGTCTATTGACAGTGTTATGTTTGCTAGATCTAATCGAGAGATGGGATAGTGGGGACTTATTATCAGTCCAAAATTTTCCTTTTAGGAGTTTGACAAGTTACAACCTATTCAATGGGGTGTTGGACCAGAGGTCACAAATGTAGGCACCACACCAGAGTATGATGCCTAGTGGTTGCAACATAGAACTACACCATTTACAGATCCTAGAGTGCCATTTTTTAGGGAGAGATTGGGGAGAGGACCCAAAGGTAGACTGAGGGGGAGGGGGGAGAGAGGGGGGATGATGGAGGGAGAGGTGTAGGTTGAGGGTATGATGGAGGTTAGGGGAAAGTATGGAGGACATGGAGGTAGGAGAGACAGAGGTAGGGTTCCATTTGTCATAGGATAATTGCCACCCTTTGAAGAGGATGTGTAGGCAGATGAGGTAGCTCAGTAGGAGCGAGAGATTCCTGATGTGGGGGTTCAAGAGGAGGCATGAGAGGAGGAGAAGGCTTCTCAAGAGGAGTGGATATGGAGTTGGATGTGGAGCTTCATGATGTCCTCGTTAGGAAGGCCATTTGAGATGTACTAGAGGAGGAAGTCAAGGTTGGAGCACCAGATGCTCAGGTGTAAGTATTATAGGCACAACTATAGGTTTCTGAGGGACAAGTAGCATAGTTGATAGTAGAGTGGGACACTACAGTTATCAAGGCACATAGGGTCGAGCAACAGTCACTTAGTTTTATTGAGACAATAAATGGGCCTGGTGTCGATTTTGCACATACATTTTATCAGGCAGGTTGGGAGGCACAGTATTATCGAGAGTTATATGAGGATGTGGTTCCACCATCATAGAGGGAACCCAATTATACCCAGATCAAGAGTCAAAGCAAGTCACACTCACAGTAATCAGCTAGCAGTGGTGGAGTATCTAGACCTGAGAGGTCACCTTATTCGTCATCCCTATGACCACATAGAGATCAGGAGCAACATATGCCCTCAAGATCGAGACCTAGACATGACATGCCATCACCCATAGAGGATAGGGGCAACTCGAGATAGCTTGATGGATTATGTATTTGGACATATCTATATTTTGATTGAGCCTGCAAGCTCTATTTTTTATAGACATGTCAGTTTTTTACTATGACACATTTTGATATATATGAGATGCATCATTTTTGGCAGTGACTATATGATGCCTATTTTCTCTATATGCATGTTTCTATGTGACGTGATCTTTTTTATGCATTTTATTTCTATCGAATGGTTCCCATATGATGTGCATAGGGATTTACAATGTATGTTCATGCTAATGTATGCATGGATGCACATGATATTGATTTATGCTAATATGTATGATGTTATGTATGGATATTTAATGCTTATGATCTATGATGGGGTGACATTATATGTTTTTTACATGTTATGCCATGTTTTATATGATGTTATGTGGATGATGATTCTATAAAAATGTAATGCAATGCTATCTATTTTTTTGTATTTTATGTGATATGAATGACCTAATATGTATATGATGATGTATATATGATATTCTAACCTAATTATGGATGCAGGTTGATGCAACTAATGTATTTTTTTATGTCATAGCACACCACCAAAATGATTGCAAGGACTGACCAAAAAAATGTTAGCGAGAGGAAGAAGTTAGTAAGAGGTGAAGAACAATTAGACGGACTATCCATCCAAATCAAGATTAATAAGATCCATGAAGTGGATTACAATTGATGCATGATTGATATATTTGAGCTTTAAATAGTGCACATTTATCATCATAGTGTTTAATTATGTGACAAGTGGATGTATGTGCACCAAAGCATGAATTGCAATGGTGGCATTTGTTTTCATTTTCCTAAATATTTTGATATATGGAAAGTGGATATATGTACACCAAATTGAGACAAAGGTGACACCAGTGGATGTTGTCAAAAAAAAGACACATCAAACAAGGAATTCCTTGATTCATACTAGTAACAATAGGACCTTGTTGGAATATGTGAGGAAGTAGCCATAGAGAATGTTAATCCTGATGCAAGAAAGTGTTATTTGACTCTTAACTTCCATAGGATGTTTTGATTATTCCAAATGGAACCCCAATCACACATAAGGAACTTAGTTTCCTCAGTCATATTATCAAGACAAACTGCAAACACAAATCAATAGAAACAATCATGATGGACATCCTCGCTCCTCTAATCACTTGTGGATATCATCGAGTAGCATAGGAACATGAGAAAACATAAATCAAATAAAAATATAAGACTTAACTGGACCAGATGAGTCAACAACCATTTCGATCTTCTTACCAACAATGAGTGTTTGTAGATAGGATTATGTATGTTTTCAAGGATAAAAACATCTCGTATAAGATGTCTAGTTTGTTTTCGAGGATGCAGTAACCTATATAAGACAACTGATATTTAATAAAGATAGGTAGATTTCATTTATAGATAGGTATGTAATTGATCGTCCAAGTTGTAGACTAGCTTGATAGTTTTTTTTTGTTGCATGATTTTTTGAGCTCAATTTTTTGTAGGATATTTTGTTTGTGTTTGATCAAAGTGTCATCCTTGACAAAGGATAATTTATTAGGGAATGTGGATTGTGGATAGTTTATTATGAACGGTGGATTATGGTAGGAGATAGTGATAATATCCTCTAATACCATGCCAAAGATCCTATCTAAAAATCTAGGTTGAGGATTGCCCCCAGTCAAGTATAGAACTATTTATTACGGAAGGGATGGATATGGTAAGCGGGTGATGCTAAATATCAATCATTCTCAGGCCATGAGAGGGGTGAGAAAGTTTTATTATAAAGGAGCTTGTGCTCAGCTTATTATAGATGGAATGTGATAGAATTATGATAGATGGAAGAGCAATAATTGACTACACATGGTGCCTATTTACTAGGTTTTCACCATGGTACTTATTCAAAGTGCCACCAAAATGGTTTTCACTATTGGACGGATTATTTCTCTTTACTTTTTCTTTTCTAGTTTTTCATTTTTTATTTTTATTTTTTTTAGAATTTGATGATGTTGCAATCATGGTGGACACTCTTCAGGAGATGAAGACTATAGATGGATGGTTCCATATGGATGGAATGATATGGAAGATGGTGAATGCGATATGGAGTAGGAAGAAGGAGCTAAAGGATGATCATTAAGATGTGCACTACATGAACCATCATACTTCCCCTGAAAAGGAGATTGGACAACCAATGGATTAGAGCACATCAAGGGGCCATCATAAAAGGTATGCCAAGTGACATCGACAATGGAGGTGGAGTGATATGGTGTGTGTATGAATATGGGTGGATCAGATAAAGTGTATGGATTGTGAAATAATGGCGTGGATAAAAACATTGGATCAACAAGCTCATGTCTTGATGGTCTTTTTTTATAAATTCCCCCAGTTATCATGGGTATAAAGGCCCAATTGAAGATCAATTTTTACTTGTTTTTAGCTTTGAATTTTATTTTTATTTTTTCTGATGGATTTTGATTTTGATTTTTCCAAACGGATTTTTCTAGATCTTTCTTTTTCTTATTTGATTTCATATCTCTTTTTGATAAAGGATTTTTTCTTTTTGACTTTAGATTGCCAACCTTATTCTTTTGTGTTGATGCTTGTTGATCCAAGTCTAGGAGACAGATGAAATTGGATGAATTGGATGGTATGTAAAAGATGTATGATTTGTGTATAGGATTGACAATGTCTTCAATGTATTCCTCACAACTATCTTTTTCAACACTGGTAATATCAAAGGAAACTTGCTCATCCTCAACGAGTTGGCAAGAAAGTGTAGTAGAAGCAACATTAATAGATACATACTCTACCCCAGGATGTTCAAAATGGATATAAGGTAGCCCATGATATGGACTTGAACGTATATGATCCTAGAATGAAAGGGCATGATCTAGGATATCTTCAATAGGATTATGTTCAAAGAATGGAAACTTATAGTAGATGTCTTGATCAAACATGGAATTATCATGAACATCAAATGATTGGGTTGCATTGGGAAATGGTACAAGATCCATAAGGCTAGTTTGTAACTCATATTCTCCCATCCCAAGGTCTTTGACTTTAACCTTGATTTTTGAGGTAGTGAGATATGGGGATAGTAATGGATGCCCAACTGCTGCGGAGGCAGGCGATGAAGCAATGTTGGTAAGACAATGCTTTGAGAGGCCATGGTCCTGCTTTGTGAGGTCCTACAAATTTCAAATAGATTTGGATCAGCCTGGATGGTCACTTCAATTTCATTGTATAGGAACTTGATGTATTGATGGAAGGTAGACAGAACAACCTACATGGCACGGATCCATGGGTGTCCTAGAAGGATACTATAGGGAGTATCTAGGTCTAGGATTTGACAAGTAGTTTTAATGGTAATAGGTCTGACTTGGATATGTAATGTAATAGATCCTATAGATGTACATTTAGCATAATCATATGCTTTGATATTGATCTTTGTAAGGGGTTCGAAAACATCATCAAAATATCCCAATTTATTAACTAGACTAAGATTGCAAATATTAAGTCTTGTTCCACCATCTATCAAAACTCATCGGATTTTATATTTATGGATGAAGGATTCAATGTGTAGGGCCTCATTATGGTGAGGGTTATGTAAAGGGATGACATTCTTAGTAAATGTATTAACACATTCAATATTGTCACTCTCAACGGGTATAGATGAAGCTTTGTTATCAGTCAATCGAATACAGTTAACCGTGTACTACTTGTAAGAAAAATGGGTGTAATTGACTTGGTCCTTGGTTCTCGAATTAGAGGTTTTCCTTGATCCATGATTTTGTAAAGAATCTTTAAAGATGGTATGATTAGAATTAGTTGATCCTTATTGATTAGATCATTTTTTATAATTCCTTGTTCTATGAGATCCTGAATAACATTCTTGGGTTTATAACATGAAGAGGTTTTAGCCCTTTATTTTGATGGTACTCATAGAAGTCATTATTGTTCCACCAGGATGGTTTAAAGGGTCTTGGTTAATAGTTTTTTTATTGCAAGGAGTTATATAGCATATTGTTGCAGTAATTTCTTTAAAATTGATTCAATGGGTTCCCCTAAGGGCATGTTGTTCGTCGTGGTTGGTTAGTCCTTAGAGGAACACATTGTGCTCTAATATGAATCACATTAGTTTTTTTCTCATGATTTTACTTTGAATTATTGTTATTTGACATTTTGGTTCCATTAAGGCTAATCACAAGGTGAGCTTTATTAACCACTTTAGCATCTACTACGTCGTCATTCATCACATTTTTTTTGCATGGCCAAAATTTATTTTTGTCATTCGAATTGTTTGAGTAATTGTTGTTTCCTTAAAAAAATTGACTAGCCATTTTCTGATCAGGGCTTTTTTAATAGAAAGACATTCTTCAATAACCACTTTGTAGGTATTCAAGCAATGAATTTGCAGATGAAACATGACCTCTTTATTAATATTTTTGACAAATATTTGTACCAACTTCTTCTCTAGAATGTGAGATGGAATTTTGCTTGCGAGGCTTCTCCACCTTTGTAAGAATGTAGCAAATGTTTCTCCATCCTTTTATTTTTTGTTACATAATTTGATTATGTTATGTCATTTTATATGTTATAAGAGAACTGTGCTATAAATTTTTCCATCATTTTTCTCCTGATGCCCAAAGGTAGGTGAGAAAACCATTCAAGTGCTTGACCTCCAAGAATTCATGGAAAAAGTCGCATTAAGTATTATGATCATATGCAACATCCAAGGATGTAGTGTGAAATTTTTGCACATGTTCGATAGGATCTCCCTTCCCTTTGTATTTATCATATTTTGGTATAATGAAGTTTTTTGGGAAGGGAGGCATGTATATGCTCTTATCGAATAGATAAGGACATAAGTCCGCTATCGAATATGTTTTCTTGCTTCCAGATACGTGCATATTTGACATTTCTTGTTGCATGATTTGGAGCTATTGTGCTATCTATTGGTGATGGTGTTGTAAGAGGTGTATTCATTTGATGATAATATGTTCATGTTCTGGAAGCTTGTGTTAGAAGAGGAAGCATTGATATTCTGATTAAGTGTGTTCCAAATTTTTTTTTGCATAGGTGGAGTGGTTTGTTGGAAATAAGATATCGACATCGGATTTGGATTAGATGGTTGTTGTTGCAGTTTTTGATTTGAAGTTTTATTTAATCCAAAAAAGATCTAATCCACGTCAGAGGGATGTTCATTTTCAACAAAGTAAAAGTCGTGTTTACTTCTGGCCTTGAAAATTAAGGGTTTTTCCTTCAAGTTTTATTAGGCATATTTTGATTGAATGTATTTTGAGATGTAGATGTTGTGTTGCTTTATTATGTTGCAGTTTGAGATGTGGTAGCAAATGGGTTTGTTGTTTGTTTTCCAAATGTAGGTGTGGGAGGTATGTTAACAGTTGATGTATAATGTGAGGTTTTTCCAAGTAGAAAGCTTGTATTCAACTATTGTGATGTGGTGTTGTTTGAAGGAGGTGTTGTGTTAACTTCCCCTTGTCCTTGAGATGTATTTGATTTTTGTCCTATGATAGCAAAAATATCAAAGTCAAGAGGGAGTCTAGCTCCATTTTGTACAAGTGTTAAGAAATATTTGTTAGGATCACTAGATATTAGTTTGTCCACGATTCGCAATATCCTAGGATCTTGTGATGTATCTATTTATTCTTATGTTAGTTTTTGTTCCACGTCATGTAAGGTATAATCATCAAATTAAAGTATAGTTTGAGATTGCAGCATTGGTTGTTCATTAGATGTTGACCCAAAGTGCATATCACTAGTGGGGTTAAAGGTATGGTCGAATGTGGAATCCATTTCTTTTCTCTTTCTCTAGGACCTTGCTACAACCATAAAAGATTTGATTGACTTTTGATTTTTGGATTTTGATGTTTTTGGAATTCTTTAGACTTTTTGGTGTTTTTGGAATTTTTGGATTTTTGAAATGTTTTTGGATTTTTGAATTTTTTGGATGAATGCAATATGAGTATGAAATTGATTTATGTTTTTGGGATTTTGATTTTTGAAAATATTTTTGCATTGTTATGATCCTATATTTTCTCTTTGATTTTAAAGGAGGATACATGACAAATTTTGAAGGACCAAGGTGATCAAGTGAAATACCTAAACCTCAAGAAGGATAACTGATGATGGTTTGATAGAGTTGAGCCTTAACTATACTCATGATTTAAAGGCTCTACTTGTTGATGAGATAGAAAAAAGTGAGTAATGAGGTTTAAGACGTTCAAAAGATGACTAATGGACTGATCAATAATCTGGTTTGTTTTCCTAGTTTCAAAATACTAAGACAAATTTCTAATATTTGAGATGATGAGTTTAATCTAGGAATGTAGTTTAAGCTGGGTAATATAGGAAAAAGATGAAAATGCAAGACTAATACTAGAAAAAACTATTTTTTATTCAAGTTTCTATGTAAAATCAGGTTCGAGTTCTGTAATTTCTAAAATAAAACCTGATTTATCTATGTAAATAGATGCGACAGAGAAAAAAAATGTGATATAGAACAGACACATATATGGTATAGAAACTGACAATTACATTGTAGGACTGTAATAGATGTGTTATAGAACTCAAAAATTACATGATAGAAATCATTACGGTGCTAATTTTAACAGTTGCAATATTTTGAATTTTCTAGAGTTCTAAACACAACTGCATTGTAGATTTATGATAGTTTTGGTTCAAAACAAAGACAGTTGTGATTCAAGACAAACAAATGTGTTGTAAAAGTTAACAGATGCATCACACAATTTTTGTAATTACGTTGTATAATCACAGTTGTGGCACAAAATTTAATAGATGTGGTGCTCTGATTTTTTTTTTATGAACAGTTTTCCTAAGTGACTCTACGAGTTTGATTTTTCCAATTTTTGACTCAAGACACTCACAAAACACAGCAGTGAGTGGACACAAATAGTTGTGACTCTTTGACTCTCGGGATTTGTAGGATAGATTTCATACATGTCTTCTTGAATAAGATCACACTAATTGGTGTCACAGGTAGTTTAACAATAAAAACACATCATAGGTACACAACCTATTTTAGTTGTATATCGGGGTTATCAGCTTAGAGTAGGCCTACTCTAGAAGACCTTCCAATGAGTGGGTGACTAGTTTATTCCAAGTTCATGTACCACCTTGAAACTTCTCACCTTGAAAGGAAAAGATCCTAACAAGGAATAACGGTCACCTCAACAAAGGTTGGTACATAGCGAGTAACTTCACACATTGATACTTGTACATTACACCACCACTTTAAGTTGACGGTTTACAAATGGCTCTTAAGGTTCTAGATAACAAGGTGTTTATTAGGGGTCTATTGTGAGCAATGAGCCCATTCGTTATGCCCAATTCGAGAGGGCTCTCATCTCTACTCGTCACCTCCTTGTCTTGGCAGACCAAGGGTCATGGGCTTGGCTTGAAGGATGCTAGCCACACCTTGAGGTACAGTTTTCTCTCTCCCCCATTTATATAACTTGCCAAGAAACATGCTTTAGAGCCAAAACTTGGGTGATGAGACCCCCAAGCAAGTCTCACTACTAAATTAAATGGTTATATTTTATCTTTTGATCCCCAAGATCGTTCTTAGAGGTCGCGAGGGGAGAGCATACGCTAACACTACACCTCAGATAAACAACAAGACTACAAATTAGTGATATTTTTTATTCCCAAGGTCACACAAGGTGTGAGGGAAGAGTATACATGCCACTAATCTACCAAACATGAAATACATTCATTCCTTTTTAAAGCCTAAACGAAGAATATTTATTCTAGAAAAATAAAGACATGATATTTTTATAGATAGTCTTTGACAATCGAATTCGCATCAAACTCATTAGCATGTTTCAAAGGTGTCTTTAATCAATGAGCTGTAAAAAGTGTTAGTATTTTCAAGGTATTTCTTTTCCCAATGGTATCCACAAATCTAATAGAAAATATTAGTAACCCGAAAGATTAACCTATCAGAATTAGAAAGCAGACTAATAATAGAATCTGAAAACCCAATTTTACCTCTCTGACATATGTGGTGCAGGGACAGAAAGATTGTGGTGCAATTTTCAGACGAATGCATTGCAAAAACAGGATGAATATGGTGCCAAATAGGATGATTGCGGTGTAGAACCTATAACACACAAATTGACATAAAAATGTAAAATAGACAACCCAAGAAATAAAATTAAAATTTTAGAGTATTAGATAAAAGTTGTTAGTCTTGTCTAATGAGTGAAATCGGCAATTGTTATCAGATAATAGAAAAATTTAAAAACATACTCAGATGCGGTGCAGGTTTGTGACAAATGTGACATAGAAAATTACACATGTGTCACATCATGATAGATGTGGTGCCAAATTCTTCAAATGTGATGTTATATCAAAATGATTGTGGTGCAGATCATGTAGCATAAAAATTTCAAAAAAAATTGTTAGTTCACATTGGGTTCACCATTTGTACGACTATAAATCAAGATTAATTAGCATGAATTATAAATCAAAAACCACTAACTGATAAGATTCAATGTAAATCCATGTCTAATCTAACAATTGAGCACAATCAACATAAGAAATCAATCAGCATATACCTTCCTTACGTTACGATTGATTCATATCCATTGATCTTCTCTATTTTGTCTTTTGCTCTCAGAAATTATGTGTGCACTATATTACTTCAAGCTCAAATGAATAATGAATATGATAACGGATGCAAAATATTGAAGATTTGTCATTATCCTTCAAAGAAAGATGAAGGTATCTTTTATAAAAAAAATCTGATTTGGATGGACGATCAAGATCAAAATAAAGATTGAACAAATCAAGGGTGCAGAATCCTTGAGAGGAATTGATTGATGAGTTAACTAACTATAACTAGTTGCATGATTTTAGTTAATTATTTGCATGAGGGATCGATTTCTTCATTAACTCCCACTGAGTGGGAGTGAACTGATTTGATTGATCAATAGACTAATATTGATTATTCAGTGGACTTCAAGAGAGTGTTTGTTAAGAACGAGGAGGAAATGTATGAGGTTAATAATTAATTAAATGAATTAATTAATTATTAAAGGAATGTGCAAGTGGGAATTAGATAAATAAAACAATTAATTTTATTTATTATTGAAGAATGGATAATGTTGAGAGAAATAAAGATAATTAAATAATTAAAATATTTATTTGATTTTGAAAGTGGGAAGGTGAATAATTAAATAATTAAAGTAATTATTTAATTTAGAAAAGGATAATGGATGATTAATTAAATAATAAGAATTTATTTAATTTAGTAGAATTAAGATAATTAAAGACATAATTAAATAAATAAGCTTTATTTAATTAATCAGGGAGAATAAATATAAAGTGAATTAATTAAATAATATAAAATTACTTAATTAATAGAGGAATATAAAATTAAATAATAATTAAATAATTAAACATTATTTAATCATTGGGAATAAGATGATAATTAGTGTTAAAATACTACTCGTAGGATAGGACAATTTTGGGTATCTATAGTATTTAGTCCCATAGAAGAAAATTCTAAGCAAAGCTCAATGTTATTACTAGAAAGTTGAAGGACTTGCCTCACTTGGCCTCCATTATCTCTCCACAAAAATAAAATTTTTGAATCACTTTACACTGACACACATTGAGTGATTAGTGAAATTATTTGGGGTTTATTGTCATTGCAATCTTATGTTGTCTCATGTTTCCCTTTTTTCTCTTCATTCTCAAGTTAGTTAGAGTATCCCTCCTTGATGAATATTTTGGTAACCCCCCAAAATTTCTCTCCTTTCACTAATTGATGGCTCTATTAACTAGATGAGTTAGAAATACAAGGCCATTAGGCCTTATAACCAACTCATGCCTATTTAAGGATTCAATAACTAGTTATTCAAAAGTGGCACCTTAACAAACCCAAATTAGGAAATAGATGTGATAAGTAAAGTACAAGTTCTTAAGAGAAAAATTGAGGGAAATTTTCACTATAGATCTATTGGATTTGAGAAATGATATAAATCTAAACTATATCAGGGTAGATGTAGATGTATAAGTTCAAAGCATTACAAGATAAATTTAAATAAGATGGTCACCTTCCTAAGGGCCATCCTCTACCTATAAATATGGTAGTCAATCAAAAAATAAGTCACACAATATTATGGTTACCCTCCTTCCTAGTCTTAAGAAATCTATAATTTGTATCCATGGAAATGAAGAATCAATCCTTCTAATTCATAAGGCTCCCACCTTTTGTTTTTTCCCTTATAATTCTCTCCAATTCTTTTTCCAGTATTAGACATTATTTTCCAATTGGACCTCTGAAGTCATATTTCCTCACACCTCTTTCTTGTAGGAGAATTTTGTTACATAGCTCATGTTCAACATCAATAATCGACTTATATAAGCCAACACATATAGGTAGATACTAGAAAAGTGATCCATAGTAGTTTGAGGATGTTCCAGAGCAGTCCAAAGGTGATAGAACTATGAAAATTTGAAAAAAAAAAATTGATATTTTCTAGGTTCTAGTAAATCGTATTTTCAGAGGTCTTCGAAGCAGAATTTGGGTTCAAAAATTTTGTTGCTCCCTTAAGAAAAATAGAAAAGAATTGGTCTTAAGGGACTAAAATTAGTCCTCTTGGAGACCTTTCCAGTGAGGTAAAGAAGTCATCAATCCGACCAGCAAGTAGCAAGTTAGGACCCTACCAAGTTGGGGTGCCTAAATTTACAAGTTTTTTTGAAATTTTATAATTTTGTATTTATTTTTATTTTGGAAAACTCTTCATTTCAAATTTTTTGGATTCTGGAGACTGTTGGAATTCCAATTTGATGTATAAATCTCTTTTTTGGATAAGTTAATGGGACTTTTGGATGCAAACAACTCTTTTGTTATGAATTATGCAATTATCCATTTGTCTACAATACTTGCAGGTTTCCACTTACCTAATATTATAATTTGAATTCCATGTTGAATTCAGATCATTGGTTTCAAAGTGGGTACCCTCTTATATGTCACATCGCACATGGTTTGGTTATCAAAGGTGAGGATTGGAGACAAATAATCCATCTATCTACCTCCCTCTAAGACACAACCAACCGAAGATGTCAGAACCAGAAACATCAGAACCTATCAAAACCATGGTGGAAGAATCCATAAAAAAATAGAGGGAAGAAATGATGAGGCAATTCTCTCGAATCCTTCAAGATTCCCAGCAATCAAATGTAGACCATGAACCATTTAGCAGCCACACTCCATTCAAAGTGCAGGTGTATTTTGATATTCACAATTTCGAAGGAAAAATTGAATGCAAACGTTGTGGATGAATGGTTAACCAATTTGGATAGATACTTCTTTATGAATAACTTTTCCAGTTTTGAGAAGATAAAATTTTCTCTTCTCAAAGATGAAGCTCATGTGAAGCTAGCGCGGGAAGGTAAACTTACCTCAAAAAGGAACAGTTATGTAATAGAGGAAGAACCTACATGGAGATATTTTATGGAATTCATCACAGAATAACATTATCCTAAAGATACATATGAATAAAATATGTGGAGTGGCAACTACATTGAAAAATGAAAGACCAAACAATGCAGGATTACACCAATAGGTTTCATGCTTTATTAGTGAAGCTTGGCACCCAAGACTCAGAGAAGCATCGAGTGTTGAAATACCAGAGTGGATTGTGTAGATACATTCAAATAGAGATGTTCTTTCTAAACATTGAAATATTGTTGAAATATTAAGGATTTTTTCATTGACTTGTTTTGCTGGCAACATGAGCATGGAGTATGAGTACAAGGTGTATAGTATGCAGTTCAGTGTTGTCATTGATGTCAACATTGTATTCCGGTATGAAGATCACAATGTAGACTAGTTTGTATAGCTTGAGAATGTTTAAAGATGATTATCGAGTGCAATTTTTCAAGAAGGTTTGATTTGGTGAAGACAGTGATATGAAAATTTGGTTGTGTCAAAACAGGTATCCTTGTGTCCAAAACATTTGATAATCAGGTATGCATTGGTCTACTGTGCGGAATCTTGCTTTGCAGTTTTGACATAATTTTCTTATATATTAGAGAATCCTATATCCATAGCTTCATATTGTTCTGGTTTGTGTTAATGAAGTTATGAGTAACAGAAATTCGAGTATGGCAGTGACAATGTTTCCAATTCAATCAATTTGCAATTCTTTGTAGATTAGTATCTGGTATTGTGGATTTGTGGAGATGTTGAAAGGTGTTAGTGGTGCCTATATTTCAAGTGGCATGAATTTTTGTGGTCCACGTATTCATTTGTGTTTGTACAGTTGGTATTAGGTCATTACCGGTGCCGACCTAATAAGTTTTTGGGTATTGCAAAGTTTAAATGAGTATTAATTTGTTATGTGGGAGCTATTATGGGTCCATGCCAACCTATTTTGATTTGTTGTAATTTTTGAAACTTGGTGTAAAACATGTATATGTGTATATTGAGCTGACAAGGTATATTTTGTATGATACATCTAATTAGGCTGACCTAATTGATGTTGTAAGTGTTTATAGATGAAGCGGATATATATGTAAGATTTTTTTTTATGTTTTGGTGAAAGAGATGTAATATGATGTGTAGTTGATGCAAATTGTGTAAGTGTAAGGTGAATGTAGAGCAGAGAACAGTGTTAGTGCAGATCAGTATGAAATGTGTAAATTCAATATATTGAGCTTCCATGGAATTGTATTCCAACATGCAGTAGATGCATTTGTAATAGTTCAAATCTTTTTTGTGTGCCACCACTCTCTTTTATATTTTATTCTTTCAGTGGGCATTGAGTCCACTTAGACAGTGATTCCACCTTTAGTGAGCAATTTTGTAATATCTTATAATCGGTTATAATATATTGTGAGCTAATCCCCATCATGGCTTTTTCCCATTTTGGGTTTTCCACGTAAAAATCTAGTGTTCTTTTGTTATGTGATTTTGATGGATGTTTTTATTCTTTATTTTCCTACTGTAAATTGAATATGATATGTGAATAAATGTTTAAATTTTAAAGTGGTTTTAGAGAATATTGATTCACACCCCCTCTTAGTATTTTGGGTATTCAACAATTGGTATCAGAGCTTGGTTCCTTGGAAGGAGCTTAACCGATTGAGGAAGATCTTGGAGGTTGAACACATGGTTGTTATAATATTTCCTACCCCTTTGAAATAGATACATGTTGTTGGGTTTACAAAAGAAGAGTGCATGGTTGACATGAATGGAGAAGTCAAAATAGACCTTAAAGATCTAGAAAGGACTGAAAGTGAGAACAAATATCTAAAGAAAAATTTCAAAGTAGATGAATGTATTAGAAAGTTGAGAGAGAAAATTAATAAGTTTAGGGAAAGAAATAAGGAGGTAAATGAGCAGTTGAAGCAAGCCAATGAAACAATTACCAATCTGAAAGTGCAAGTTGAAGAAGGAAAAAGAGTTGAAGAATGTTTGAATGCAAAGATGAAATGCAAATCTGAAGATTGCTCAAAACTTGAAGAGGAAGTTGTGACCTTGAGATCAGATCTTGAAAAATTGAGGATTCATGAAGATAAATTCAAGATGAGTTCTAAAAATCTTGATGAAATGATTGCAAACCAGAAAGGATCTAAAGACAAAGAAGGATTAGGGTTCGAGAAAGGTGAAACCTCAAAGATAAATCAAACTCTAAATCAGCCTAAAAATAAGATTGAGGACAAGAAAAGTAATGGGAAAGAGGTTTGGAATCAAAAGAGAGACTTCAAAAGACCACCTATCAAACAACCAAATGCACAAAGGTACCCATATTTTAATGGTTTATGCTATTCTTGTAATAAATTTGGACATAAAGCTATGTAATGTAGAAGCAGAATGAATTATAATGTTCAATATTTTCCCAGACAGTGCTTTACATGCAAGAGATTTGGCCATAAGGCTAATGAATACAAAATTCAAATGATAAATGTCTATAACAATGGTATGAGGGTTCAACCCTTTAATGGCTATCATTATGCATGCAAGGGATTTAGGTATAAAGCTAATCACTGCAAATCTAGAATGAATGGAAGAAAGCATGTTCAAAAGAATTTCATATGTTATAATTGAAGTAGATGTCATATGTTACAATTGCAGTAGACTTGGATATATTTCT
Source organism: Sequoiadendron giganteum (assembly GCA_007115665.2). Classification (NCBI taxonomy): domain Eukaryota; kingdom Viridiplantae; phylum Streptophyta; class Pinopsida; order Cupressales; family Cupressaceae; genus Sequoiadendron; species Sequoiadendron giganteum. Next base: position 478,028,297 of record CM021102.1, read on the forward strand.
AAGTTTTGTAGAAGCAAGAATGTGAAAAAGAACAATCTGGTAAAGAAGGATGATCTGATAAAAAAGGTTGATCTAGTAGAGGTGAAGAAAGAGATGGACACGATTTGGAAAAAGAAGGAAGATGGTGAGACTAAGCCTAATTTTGTGCCAGCATCTCGTGTAGATGTTTCCTCTAGAAATTAAGAAGGATACTTTGGCTTAAGGATAGCATTAACAAAATATTTTGTATCCCCTACCAAATAAATGGTGTTGATGCTTCAGCATGTGGATATTAGGTGTGGGTAAATACGCTTGACCTATTGGAGAAAGAACCAGTGGAAAATATTAAGTTGCAGAAGTTTACAAAGCATTTTAAGTTGACTGTGCTCACAGTTAGGGTTTTTACCAGATTTTCAATTTGTGTATTCAATGCAACATTAGGTCAATTTCAAAAATGGTCATAAGTGATTTCACTTGATCAAAATCATTTACAAATGAGTATTTGAGAAGAGTAGAGTAGTGAAAGAGCGAAGTGGATTGATCGAAGTGATTGAGATTTGGTGCAAGAAAAACCCAAGCTAGAAGTGATTCAAAGGTATTTACAGTTTCCATTTGCCCTAGTTTCATAAAGTGTTTTCAGTTTGCTCTAAAATGTATACACCGTAAGTGGTAGAGGTTATAGATCATCTGCACCCTAAATTCAAAAGTCATCCTGACAAATCTTTGATGGATGATCTAGATGGTGCGTTTTCACACATCCTGTATGGTGTTTTGCATATAGAGGATGTTAGGGAATACAATCATGTTAAGATGAAAGAGTATAATCACACAAATCTAAGTGATGTATGGTACAAGGAATTCATTGGAGATTATTTTAAGGTTTTGGCGAAGAAGAAACTCAATGTCTGGAACAAGTTCTCTGTCTTTTGCTATGTAGATGAGTGGGTGAGATATACCCTAAGTCGTATTCATGACAAGTTCCTCTGGTTGGACATATCGCATTTGATGAACAAAGAGGCAAATAGGGTTGTCATTGGATTGTGCTCAAGCGAACTAGATTTGGTGCTCAAGTCAATGAAAAATGAAGTGGTGATGGAGTGAATAGGTGTGAAGTATGATAGAAGGGTGTTGACAATAAAGGACATCAAAAACTCAATAGTGAAGTATGCTTCATTGATGATCGAATACAAAATATACTTCACCAACAGGGAAAATTTAGCATCAAAAATCGCCATCAATACAACATATGAGATGGTTGAGAAGGGTGGATACTATGATCTTTGTGAGTTGAGACAACAACTTCTAGAAAATCTATAGAATACAAAGGATGCTAAGTATGCCTTTAAGTTTGACACTTTGATTTTTTTTTACTATTCTACTTTTTGAATGAGGTCCCTAGTACTAGGAAAATTGTGTGGCTAAAGACTATAGCCCATCAGATCATAGATCATTTGATGAGTTTAAGATACTCAAATCCATAGAAGAATACCCTTTGGGGGTTCTTCAAAACTTTTCAATAAAAGATGCAAGAAAGAGAAAGGATACCAAAGACCATGGTAGAAAAGTACAAAAATGACATCAATTTTCTTATTACCAAAGACTGTTGCATCATACAAGTTGTTGAACCTAGGATCATTTGGATCCCAGAGATTGGATATGAGATTACAGAAGATGAAATCATCAGCTCAATGGACTTTATGCTAAGCAAGCCAAGAGACGCCTCTAAAGAGAGGTATGGAACATATGAGGAGAAATCCATGGAGGTGCACATGGATCAAAGGAAGAAATAGATAAAGAATACTCTTGAGAAGATGACCACAATAGTTGTGGAGGCATCTAGACTGAAGAAGGAGGACATAGAGAAGGCTAAAGTTATGTTTGATGCTCCAGGAGGTTCATCCAGCAGAAGGAGATCTGATAGAATAGCTATCACTCCTCTAGTTGCCCCAAAGTCCTTCGAGACTAATCCTGTTATAGGGGAGAAGAGAAAAGAATCCAAAAGTGCTCCAATGAAGGAGAAGACCCCTCTAGTGAAAAAGCAGGAAGTGACTAAGAAAGAAAAGGTTGCTCCAACACAAAAAAAAACAAGCACTACAAGAAGATTAAAAACCAAAGCAACAAGAGAGACATATTTGGAAGTGTTGATGATGAAGAAGAAGGACCGCAATTGGTCTAGAAGAGGAAACCAAAAGTATCACAAGGAGAAGCAAGTGCAAATAAATTCAAAACTGGCATTTTGGATACAAATGATGAGGTTGAAGTAGAAAATAAAAAACAAGCCTTTGTGATCCACATGAGAGAAAATAAAGCAAAGTCCAACAAGAAGCAAACACCGGAAGACAAGAAGAAGAAGAAGAAGAAGAAAAAGACTCTAGTAAGGGCACATAGCCCTATGAAACTTGATGCTTTGTTCAATGGGATTGTGGAGCATGAGATGTTAGGAGAAATTTTTTCTCTGAACACTACTCTAGATGAGGTAGATAAGGTCACCATTGAGGAAGCCATTGAAAATATTATTACTTTTGAAGTTAATATAAAGAATATTGAGAAGCAATTACCTAAAGAACTAAGGAACATATTATATGCAAGAAGACAAGAGGAAATTGATGAAGAGGCAAAGTTGAGATAATTTTCTCTAGAAAATATTAGTGTGCCTCTATCAGATGAAAATAAAGCCATATTGGCTCAAGTGTATAATAGGGAATTCCAAACTAAGAAAAAGGTAACCACCCTTATGAGAAGAGATCAAAATGATCTCGAGAGGCTCCAAAATGAGTTTGTAGAGAAGATTGTTGATTTGGAAAAAAGGCTAGGACTTACTCCAGATAGTGAAGAGATGTATGATGAGATACTGGCTCTAGAGGTGAATACTATAGAAGAAGCACAACAAGAGGATGCTCAACATGAGCATGAAACTAAAGAAGGAAATATGTAGGATAATTTTCTTTTAAAAGTGGAAGAAATTGTAGAAGAAAATATTGTTGGTGAGGAGAATGTTGCAATTGAAGATGCAACTAATAATGCTCCTCTGGTAGGAGATAACACCACTAGAGAAGAGATAGGTACAAAAGCTTAAAAGGAGGATGTACCCACTAGTCATAACACACCTCCTCTGATATTTGAGGAAAATGTAAAGGAATCTCAAGGCCACCCAGAGATAAATATGCCTCTAGATATCAAAGTTCAATCTACTGGTGAAGATGTACCTATAAATACTGAAAAGAGTGGTGAGAAAAAGGATGAGGATGCATTTGTAAATGAGGAAAAGAATGATATGAAGACACCAGTTAATACTAGTGACAAAGAAAAGGTTTTAAAAGAGAATACTACATAGGAGAGTGCAAAGGCTATTGGATAATCTTCCAGTACCTCTGGATATTCGTTAAAGAATTTTTTAAATATGTAGCTCTAGTTCCAACTAGTACTGTCCGCCAAACTATTACAACTTACAATGCAATAGGGGCATGTGGACATGGGTGAGATCTCTCCACTGTGCAAGATTCATTTGGGTGATTTGTTTCATGCTTTTGCATGAAAATAAATTACTGAGATGCATCAGAAGAGTACAAAGATGATTGATGAAGCAATAAAAAATTCTACAAGATTCAGAACTCAACACTCTAGATGACAGTAAGGAAATCTTGATGGAATTTGAAACTTAAAGAAGAATGCTCGGCCTAGCCAAGAAGAGTTGGGAGGAAGGAAAGCAAGAGTGGAAAGCTCACCTAGAGAAGTTGCAAGAGATAAATTCTTCCTCTGGATGACTGTATTTCATTCCTTTTATGCATTTCCATTTATGGTTCAAATTTTAGTGTACATATGCAAATGGTATAGGACAATTTTTCAACACAAATTTTGATTTGGTAGTGATATATAGCACCCTTACAAGGATTCACCAAAAATTTCATCTTATTATATATGTACATAATCAGTCAAGGGGAGTTCCATTATATGTGAATGCATAAGTATAAGCCCTTTTCCCTTGATGTCAAAGGGGGGGAATAGTTTTGGAGATAGTAAGGCATGTTACCACAAATGAAAAAGGGGGAAATTGTTGAAATATTAAGGAATTTATCATTGACTTGTTTTGTTGGCAATATAAGCATGGGGTATGAGTACAAGGTGTATAGTATGCGATTCGATTTTTTCATTTATGTCAACATTGTATTTGAGTATGAAGATCACAATGCAGACCAGTTTCTATAGCTCAAGAATGTTTAAAGATGATTATCAAGTCCAACTTTCTAAGAAGGTTTGATCTAGTGAAGACAATGATGAAAATTTGGCAAAGTGTCAAAATAAGTATCCCTATGTACAGGACATCCGGTAATCAGGTCTGCATTGGTCCATTGTGCAGAATCTTGATCTATATTTTTGACATAATTTTCTTAGATATTAGAGAAGCCTATATCCAGAGCTTCATATTTTTTTGGTTTTTGGTGATGAAGTTATAAGTAGCAAAATTTTGAGTCTGGCAGTGATAGTGTTTCCATTTCAGCGAATCCACACTTTTTTGTGGATTAGTATCTAGTATTGCATATTTGTGTAGATGTTGATAGGTGTTGTCGAATCCTATATTCCAAGTGGCATGATTTTTTGTGGTCTGCATGTCCATTTTTGGTTTTATAGTTGGTATTAGGTCATTATCGGTGCCAACCTAATGATTTTTAGGTATTACAGAGTTTAAATGAGTATTGATCTATTATGTGGGAGCTATTATGGGTCCATGCCAACCTATTTTGATTTGTTATAAGTTTTGAATCTTGGTGTGAAGTGTTTGTGTGTGTATGTTGAGCTAACAAGGTATATTTTGTATGAAACATCTAATTAGGCCAACCTAATTAATGCTGTAACTGTTTATAGATGAAGTGGGTATATATCTTTTTTGGTGTTTTGGTGATAGAGATGTACTGTGATGTGTAGTTGATGCAAATTGTGTGAGTGTAAGGCGAATGTAGATTAGAGAAGAATTTTAGAGCGGATCAATATGAAGTGTGTAAATTCAGTATATTGAGTTTCAATGGAACTGTATTCCAGCATGTTGTAGATGCATTTGTAACAGTTAAAATCTTGGTTGTGTGCCACCACTCTCTTTTATCTTTCCTTCTTTCAGTGGCCAATGATTTTACTTGGACACTGAGTTCACCTACAGTGGAATTTTGTAATATCTTATAACCAGTTATAATATATTGTGAGCTAATCCTCACTATTGTTTTTCCCATTTTGGGTTGTCCATGTAAAAATCTTGTGTTCTTGTGTTATGTGATGTTGATGGATGTTTTCGTGCTTTCATTTTCTTTGGAAATTGAATATGTTATGTGGAATGAATGTTTAATTGTTTAAGTGGTTTCAAAGAATATTAATTCACCTCTTAGTATTTCAGGTGTTTAACACATTGGGTACTACTTATAAATATGCCACAAAAATCCAAGATAAGTTCAAACAAAAGGGAAAGAAATATTACTTTACAAATAATAAATCCAAGGGTGAATGTAGTAGCAAAAAGATAGGGAAACAAGTTACCACCGAAAATTCCTCTTCGCAATCACCATCATGGAGCACATGAGTGAAAAAAAAAAGGATTCAGGTATGTGGTGTGATATTCAAAAAATTTCTCAACATGATATGAAGGATTGAAAGGATACAAAAAAATTGATGACAAAAACATATGAAGAAAAGAAAAAGGTTGACTTGTTGCCCACAAACCACTTTGAACAATAGAGTGAGGAAACAATTATTGAGTACTACTTATAAATATGCCACAAAAATCCAAGATAAGTTCAAACAAAAGGGAAAGAAATATTACTTTACAAATAATAAATCCAAGGGTGAATGTAGTAGCAAAAAGATAGGGAAACAAGTTACCACCAAAAATTCCTCTTCGCAATCACCATCATGGAGCACATGAGTGAAAAAAAAAGGATTCAGGTATGTGGTGTGATATTCAAAAAATTTCTCAACATGATATGAAGGATTGAAAGGCTACAAAAAAATTGATGACAAAAACATATGAAGAAAAGAAAAAGGTTGACTTGTTGCCCACAAACCACTTTGAACAACAGAGTGAGGAAACAATTATTGAAGCAAATCTATATGCCACTATTTCCACCACAAAAATCATACATAGGGAAGATGAGGAACATCTATTTCATTCACAAATGTGGGTGAATGGAAAGGCTCTACACTTCATAGTGGATAGTGGAAGTCAGAAGAATCTAATCTTTATTTAAGTCGTAAAGAGAATAAATATGAAGACTAAGCCTCGCCCACAACCATACTCCATGGTTTGGGTGAGTCAAGGAAGGGATATATAAATAAAAAAATAATTTTTCTTATCCTATTCCATCAAACCATTCAAAGATGAAGTCATATACAATGTAGCACCCTTGGACATATGTGATGTGTTGTTGGGACATCCATATATGTATCAATGCCATGGTGTATATGAATCAAGGCCACACAGTGTTATTATCAAGGTGGGAAAATAGAAGTATTGAATTCCTGAGATAAGGCCTACAAAATATGCTTCTTTAATTAGTGCAAATCAATTTAGATATTTGATTTCCCATACTAGATTTTTTGTACTACTAATGATATGACTAAAAGAAGAGAGAAATTCATAGGTAATAGTAATACTATAGTAGCAACCACCTTTGTTCAACAAAAACAAATGGATATAATGTTGGAAAAATATCATAATGTATTCACTTCACCTACAGGATTTCCACTACACTATCAGATGAAGCATTCAATTGATATCATTTCAGGGGCACCCTTATAAAATGGTCCATTGTACAGGAGATCAATATTGGAAAATGATGAGATCAAATGGCAGATTGAGGAACTAATTCCGAAAGGCCATATTCAACCAAGTGCATCCCCTTGTGGCTATCCAATTATTTTGGCCAGAAAGAAAGATGACATAGGGAGACTATGTATTGATTATCGTGCCTTGAACAAGATCACTATGAAGAATAGATATCCAATTCCTTGAATTGATGATCTTCTAGACTACTACGTGGGGTGAGGTTCTTTACAAAAATTGATTTGAAATTTGGATATCATCAAGTGCCAATTGATCACACAGATGTGTGGAAGACTTCCTTCAAGTCCAAAGAAAGGTTATTTGAATGGTTGGTGATGCATTTTGGGATGAAAAATTCCCCTACCACATTCATGAGGTTGATGAATGATATTCTCAGACCTTTCACTGACTCCTTCATGGTGGTCTATTTAGATGATATTCTCGTCTTCAATAAGACATGGGATGAACATCTATAACATGTTGAATAGGTACTTTCCACATTGCAACAACACAAACTCTATGCCAATAGAGAAAACTATTTTTTGAATTGGAGAGCATCCAGTATTTGGGATACATTATGGATAGTAGAGGTGTTCCTATTGATCCTATAAAGATTGAGGTCATCAAGGCTTGGCCTTCTTCTAGGAATGTCACATAACTTTGTACCTTCTTAAGATTAGCAAACTTCTATCGGAGGTTTGTACTTTTCTTCTCTCATTCGGCATGGCCTATGAATCAAGTACTCTTAGGTGGATCTAAGGTAAATTTTGTTTGGATAGAGGTGCAATAACGTGCTTTTGATGAGTTGAAGAAGAGGCTATGCTCAACACTAGTTTTGGCACTTCTAGATCTGTAATAAACTTTTGAGATTGAAATAAATGCATTTGATTATGCCTTGGGAGTAGTTCTCATGAAACATGGTCATCCAATGGCCTATCATAGTGAAACATTTTCTAATATAGTTCAACAGTATCCCACATATGACAAAGAGATGTATGCACTTGTGTAGGCCTACAAAAAATGGAAGCACTGCATCCTAGGAAAAGAGACTATCATCCATACAGATCGTAAACCCTTGCAATTTGTACAGACACAAGGAAAGTTTTAGAATGATAGACACTAGAGATGGTCTACATACTTACAATAACTTGACATCAGTGTTTGTCCCAAAAAGGGCAGCAGTAACAAAGTTATAGATTATTCGAGTAGACCTCCAATTTAGGCACTACTCATGGTACTCGACTGTTGTGGGTATGAAACAACAAGTTGGCCTGATTTGTATGCCACCGATGATGATTTCTCTGAAGTCTACACTCAGCTGACATAAGGTAAGCAAGTTTTTGATTTTCATATGCAAGATGGTATCCTTTGTTATATGGGTCATATATGTGTTCCTACAAAATAAAGGGAAAAGATGATATGGGAAGCACATTATAGTTGCACTACAAGACATTTTGGAATTGGAAAAAATCTTGTTATGCTTCAGAGGTATTTTTATTGGCCCAAGATTTGAAATGATGTCATCTCCTATATTCAATCATGTGTTGCATGTGCTATTGTAAAACCTACAAATCAGAAAAGCGGATTGTATATCCCACTTCCTACTATGGATAGACCTTGGAAATCTGTCTCCATGGATTTTATGTTTGGTTTAACTACTACTAAGCATGGTCATGACTATGTTTATGTTGCAATGGATATGTTTTATAAAATGGCCATTATATTAGCTTGCAAGAAATGGATTTACACAAAGGATACTACCAATCTATTCTTCACCCATGTTTGGTTTCACTTTGGGTTGCCACATAGCATCATTTTTGATAGCTATAGTAATTTTTTTGGAAATTTTTGGTCAACACTTTGGACAATGATGGATACCAATCTCACAAAGGCTACAACATTCCATCCATAGATGGATGGACAAACTGAGGTAGTTAATCACATGATTGTCCGCATCCTTTGTATGCACCATTCTCATCATACTCGTACCTAGGATGAGAGTCTTTCATATGTACAACATAGCTACAATCAAGCCATATATGGTACTACTAGACACAGTCTATTTGAGTTTTTTTGGGGTATCAACATTTAGCTCCTTTGGGAATTTCCCTTCTAGTCATTAAAACTAAGCCATCATCACATGGAGAAAAGGAGATAGATAGTGCAACAGGTCAATTAGAAATACAAGGAGCATCATGATTAGCATCATACACCACACAATTTTCAGGTGAGCGATAAGGTTTGGCTACATATTCAAAAGGAGAGACTTTAGGGACCACACAAGAAACTTTGTCCTCTACGGTTCGGTCCATATATTACTCTCAAGAAGGTCGGAGATACTGATTTTAAATTAAATATTCCACCATTTTTTGGGATTCATCAAGTGTTCAATGTTGAATTGTTTCATTCATATTTTCCACCTTTGTTGGATACTTCAGAAGTTGTTGATACAATTCATACTGAATATTTTAATCTCGAAACCATCGCTCCATTGATTAGTGATCATATTGTTGATTTTCATATGAATTCCCTTTGAGGCACATGAATTTATTTACATCATGTTGTCCAAGCAGGCTAACGCCTACATCAAGGCAAGTGGTTTACCAGTGAACAGATTGCCCAACATTTTCCTCATTTGTTGCAATTGGCTAGTGCAATGGGTCTCATTACCTCTTAAAGGGGGGGGAATGATCCAAAGAAGTATGAGGATGTTCTAGGGCAGTCCAGAGGTGACAGAACTATGAAAAATCGAAAGTCTAATTTTTTGGATTCTTTTGGTATTTTCCTAGGTTCTAGTAAATCACATTTTCGGAGGTCTTTGAAGCGAAATTTGGGTTTGAAACTTTCGTCGGTCCTTTAAGATGAATAGAAAAAATTGATCTTAAGGGATTGAAATGAATCCTCTTGGAGACATTTTCAACGAGGCAAAGAAGTTGCCAATCCGACCAACAAGCAGTAAGTTAGGACCCCACCAAGTTGGGGTACCTAATTTTACAAGTTTTTAAAATTTTACAATTTTGTATTTGTTTTTATTTTGGAAAACCCTTCATTTCAAATTTTTTGGATTTTGGAAATTGTTCAAATTCCAAACTGATGTATAAAACTCATTTTTGGATAAGTTAATGGGACTTTTGGATGCAAACAACTCTTTTGTTACAAGTTATGCAATTATCCATTTGTCTACAATACTTACAGGTTTATGCTTACCTAGTATTGTAATTTGAATTCCCTATTGGATTCATATCACAAAGGCTCCCAATTTTCTAATATAACATATTAATACTAGTGCGTATTTAAGGAAAGTGAGCATCATAGCTAAAAGGAGATCATTATTCATAGCTCGACATGTTCCATATTTCCCACTAATAGATTTAATTGGTTATTGGCATAGTGTATGCTTTAGTTTACAAGTACTAGAGTATGTTGAATCCATAATCTTAAAGGAAGTAAGTAAAAGATGAGAAGAAAAGTACTTCCCCATGATCAATATTAAGCCTTGCTAGATGTATCACTAGGTTATGGTGTTCCTATATTGTTATGGCCCAACAATTTTGAGAGTTTCTTGTGTACATATTGTCTCATAAAGGGTTTTTTTGACCCATGTCAAAGTTGTGCATGTGAGTTTCTTATGCCCTACACCTATAGGATATTTCTCTCAAAAGGAGCCTTGATCCTTCTCAACACAACCAATCAAGAGAAATCATAATGGCAGGAGAAATGAACTATTTGGAATTGTTGGTAGGTAAGGAACTAGAAATATGATAAACCTAATTAAAGTCACCACAAGGCTATTATGGAAACATCAAAGACACTATAGTACCATTTTAAGGACATTAATTTTTTTAAAGATTATGTGATTTCATCTGACAAGGTATAAATTTATATAAAAGGATCCTATATGAATAGGAAGATATATGAGCACCAAATATTACCATTATAAAGAGGGTAAGAGAAAGAGAAAGAAAAACATAACATGGTACAAAGTAAACTAGAGAGTATATAATGAGTATAATATAAGAGAAGTACTACCTTAGCATATGTGATGATTAAATTTATGTTTGCAATATAGAATGTACATTGCATAAGGATTATATAGCATGAATATATGGTCAAATTGATTATATAGTTTATATGGATGAATAAATGAGTAAAATCCCTTACGAGTGATCTATCAACATAAATAGAAAATGTAGAAGAGACAAAAGAAATATGTTGTGTTGAATGAGAAAAATGCCTCATTATCTAAGAAAAACTTAAGGTAGCAAAGGAAAGTATAAATGTATGGAGACCACAACTGATTTGTTATAAGTAATGAGTGGTCTCCAATTAACCTTCTAAGTTAAAATAAATTCTTATAATTCAATATTTTTAAGGTAGTCACTATCCTTAAAGACCTCAAGCTAAGAATTATGGAAGCACCTAACATAATTTATGTTGTAAAGGTAGCACTTTCAAGTAAATTAACGAAAGTAAGACTTGTAGTCCAACAAATGTTTGGTCTCCCTCATGAGAAGTTAGGTAAAATGGTGGTCATCAAGGATCACCTTGAGGTAGCCACCTTAGTCACCCAAGTCTAGAGTGGTGTTAACCAAGTTGAGTTTCCAAAGTGTATTAGTCTTTATGGAAGAATGCAATGAAGATATTTATTGTTCAAGAAGTCATCAAAACAAGTATTTCTCTTCGTGGTGTGCTAATGATGTTTTTCTAACTATTGAAGCTTTTCAATAGGTTCTAGTTAAGAAAGTAAAAAATTAAAATTATGATGTAGGATTTAACCCATCCACCCATGATGGAAGACTTCATTAATGTCTTTAGTCCCATATTATAACTATCTAAGCAAAGCTCAATGTTATCAATAGAAAGTCGAAGGACTTGCCTCACTTGGCCTCCATTATTCACCACAAAAATAAAATCTTTGAATCACTTTACATTAATACACATTGAGTGATTAGTGAAATTCTCTAGTTTTTTTGTCATCACAATCATATGTTTTCTCATTCTTCCCTTTTTTCTCTTTACTCTTGAGTTAGTTAGAGTCTCCCTCCTCGATTAAGATTTTGGTAACCACCAAAAAAATCTCTCCTTTCACTAATTGATGTCTCTATTAACTAGACGAGTTGAAAATACAAGGCCATCGGACCTTAGAACCAACTCGTTCACATTTAAGGATCAATGAATAGTTATTCAAAAATGGCCCCTTGACAAACCCAAATTAGGAAATAGATGTGATAAGTTAAGTATAAGTTATTAAGAGAAAATTTGAGGCAAAATTTTCACTATAGATCTATTGGCTTTGAGAAATGATAGAAATCTAAACTATATCAGGGTAGATGTAAATCAATAAGTTCAAAGCATTACAAGATAAATTTAAATAAGGTGGCCACCTTCCTAAGGGCCATCCTCTACCTATAAATATGGTATTTGGGCAAAAAATAAGTCACACAAAGTTATGGTTACCCCTCCTTCCTATTATTAAGAAATATACAACTTGTATCGAGGGTTTGATATAAAGATTTTATATATTGATGCATATATGAAGGAATAGTGAAAGAATAGTTTGATTTTACAAACCTATGAATGAAATATTTTAAATTCTTTATGTATTTTATGTAAGATGGCAGAGAGATTATTATTAAAAATAAGATTTTATTATTACCTGTTGGTATAAGTTGAATAGAAATATTTATGATTCATTTGTGAAAATAATATATATAATTAGCATATATATATAAGATGATGCAGGAGCCTCTAGAAGATTCAATCAGTTGGGACAAAGAACATTTAGTTACAAAGGTTGTTGATGATGCAGTGAAGTTCAATATGATAGCTAGCTTAGTATATTGAGGATAAGGAGTTATGAATTAAAGGGTTTGTTCTCTAGTATATCTATTTTATCCACCATAATTTTCAGAGGTTCACATGAAGATTTGATCAAGTTATGAGTATTTGTGTTCTGACAGTTGTTCTATTGCTTTAGTTGGTGTTCCTGAAACAAGACGTTGTGATTCTAGTAACCTAAGTTGTTGTGAATGCTTCTATGGCGATTCATGATGCTTGTGGATGTTTCTATATTGTGATCTATCTGTGTTGTTGGTTCACATCGATTGTTGTGCTCGCAATTGGTGATTTTCTTCTGGGAGTCCATGTTTTTCATGTTCATGGCCGACAGGGTTATTGTAGTGTGTTGTGGATCTTTGAGGCTAATTGTTTACGGTGTTTCATGTTTGAGACATGTTGTTTTGGGTCCCTAATATGTTTTGGCTGACATGGGTTGATTCGCTTTGATCATTGTTTATTGATTTGGGCCGACATTTTGTACACATTTCATATTCTATTGGGACGACATGTAATTGATGTTATCCTTAGATGTGGATATATATGATCGACTGTTTTGAGGAGATTAAGAAGGCAGGAATGCAAGGTTTGAGATGTGTGAGTCCTGTGTGTGAAGAATGTTCTAATCAAATGAAGAGTAGTCGATAGAATGAAGTCATGAGGCATGGTGGTGAAATGTTCTGATCTGGAAATAGCACAGGGAAGAGAAGTCATGGAGCAGAAGGAAGAAGCGATGAAAGAAAATTATTGTATGAGTTGTTTGTAATTCTTGGGTTGTGGCCTATCATTTGTAAAGCTCGAGTGGCATATGTAATGTGTTTTGAGATCATAATATAATGAGGAGTGAACTTTGAAGGCTGGGTTTTTTTTTCCCTTTGAGGGTTTTCCCAGGATAATTCTTGTGTCATGTGTTCTTGCATATTTATGTTGATTATCTGTTAGCTTTCATTGCATGTCCATAAGATCTGAGTGTTAGTTGTTTAAGTTGCGAAGTTGGAAAGTCCCTCACCGGACCCTCCTACCTTGGACTGCATCATAAGAGCATGTAAATATTATTCTGAATAAACTTATAAGTGATGCAAGAATAAACTCAACCTCTCAAGAGCGCACACACATGCTCTGATACCACTGATGAAAGACACGACTACTACTCACAAGCATAAAATGCAACACAATATCTATTGCAAATAAGAACAACTCATAAAACCAAAAGAAATGCAAACACATTCAAATAAATTTACTGTATTCAATCAACTTGAAACAATTACATAATTTGTTAAATACATAAAGGATTCAAATCTGCTCAACAGACTCTTCCTGTAGCTTCCTTTCACTACCCCAAAACTCTTCATACCTTTTCTCTTGAGCTCCACATTGCCCTCTTCTTTTTCTTGCACAAAATTTTTAAAACCTGTCACATTCTATATATCATTGCTCCCTCATTTGTCTGAATCTTCTAAAACAATTTTTGGGTTCAGTGCGCCTCCTTCCCAGATTATTAGAACATTTTGAAATTCTCAATTTTGTTCAAAAATGAGAAATTTATGGATTTTTTACTAAGACTAGGTCTCACATATACAACTCCAAGCCATCTTCCTCTCCCCAAAATTTCATTCAAACATATGCCTCCTCCATTCTGGACATGGGATTCATGCATTCAACCCCTTAATTATTCTTTCCTAACAATTTTACCATATTTTCCTAAATTGACATCCATTATCTCATTCTTGCACCTCCACTACCTCAAGCACTTGCAACCAAAATATTCCAGCACTAATGGCAAACAAATTCAAATTCTTGGGAGTTACAAATGGGCCCAAATTGGAAAATTCATGCTTGGGCATGGGTTCTTGGCTCCCAGACACTTTTTAAAATATTAATGATTTAAAACTTTCTAACTTGCAATTCCAACTCCCTTTATCACCTTGCCAAAATGACTTCAAATAAATTGCTATAAGAGGGGAGATGAAACATTTACCACATGTCTGCAAGAAAACCAAAATAAAATAAAGCCAAAATTTAGCAATAAAAACACTAAAGATTTTGGTGATGCAAGATTTCCCAACCCCATGGATGCTCCTACATCAAACACCCAAGGTAGAAAGAAATGTTTCATGAGTTTCACTTAGAAACATTTGTAGAACCTATGCTTGTTTTGGATCCACCTGATTGCTTTGTCTACTAGAATATTCTTATTCATCAAATTCTGCAAGCTTACAACATTATATCCTTTCATCTTTACTCCTCTACCCTTCATGTATTTCAAAAAATTTAATCTAACCTCCCACCAATATATTCCATCAGAATTAACAATCAAACATATACCTCTACCTTAAACAAAACAAATGTACTTCATTACCTCTATTGTTGTTTTACCTTTCTCCTATCTTTCCACCATGTCTCCTCCATGAAATTTCACTATTTTAATGCCTTCTATAAGATGTAACATCACTGCAATCTAATTTATTTCACTCAAAATAGTATTAGTACCATTATCAAGAAACTCATTTTCCACTTTCCCTGACAAAGAATCATAGTCACAAATCAAAACATCTTTATCTCCACTTTTCTCTAACAAAGATTTATTAGAAAACTCTTCATTTACCTTCACTTTACACTTTTCAAATTCAACTTTGTCAAATTGTTCTACTATTGTAATAAATTCTTCATCAAAGAAAACATCAAAATCTGATTTTATCTCACCTTTTGTTACAACCTTCATCTCACCTGAAATTAACTCATCCCACTCTCTTTCAACTATTGCCATCTACATCAACAAATTATACCCTTCACTTTCATCTATGTCCTTCAAAGGACACTCTTCTACTGCAACTTCATTATACTCACATTCATCTTCATAACAAAATTTATCAAAATTAAATTTTACCTCAATATCCTCCATTGCTGCAACTTTTGATTCCCCTACAATAAGTTGATCCCATTCTCTTTCAATTTGAATGAGTAAATCATCCTTCTCAACTTCATAGGTGTTCTTTAAAGAACTCTCTTCTACTGCTACAATAATTGTAGTCTCATCCTCCATGTCTTCCAATAGGCATCCTTAGCTTCAAGTTCCTCAATCTTTTCGTACTCATCCTCTTCCTCTTCCTCAATGTTGCATGCATGACACTCTAATGCATCCTATTTTTTTCCTACTTTAAAAGCATCATTATAAAGATAATAAAATTATCTTCAATTCTTCTCTTCTCTTTTTTCCTCCTGTCAATCTCTACTCTCATTTCATCTATTTGTTGTTGCATATTTATCATTTCTCTTTCTTTGATTTTCCAAAGCCACTCTTTGATTTCCTCTAGTCTGGGAATCCTTAGAATCCTTCCAATGACAAAATTTATTTCCCTCTTTCTCTTTTCCATTTTCAAGACCTCTCAATGCTTTAACAACAAAAATCTTTAAACTACCTCCTTTGGTGATCTGTTTACAAAACCCTCTTCCAATATTCACCAATACTATTGTAAATTGTCTCCTTCAACATCTATCTACAATCATAGGAACCTTAGTTCCTCAAATCCTCTAAAAATATCACCTTACTACCTGCGCATTCATCTGCAAGAAAAATCCACACATTCTCCACCCTCAAGTTCTAGTGCAAAATGCCTCCAATCGGTGTTTTTTCCTGCATACTTAGGAGCTCTCACTCTAATACCTTTGATGCAAGAACAAAATCAACCTTTCAATATCATACACACATGCTCTGAAACCACTAATGGAAGACACCACTACTACTCACAAACATAAAATGCAACGTAATCTTTGCTGCAAATAAGAACAACTCATAAAACCAAAAGAAATACAAACACATTCAAAAAATTTTATTGCATTCAATCAACTTGAAACAATTACATAATTTGCTCAATACATGAAGGATTCAAATATTTTCAACAAGCTCTTCCTATAGCTTCCTTTTGCTGCCCCAAAACTCTTCATACCTTTTCTCTTGAACTCCATGCTTCCCTCTTCAATTTCTTGCATAGAATTTTTAAAACCCGTCATATTTTGTATGTCACTGCTCCCTCATTTTTTTGAATCTTCTAAACTGGTTTCTAGGTTTTGCGCGCCTCCTTCCTAGATTTCTAGAACACTTTGAAATTCTTTATTTTGTTTAGAAATGAAAAATTTATGGTTGTTTTATTGAGACTCAGTCTCACAGATACGACTCCAGACCATCTTCCTCTCCCCAAAATGTCATTCAAACCACTGTCTCCTCCATTCTGGGTGTGGGATTTATGCATTCAGTCCCTTAATTATTCTTTCCTAAAAATTTTTCCATATTTTCCTAAATTGGCATCCATTATCCCATTCTTGCACCTCCATTACCTCAAGCACTTACAGCCAAAATATTCCAACACTAATGGCAAACAAATTCAAATTCTTGGGAGTTACAAATGGGCCCAAATTGAAAAATTCATGCTTGGGCGTGGATTCTTGGCTCCCAGGAAGTTTTTAAAACATTGATAATTTAAAACTTTCTAACTTGCAATTTCAACTCCCTTTATCACCTTGCCAAAATGATTACAAATAAATTACAAGAAGAGAGGAGATGAAAAATTTACCACATGCTTGCAAGAAAACCAAAATAAAATAAAGCCAAAATTTGGAAACAAAAACACTAAAGATTTTGGTGATGCAAGATTGCCCAACCCCATGGATGCTCCCACATCAATAAGTTTGTGAGATAAGTTGGAAGCTTACACTAGTTGCTTTGACTAAAAGTAACCAGATTATTATTCAAAGCTAATAATAAGGCTTTGAATCCATAAATATATAATTTTTATAATATAAAGAAATAGTTATTGTGTTGTATATTTATAAGCATTATGAAAAAAAAAATTTAATGAAGATGAAGGATAAAACATAGAAACATTTATGATAACGTTATTTTGATATTATTGAATAACTTTTATTTACTAGTTTTATGAGTTAATAAGACCTCAAATGATAGATAAAGAGTCACAAGTCAGTGTCATTATCTGAATGCACTATAACTTGTAAAAGATTTTTTAAAGTATTTTGTTTGAAAAATAGGAGAGTATTACACTCATTTTGCAAAAACATATGAACACGTGGCAATAGCCAAGATCCGAGAAATTGTGAGTACGCAATATGGATGTTCATCAGAATTATTTTTCTATAACTTGTCATTTATCAACTATATATTAATATGCATGATTGATCTTAAATCCTTGTGAAAATTTAGATATAAAGTCAAACAAGTCATCAATGTGTAAAACCATAGGTGAAAGGTCATTTTCGAGTCGAGTTAGAGGTGTGTGAACTCACAACTACATTTTCTATGCAAGTGTTTATTTTATTTTAAAAATTTGTCAAAGTAATGCAAAATTATTTGCTTGCATTTAGTTGGTTCACAATGTTCCAGATTGCATAATCCAGTCAGATTTCTCATACTTAGTTATAGGTTTGTCTAAAGTTGTATGTTCAATTGGGTTATGTAGGACACATCACTAGGACTTAGATGACATAAATTTATTGGTTTTATTTATCTATACTCTTCATTAAGGGTAGGGAAATTTCTATATGGAAGGTGTGAAGGGGACCATCTGACTATGGTTGAAGGTAAAGCACTCAAGTGATGCTCTCCCTCTTGCAAATGACTTTGTCAAGACTTGTGAGACAAATGCAGAATTTCATATATGAAAGACTTTATAACACTTCTAGTGTATTGTAAACATGTTTTTTTTAAATGCAATTCATTTATGTAATATGAAATAAAATATTTTCATAACTTTCCTTTTGAAATTGTTGCATTTCAATTTCAAATTATTATAGTTTCTAATTTTTTTGTTCATGTTAAATAAATGTTATATGAAATTCAAAAAAAATTACTATTGAATTTTGGCAAGTGGTTTTTACTTTCTAGTTAATTAATTTAGTAATTATTGTTTTGAAAGATGAGTATGTTACATATGGTATTAGAGCTACCAAGTTCAACATGTAGACCTATGAGCTCATTACAAGAAATTTTCTCAACATTAAACAATTAGCTAATGTTTGAAAGTTCTCGTGTCAAAATGACAAGGAAATTTGTACCTAAGAACTTACCTAGCCTAGTGACCAAGAAGGAACCATCTCCAGAGGTAAAACTCTAGAAGAATATCAACTACTCGGGAGGTGCATGGCTTGTCGACTCCAAAACCCTTGTCAATGCTCTTAAGTGCATTCAATTGGAAACAAAACAACAAGAAAAGGTGGCAAATAAGATCATAGTTCTTATCCCCTCTATTAACTGAGTAAACCATCTACCCATCGTGATATGCCATTTGGTTGTGTTCATGATGCACCTAGAGTAGGAAATGAGGTGATGGTAAAGTACCTACGAGTACACCCACCCTCCAAATTTGTCTTGGTAGAGTCTGATGGGGAAGAAAAACCCAAAGAGATACCTTTGTCTGATAGAGATCAGTGTTTCTTAAAATCAATGAAGTTTTGTATTAAATAAGGATGTACTAAACTCCACTGAATAAAATATAATAATTTTTTGTTATTTTAGCGGAATCTATGTATTAAAATAAGTATTGCTATAATTGATATTTTTAAGTGCAATGTTAAAATTTAGAGGATCTAATTAAACACTTAAAATGAACTTCAAGTGTGAAGTAGAAATCCAATATTGTGTGAACTTGAATAAACCCTAGAGGAAGTTGGGAGGTGTCAAATCCTTCTAAAAATTCAATGGCTAAATTGGACCAGATTTTAACCATGTTAAATGAAACAAAGGAAAGGCTTGGTACCTTAGACTAGGAAGTAAGGGGTCAAAGTAAACTAGAAAGAGAAAATGAGGCATCCCATGAACAAGAATATGAAAATAGGTATGATACCACTCAAAGTGAGCGAGGGGAAAATAATTTGGATACTGGAGTTAATAATGAAAAAATAATCAACTAGCTCTTGATTTATCAAGAGATATGAAGAAGGTAATGCCACCAAAGTTCGATGGGAAGGTGAGTGGTGATGTTGCAAAAGCTTGGCTCACAAAAATGGAAAAGTACTTTGAGATTAGAAATTACTCTGAAGTAACTAAGGCAATTTGGGGTGCCTATCAGTTGGCAGGAGGAGCATCCAAATGGTGGATGAATAAGAAAATGGAATTGGTGTTAGAATCCTTAAGATTAACTTGGGAACATTTTATGGTCATTTTTAGACAAAGTTAGTTACCTCAAATTTTCTTTGACCAAAATCTTATTGACTTTCAAAATTTGTGTCAAGGAGATATGTATGTGGTTGAGTGTTGGGAGAAGATTACACATCTTTTGAATTATGTACCAAAGTACCAAAAGGATGAAAGTTTTAGAATCAGGAAATTCATCATGGTACTAAATACCCAAATAGGTGGAGAAGTTGATGTACATGGTCCAACCACTATGGATCAAGTATTTGAGAAATCCATAAAGAAAGAGAAAAAACTAAAGTCAATCTTTGCTTATCACGAGAAGAATATAAAAAGTATAATTGGTCACAATCTTCTCAACCTTTTAAAAAGCGAAATGATAAGCAGGAAGCAAGAAGGAAAAATGACAAGGGATCCAAGAATCATCAGAAAGGGTCCAAAAATGAGAAGAAAAATAACAACAGTCCTAGGAGGAATGGTGATAATTCTGGTAAATCTTTTGAAAAGTGGGGACCTCTTGGAGGATGTTTATCTTGTGGAGGTGATCACTATGTAAACTAGTGCTCAAACAAGAACCAAGGAGCTCAACAACAAGGAAATATTTTACCTACCCAACATGGATCCATCCAGCAAAGGATTCATGCAGCCTTGGACAACCATCAAGCAGAGAACCAAATTACTCCCATAGAGACAACGGGTACATTATTTGGATAAATTGGTTATTTGGACAAAAATAGTAGTGTCTAGACAGCTTATAAAACAAGGTCTTCATTCAAGGCACTCAAAGAGAAGTCGAGATCAGATAGATATTTAACATGGAACTCAAAAGGGCCAAGCAGAAAGGGTGTCAACTCTTTGCGGTCAAAATGGAGAAATAATAACTCAAAGAGCTTATCTTTCTAGATGACTTGATGTATTGTGAATCTCAAAAACACCAAGGTATTGAAGAAGATATAAAGGATCAAAGAGAACTTGCTATGGAGAACTATCCCTTCCTTTAAGATTTTTAGGATGCTTTTCCAAATGAACTCCTCGGGTTACCCCTAGAAAGAGCTTTTGATTTCTCCATCGACATAATTACTGGCTCTAAACCAATATCAAAATCATAATACCGTATGACCACTACGAAGTTGATGGAACTTAAGAATCAATTGCAAGAATTGTTGACAAAAGGGTTAATTAGACGCAATGTTTCACTCTAGGGAGCACTAGTAGTCTTTGTCAAAAAGAAGGATGGTACTTTGTGTCTATGTGTAGATTATCATATGCTTAATAAGGCAACAATAAAGAATAAGTATCCTTTACCATGTATTAATTGTCTTTTTGATCAAATGCATGGAGCAATAGTATTTTAAAAGATCGATTGATGATTTGGTTATCATTGGTTAAGACTTAAAGATGAATACATTCTTAAAACAAATTTCAAAACAAGATATGGACACTATGAATTCACATTTTTTCCATTTGAACTTATGAATGCCCCAATAGAATTCATGAATTTGATGAATAGTGTATTCAAAGATTGCTTGGATAGATTTGTTTCGCTGTTTTTAGACAAATTTCTTATACTCTAAGAATGAGGAAGAACATTTCCAACACCTTCATTTTGTTCTCCTATGCCTTAGGGAACACCAACTATATGGGAATATTTATACAAAGGAGGGGATTCACTACTCCTGAGTCTCTAGGATGGAGAAGATCCTATAGAGAGTGAATATCCCTCAATTACCTCAAAGTATAAGCTCAAGTGACAAAGTGTGAAATAGAGAATATTACAATAACTTAATTAAATCAAATACTAAGCTAGAATGGTAAAATTGTAAATTAACAGAATCTAGTAAAGAATTACAAAAATAGAAACATTAGGACTTACAGATTCTACCCCCAAGAGGACAGATACACAACCAATGAATGACATCATGTTACAGGGATGTATGTTCCATGTGTTGTCATCCCAGTCAAATCAAGAGGTAAAAATTGGAAATCTACAAGTTTCCCAGCTCTTCAAATCTGAAGACCTACACACAGAAAGGACGAGGAAAAATGTTGGGGTTGTTTAGGGGCTTGCCTCAGTCAAACCCTCACTTTGGTGTTTCCACCTCTATAAATAGCTAGATAGGTAGAAGTAGATGAGATGTAAAATGTATAGAAACAAACCTTGATATGAAGGAGAACCCCTATCATGAATAAAATATACAAGACAATTATATATTGAAGAAAGATGAGACAAAGAAACAAGAGAGTGTTACCAATAGCATGTGGCTATGTCTTATCTTGATAGATGAGACGTTGGTTGCTTGCAAGAGAGCCTTGGTTATTGATGAGATGAGAATCCAATAGAGCTTCATTATAGAGAAGAGATGTAGAAGAGAATAGAGCAAGAGAGAAAGATAAAAGGAAAGACAATTAGAATGAATGAGAATAAGAGTCAAAAAGAAGAGTTATGTGAGGTTGCATGGGCAGGAAGAGCCATTACACTAATGATTCTACCGTAATGATGTGTTTCATAGGCAAAGGTCACGATATTCCCTCATTTGAAACTTGGAAATTTCAGGGACGTTTGCACGTCACTTAGGCATCCAACTCAAAACTTTACAAGAAATGAGGTGGGGGATTACTAGCACTTCATCATTGTCCCTTATGGAGTTGAATTTATGAAATTTTGACTCATAATATTTTATCATTGTGGTGAGGTACCATAAATATTGTAGGCTAAATGTGCAAGTGTGAAATTGTCATGAGCTGCAATTTTATGACACTACATTTTTCCCCCACTTTAGTGAGTTGAACTTTCAAAGAAAAATAAACTACACTAAAGTAGAAAAGAAAACATTAGTGTAAGATCAAAAATTTGAAAATTTTACAAATTTGCATGAAAAAGGATATTGTATCTAGGTTGTAGAGGTCGAGCAGGTGGATACTAGCGATGCCCCAGCATTCAAGCTCAACAAGAAACTATAGCATCAAATGTGAAGTTTCGTTCTGCAAAACTCAAATTTAGGTCAGTTTCAAAAATCGAAAGAAGCTACGACAACAAGAAGAATTCTTAAGAAAATCCAATGGTTTGGAAGAAAAATATGATGTAGGAGTGAATATATGCTCCCTATTATTTTTTCCCTCAGCTAGGTGGGGTAAAAACATGAAGAATGGAAGGGAACATTTTTTTCATGAAACATGGGTGAAAATTACCTATATAATCCCTAGGTGAGCCCATAGAAGGGTAATTTTCACTATTCACAACAAGGATCTTGTTGAATTTTGTGAAAGAAGAGTCAACAAAATGTCTCGCAGATGAGAGTATGTAGCCTCGAGGATTCAGTGACTCCATATAGTAGTAGCCACATGTGACAAGCTTGATGAGGTATAAAAATTTTGACCCAACTATTCATTTTGATGCATTTTTTTAGATTTTTGTCCTCTTCGATCAGCGTAGGTGTCCAACTGGCATGAAGGTGTCTGGATGGTGACAATAGCGCATCAATGACCTTTGTTCATGCTAGTTTTCCTCTTGTGTGTTGTCATCAAGATGTATTTGACCTCATATGCTAGTGCATCATGTAGACATTTGCACGGTGCACCTTCATCTCAAAGGTGAACTTAAGCAAAATTTGATGTAAAGTTATAATTTTTTTAGGTGATGTAGAAGGATCTGACGTGAATCTCAGTGTGTTTTTGAACGCTTGGCCTGAGATCTATAAGCATGCTAGTGGATCACTAATGACATTGTTATGAGACCGCAACAATGAGTTTCATCTAGATGATTAGTATTTGCTACGATAGGTTAGTCTTTAGTGGGTATACACCATGCTAGAGATCCATTATCACACACTGATGTTGATGTCGCTCATGGAGCATTGGGATGCTGATACCTCCAACTTTCACCTACTGATGGGAGAGATGATTGTCACCTTAGAGAATGTCTATTGCATCACTGGGCCACTTTTCTGAGGATAGTGGGTAGCATATGATGAGGACAAGATAGCACAGGATGCCCATGATAGGCAATAGTATTACATTGGGCGAGTGGTCCCAACGAACACCATAGGCCATATCTATATTAGATGGCTCGAGCAAGGGCGAGTGGCGATACCACTCATTTGTCGAGTCATGATTGTTATAGTCACCCTCTATGTTGTGATGGATGGGTGAGGCTCACACCTACATAGGGGCCTCATCTATTGCATTCAAGTGATGGAGGAGCAATAGATAATATTTTCCTAGGGTCAGATTATGATCACACATCTCTACCATGACCTTGGGCGATATGTACACATTAAGAGTACTATAGCCTCACTATTTGCATGCTACTATAGGTGTGGGTGTTTGATCACATCAAGTGCACTAGGTCGGTTGAGTACCCCAAGGCCTAGCACATTGTACACCCATGGTGCAAACATACCCTCTAGTGCATGACTGGTGCTATGAGTATGTTGCATTTTGCAGTTACAGTTTAATTCTTTGTAGGTGTAGGACGTCAGATGTTATCCCTATAGGCCAATGGGGATCTATCCCATCGACGGGCGATAATTGTGAAGGATGGAGTGCGATCAACTCCTAGCAAGACAATCAAATCACATCATCATTTCATATTAGTGCCATCGGGTGGCCTAGAAGTTCAGGCAAGTGCAAACCATACCTCCAACACCTCCCATGTACATGCGGTCAATGAGGAGCACAGTTCGAGCAGGTGATCATCCTCATCTAACTATCATGAACATCATAGTCAGTGACGATAGTTTATACAATGATGACCAACCTCCTATTCTCGCTACCAACAATGTTGGCATCATCCATGGTTTTGCAGCGTGGTGGGCGATAGTCAATCTGACCCTGATTTTCCTAGTAGATGCCCCCATGAGAAATGCTAGTGCATAAGGGCCAATAGGCAAGGATCTTGGTGGTGGTGGTAAGGAAGGTGAGGTGGCAACAGGTGGAGCAGTAGAGAGGCCGATATGGTAATGAAGTATTTCATCACCTCTACAAGCAGTCCTCATCTCATCAGCTCTACCTTCGAGCCAAGAAGTCACACCTCCATTAGCAGTAGTAGCAGTGAGACTGAGCATAGCACCCCCTGATCCACACTGGTAGGCTAGGGACCTAGGTATAAATGTGACACATGTTATTTCTTTTAAGTTCTTTCATTTTAGTTTTTCTCATATATTTTTATATACATATGTGTGTGTACATGTTTTGATATGATCCAATATTGATAGCATCCACTTTCTCTATGATTACAGTGGATTTCCTTCATTGGGTGATGCATAGCAGAGGCAGCCTCAACCATGCAAATCTAGGGGATTTTCCTAGACATATATAGGTCAGCATCAGCAAGACGAAATGCCCATATTTTTTATCATATAGCGTGGGGATAACCTATGAGGAGGTGCATGGGGAGGCAATCCAAAGGACCATGAACCTAGTTGCTATGACTGAGCAATGGGACCAATGATCAACGGAGCTCTACACTGCTTAAGTCGAGTGAGATCAAGTTGCGAAGTAGGCAAAGAGTGTCATAGAAGCACATGATTCCCTGTAGAGCTGACTCAATGACCTTAGTAGGAAAGTGGAGGCATTGAGTTCGTTCATTGATCCCAAGGTGCAGCAACTCCAAGAGGATCTACAGCGAGCCCGTGAGTGGGAGGCTTCATTGTCGGAGCAGGTGGTGCAGCTATGAGAGGATGCAACTGAGCTCAGAGGATAGGTATGAGGGTTACGGGCATGGAGAATGTATGTGTCACAATCTCATCGGTCATATTTATACACATTCATCCAACATCTTGTAGTGTAGAAAATGTATCCCTTTACAGTTTCACACTTAATTTGGGAATTAATGTTAATTTGGACTTAATTGTGCCTTATTTTGGTGTTGTAAATTGTACCCCTTTACAATTTCACACTTATTTACAGCTCCTTTAATTAATTGAGCTCAATTATTCCTTAATTGGCCCCTTAATGGAGCATGTATGTGTCGCAGTCTCATCGGTCATATTCATACACGTTCATCCAACATCTTGTAGTGTAGAAAAATGTATCCCTTTACATTTTAACTCTTAATTTGGGAATTAATGTTAATTTGGACTTAATTGTGCCTTATTTTGGTGTTTTAAATTATACTACTTTACAATTTCACACTTATTTATGGCTCCTTTAATTAATTGAGCTCAATTATTCCTTAATTGGCCCCTTAATTCATTTTCCAAGCCTATTTAATTGCATTTTTTGAAGAGGAAACCCGACATTTATTAATGCCTTAGCTTAACACTTCTCATTGAGCATTTTGTGTCCTAGGGGTGAATAGGTCCTCCCTCAGACCTAGGACTTAAATTTAAATTATGTTTTTGGTGGTATTTTAACAATTTCAAATCTGTATTCAAATGTTGGCTTGTGATATTTGAATTTCAGGAAATTAAGAATACATGTCTATAAATACAAGGTTATTTCACTATGTTTCACCTAGCAATTTGATCTAAGAAACCTAGAATTTTCAAGAGAGCATCCTAGAGAATTTCAAGGTATTCAAGAGTAGATTTAATGAAGATTTATTGCAGCAATCAAGATCCAATTGTCATGTCAAAGTCTTCTTGCATCATGCATGTTTTTGGAGCTAATATGGTGATGTAGGTTTCATGATCCATTCAAGCATTCAAATTCATTATTTCAAGCAAGATTTGAGGTTCAAGATCCACATCCATTGAAGCCATTTCATGCAAGTTGCAGATTTACATTCCAAGGTTTATTCAAGGGTTTGGTGAGTTGTGACATTGAGTTCTTCATTCATCATGCATTTCATGCTATTTTATTTCATTTCAAGGTTTGATTACCAAAATGGGGTTTGACCAAGGCAAACCCCTATTCACCAAAAACAAAACATTTTTCCCTCTTGAGTTGTGTTTACAAATTTAGGTGGAAGAAATCTTGAAGATCTCTTAAAGATAAAAATTGGAGAACTTGTCAAAGTTTCAAAAGTTATCATAAAAGTTGTCATCTCACAAAAACTCATCCACATAATTTATTTTCAGCTTTCCAAACTTGAAACCTTGGAAAATTAGGAGATTCAGTTCTATAGCAAAGGATCCCGAAAGTTGCAGAAAAACCCTAACTCAGGACCCATTCGCACTTGGGCGAATGAGTCCTAGATCAGCTTCAGAAACTGACTTTTGGTGACTAGTACACATCATTTTTCCCTTCTCTGACCTATGATTTGATTTCTAGTTCTTCTTATTTTGAGTTTCTTCTAGCTATTCTAAGTGTTAGATTACATTTTGGATTTAGTTTACCATTTTTAGTTTTTCTCTCCAAAGTGTTGTTTGACTAGGACCCCCATCCTTGCACAAAAAGGAAATCTATAGATTCACACTTTGACTTGATTCACCTAAGGGTTGATAATCATTTTATGGTGTGGATCTCATTTCCTAATGAAATAGAATGAGAAATAGGTCCTTAAGTGGTTCATCAATCCCATTTTGGTAACCCACCTATGTTTTTCTTTTCATTTTGGTGAACCTAACTTTTGATCATTGCATTTTTTTGATTTTGGAGTCTATTTTCACCCTAGATCTATATTTTGTATTCATTTGCATTGAATTAAATCTCATTCAGGATTTATTAACTTGCATTAGTTTACATTTCATTTATCGTTTTAGGATTGAATTTTTGCATCTCTTAAAATCTAGAAAATACAAAAAATCAGTCATTTTGCAAATCATTTACATAGCATTGCATCATCATTCATTTACATTTGAAAATTGAATCAAAATTGCACATCAAATTAACTCTCCTAAGTTATCATTCAGTCACATTTTTCATTTGCATTCAAGCTCAATTTCACAAAAATATGAATCAACTCACAAATCTGTAAAAAGAAAATTTACAACCCTAAGTTAGGACCCATTTACCCTAGGGTGAATGAGTCCCTGGTCAGGGTTATTTCCTAAATTTATGGGCATTAAAACCTTTATATTCTACTTTTCTATTTTTGGTTTTTTGTTTTAGTTTCAAGATTTTTTGTTAATTAGAATTGATCATATTAAGCTTAATTCGATAAATTTAGTGCATTGTGTGAATTTAAAATTGTATTTACAAGACATCATTTTTAGATTTTTGCATAGCATAATCAAAAAAATATCTTGTTTGAAATCTGAAAATTGCATTTACATATTTACACTACACTTTAAATCTTAGGATATTTGGTTGCATCTTGCCTACTTTCCATTTTTGGATATACATTGAGTTTGTGAAACTTGTATGAACTTCACAAATTGGTGTCCTATGAGCAATATCATCGTGAGACGTAGTTCGAGGCTCATGTCATCCCGTGATACACCATTCATCATGGATATTGGTTTCTCCAACTCTTTCACTCATAGTGTGGATATTAATCAACCCTCTATGGATCATAGTCTTCATACCTCATTTCCAATGACTTCCCTACCTACAACTAATGTGCATGATGTTCAAACAATGGTTTCTAATGACCCACAAGAGAACATAAGAAGGATAGATGAAGAAATAGAAAATTGAAAAACTTTGTGACTTCCGAAAACATTGCTAGTAGTAGCATTCCTGCTTTAGATAATGTGAGGAAAATGCTTCCAAATGAACATGGAATAAAGATTGTGTGAAGTCTAGCTCATATTGTTGATAAGAATATCCCTACCATGACTAGTTGTGCTTAAGCTTTGGGATATACTCAAAGCCAAGGTGGAAATTCCATTCCTCCTTCCACAACCCTTACGTCTATTCCTATGTACACTAGTACTCATGTTACTACGACAATCCAACCTTCTAGCAATGTCAACACTTCCCTAGGTATTTCCACTAGGAATCCTTCTAAATTTGTGAATTCAAATCTCATATCTCCTCATCCATCCCCCCTCACAAATCTACAGTTCACTTGCCCTCTGCATACATACACCACTCCACCTTATTCACCTCCATCTCACAACACCAACAGTGATCCAATCCTTAAAACATTTTTGCAAAATGTCTCATCCCTCCAACAAAAAATCGACACACTAAACCAAAACAACAATGGCTAAAATATTGAGAACGCAAATTCCACAAGGTATATAGGTTCCTAGGTTTGAGAAATATGGTGGGAAAGGATATCCTGTTAGCCATGTTTCCACTTACACAACCTTATGTAGTGACTTCATTTTTGAAGATAAACTCTTTGCTAATATTTTCCCTAGATCCTTGAAAGATGTTTCTTTAGAGTGGTTTTTCTCCCCATCGAATAATTCCATTAGTTCATTCAATGAACTAATTAATGACTTTTACAACCACTTCCAAATTCACATGGGTCCTAAGATGGCCTTAGTTGATTTGATGCCATGTAAATAAAAGGATGATGAAAATCTCATTGATTTCATAGCGTGATACCAAATTATTTACTCACAAATAAACATTAAGATTCTTGATGCCAACCTTCAAAGAATGTTTATTTCCAATTTTTAAGATAAAATCCAAGTTAATCTTGAGATGCTAATGTTTCCTTCCTTCACACAGTTGTGTACAAACCTTCATGATTACCAAAATTTGGTTAGTAGTCATGAAGTGAATCCTCCCTCTAACCATCTTGAAAAGTCTAAATCCACACCTCAAACAACCTATCAACATTTCAAGAAACAAAAATACGGTTTTTTACAACTTAATCCCCCTCAATCAAATCAAATGTTGACACCAAAGTGGCTGCTATAAAGATGAAAAAACCATACCTTTGCAGATAGAAATAGACAATTTACACCCCTACCTGATACCCTCCATAATATCATGTTGCAGCTCTTAGAAAAGAATTTGATTTCCTTACCTCCCATTACAGCTCTTAATCCTCTTAAATCCTTTACCTCCAAACCATAGACCAAATTCTTATTACCATTTTCATCGACAAAATATACATGATACGGAACATTGTAAGCATCTTAAACATCGTGTGCAAGACCTCATTGATTCTAATCATATTATAATTAGAGGCGCTAATGATCAAGGTAATAAGTTTGTAGCTCCTCCTAATCAAAATTTGCAAATCTTTACCAATCCTATGCCTAATCATAATATCTCCTTTGTCAAATCTAGTGAAACAAAGAATGATGTGATGAATGTGGACATGGATGATGAAAACATGAAAGACAATGAGAACAACCTTATGGATGGTTTGGTTGGATTTATTGACGCTAAACCTTGTAAGAACCTAACTAAGATTCTGCTTGAAATTATTTTCTCACAACAAGACATACTTAAACATGCACGTGATGGTCCTTTTTACATAGCTGGAAGAGTCAATGACAACTAATGGGATATTAATTAATCCCATCTGTGTAGAGAATATGATCACTGAAGAATTTTTATTTGTGCATGAGCATTATCAAGATACATATGAAAAACCAAAATCATGGATCAAAACACATAATGGTTTTGCTTTCCCTACAATAGGTTCGATAAATATCCTTTAAAAGTTGGACCTAAAGAATTAAATGTCTCATTCACCATCATCCCAACTTCAAACCAATTTTGTGTGAAGCTAGGCTATCCATGAATTCGCTCCATGAATGTCATGTTGTCGATTGTGCATCAATGTTTAAAGTTTCCATTTGTCAATAAGATCTTTACTATGCATCATAGTGGCTTTAATCCTATGTCTTCCCGTGGGAACTTCTCATTGGATTTATTTTGGCCCGATCATATTGAACCTATTAGACCCCGTGAAGAATTATTTTTCAAATCCTATCAAAATTTTAAGGAACAGCGCATAACAGAATTATCCCTTAGCAATATGCCTCAACCCATGATTGAGCCTTCTATCCTTGATGAGACCATGATTGAACCAAGTATCCAAGACCAAACTATGACAAATCCTCCCCCTATTTCCTATAAGATACTACAAGATAATCAAACAAATCTCGTGCCTCCTAAAGTCAAACAAGTTTACAAAGCTAAAGAGAAAGTGGTTGAACAACCTCCTTTGGTTCCTTATATTCCTCCCTTAAGGGAAGAAAAGAAACCTATGGTTTACAAACCCACTCCTACACAATCACAACTTGAAAACTGAATTAAAAAAAATCAAAATTCTAGAGAGCATAGGCATAGACGTCATGCTATTGTTGGTTCATTACAAGCAAAAGAAGAAAAGAACAACATAGAAAACCAAAATCCAAAATTGTCTCAAGAAATGCATGATGCCTCTCCACCCTCACCGCAACATATGAAAACTTCTATGGATATTATCATTAGACCTCCTATTGTGATTAACTTGGATGATGATAATGAAATTGCAAAAAATGATGAACAAGTGCATAATGAGTTGAATTCATTATTTTCTTCTTCCATGAGCTTAATTAATGATCCTCCTAATAAGAGTGTTGAACTTGGTGCTTGTCCTATTTTTTCACTTGATGTTGTCCCTTTGGCTAGTTATCCGCCTTCCATATATGTTGATCAAGATTGAGATGCAGATGACCTACTATAAGTTGACTCGCATGTGCCTTACTAGTCTTTTTCTTTGTTTTATTTTCATGTTCTTTTTGTGATTGCATGTGCATAATGTGATCACATGTACTATTTTATTTGGTTTGTCTCTCTTCATGTGCATTCCTCTATTTGTATTTACATTCTTCTATATGTCATAAACATTTTTCTTGTGTTTTTCTTTCGGGGATGACGCAAGGTATCAAGACATTTAGGTCTCTTCTATGTGGACCCAAAATCTTTTTCTTTTTTTTGCTATATGTGTGTCATTCTTCCTATTTTGCGATTATTTGAGAAATGATGACGTTTTCGAGCTCTATAATTACATTGCAGCAAAGACAAACTAACCCTAAATCCATGAATCCCTTATGTATTTCGGCATTTCATTTTGGAGGCAACCCCTTCCTCTCTTTTTCATGACGTAGCTTCATTTGGAAACATATGACTTGGCATAGGGATTTTTGAATAAGCTCTCATGTCTTCTTTATTTTTTAGCATTGATTATTTGCTACTTTAAAGTAAATTGCTCACAACAATGGTGTTAGAAATTTATTTAAATTGGGGGAATACATTGGCATTATTATCTTTGATATTTTTGGCATTCCTTATGTTTCATTGTGTGATTTTATTTCTTCTTGTGATGCATCTTTTTCTTGGTGGTGTCATTGGGTTTGATGTCCTCCGAGAGCATGATATTTCTTGGCATACTACTTTCCTCTTAGTGGTGATGCTACGCGTTGCATTCCCTAAAATTGTGAATCTTTTATCCTTGACTTGTCCTCTCTTGGAGCATTAGGCACGATGTTCCTTAAGAGGAGACCTTACATGAACTAAGAAATATCCCTTTGAACAAGCATTATTTATATTTTGTGTATAAGTGTTTAGCATAATATAGCTTGTTAACCTTGTGAAGCTCAATTTTATTTTTTGTTTTGTGGCACTCTATTGGATTTATCAGAGGGATAGCTTTGGTATGTTTAGTACAGTGAGAGCCTGTAGACCTGACATGAATTTCTCACTAAGCCACTTTTTGGGAGCTCGCCTAGTGGATAGCTTGAGGTTCCACTAGCCCGGAGTGAGTGTGTGTTGTTGTTTGCATAGTGGAGATTATGTTCTACTTGTGAACATTTTTGGACAAAAAATTGAGACGTGTTCCACATCTGGTTGGACAGTTAAGGCTTGATCAACCCTTTTGGACAAACAGTTGAAGTGTGTTCCACATCTTGTTGGACAGTCGAGGCTTGATCAGCCTTTTTTGTTTTTTAAAATTTTCTTTTAAGTCTTTGATGTTGTATGATTGAGTAATCTTGTTGTTGCTACATACATGTGTTTTTAATGTCTACTTTAGTGTGAGTTTGTGCTTGTGCTCACCCTCTCACTAAAATGGGGCATAAATGTAGTGTAGAAAAATATATCCCTTTATATTTTCACACTTAATTTAGGAATTAATGTTAACTTGGACTTAATTGTGTCTTATTTTCATGTTGTAAAGTGTACCCCTTTATACTTTCACACTTAATTAGGGTTCTTTTAATTAATTGAGCATAATTATGCCTTAATTGGCCCCTTAATTCATTTTCCAAGCCTATTTAATTGCATTTTCTAAAGAGGAAACCCAACATTTATCAATTCCTTAACATAAAAATTATCATTCAGTGATATGTGTCATAGGGTTAGAGACCTAGGACCCATTCTCCCATGGGCGAAAGGGTCCTCCCTTAAACCTAGGACCTAAATTTAAATTATGTTTTTGGCAGTATTTTAACAATTTTCAATCTATATTTAGATGTCGGCTTGTGATATTTGAATCTTAGGAAATTAAGGATACATATCTATAAATACAAGGTTATTTCACTATGTTTCACCTAGCAATTTTATCTAAGCAACCTATAATTTTCAAGAGAGAATCCTAGAAAATTCAAGAACATTTCAAGGCATTCAAGAGCATATTTATTGAAGATTTATTGCAGCAATCAAGATCCAATTATCATGTCAAAGTCTTCTTGCATCATGCATGTTTTTGGAGCTAATATGGTGATGTAGGTTTCATGATCCATTCAAGCATTCAAAGTCATTATTTCAAGCAAGATTCAAGGTTCAAGATCCACATCCATTGAAGTCATTTCATGAAAGTTGTAGATTTACATTCCAAGGTTTATTCAAGGGTTTGGTGAGTTGTGACATTGATTTGTTCATTCATCATTCATTTCATGCTATTATATTTCATTTCAAGGTTTGATTACCAAAATGGGGTTTGACCAAGGCAAACCCCTATTCACAAAAAGAAAAACATTTTCCCCTCTTGATTTGTGTTTGTAGATTTAGGTGGAAGAAATCTTGAAGATCTCTTGAAGAGAAAAATTGGAGAACTTGTCAAAGTTACAAAAGTTGTCATAAAAGTTGTCATCTCGCATAAACCCATCCACAGAATTTATTTTCGGCTTTTCAAACCTGAAACCTAGAAAATTAGGAGATTCAGATCTATAGCAGAGGCTCCCAAAAGTTGCAAACTTCAGAAACTGACTTTTAATTATTGGTACACATCATTTTTCCCTTCTCTGATCTGTGATCTAATTTCTTATTCTACTTATTTTGAGTTTCATCTAGCTATTCCAAGTGTTAGATTGCATTTTGGAGTTAGTTTACTATTTTTAGTTTTTCTCCCCAAAGTGTTGTTTGACCAGGACCCCCATCCTTGCACAAAAAGGAAATATGTAGATTCACACTCTGACTTGATTCACCTAAGGGTTGATAATCATTTTATGGTGTGGATCTCAGTTCCTAATGAAATAGAGTGATAAATAGGTCCCTAAGTGGTTCATCAATCCCATTTTGGTAACCCGCCTATTTTTCTTCTTTTCATATCCTCCTCCACCGCCACCACCAACACCAGAGGGCTAAGGGAGCCACACATCTGAGGGCTAGAGGCCCATTTTGCATGCTAGTTTTTGTATACTAGATCATATTATTTTTTATGTATAGCATTATTTTGATGTACAGACACATACATATATACAATCACCACATTTTGATACAGTGGTGTGATATATATACATGACATTTTGATATATATATGAGATTTTATGCAACATCATAGTGTTCTTATGTGTATTTTACTTTCATGCATGGCTATGTGATGGATATTTGTTTATGGATGTATGTTTAGATTAGATGCTATCATGATCTAATAAACACATATGGGATGTATGCATAATTAAATGCAATGATGATCTAACTGCCTAACCAAAATACTTAATCAGATACAATGCATAGATACACAACATAATAAAACACATGTATATAAAATTCCTAACTAAATTAATTAATTATGTACACATGTTCACATCATAACACAAAATCCAAAGATAGTGTTACTAAAGAAATATCATGGCATAACAAACTACAATCTTTTGAGGAGGTTGACCGTCATGTTGCTGCTCCTCTCCCGAATCTCTCTTCTGTAGAACCACCTTTGGACCGTTCTGCTGACACTGTTGTGCCTGTCCGTTCTTTAGACCCTACTATCGTTGCTCTGTCAGACCCTGTCCACCCTTCGTTGGGAGCCTCTATTGTTTTGTTTGTTGATTTGATCTCTACTGCCTCGCTGTCGACTCCCTCGCTGCTTGGTGGCTCTTCTCCTATGGTGGTTGGGGTGGAGTCACTCCTCTCGCCTTTCTCTTTGATTCCTGATTCCGAGCCTCCCTGGTCGGTGGTTCTTCGAAAGAAGAAATTTGTGGCTACTTCTCAGACTCAGGTTCGTGGAGTCAGCTTTGACCCCTCTATTTCTGGGGTTGCTTAATTTATTTGTTTTCTACAGTTGTCTATCATCTATTTCTGGTTGTTCGTATAGTTCAAATTATGTTTTGAACTATGTTATCCTTTGGCCCTTGGGCCCTTTGTGAAGGATTCAACACCCTGTAAATTTTGCTTACCATTTCAAAAACAAACTACAATCCTTAAGGAACGAGCATCATGTGCATGCCACATAAACACTATGCATAGTATTGACGAAGATGCATTACATTGACTTATTATTTTAGAGGCATTTCATCCATAGACAATAGTCCATAAGCACTAGAACCATACACAGAGATGATTGTGTAAGGACCTAACCAATTAGGGTTGACCTTCCCCTTTTGATCAAGTGGTGCATTTACATTTCTTTGATTCTCATAGAGAACGAGATCACCTACCTTGAAAGTTCGAGAAAGAACACCTTGATTATAATTTTTAGAGAGATTATTGATAAGACTGGAGATGTTTGAGGACCTGCAATCGTTGCTCATAGAGAAACTCAAGCTAATACAAATGATAGGCATGTTAAGTGTCATCATCAATAACCCTTTAAGGGAAACTCGCAAAGATGGAATTTCTAACTCCAAAGGAATGATAGCCTTGGTACCATACACAAGGATATTGTTGAGAACTACAAGCATAAATATATCAATTAAATGCAGATTAAAGATAATGCACAGTAGAATTAAAACACAAAAATAAATTGCAGCAAAAGAACAACACAAATTTAACGTGGTTCACCCAATTTTGGGCTACATCCACCAACAACAAAATCTCTATTATTATTAATAACCAGCAAATGAATTACAAATTAACTTGCAGCAATGTATGACAATGTTTACCACTACCCTATTTTACCCATACTTTGCTTCATGTGCCTATAGCACAGACCTGTCACAAATTGTTGACCATCTATTTTATGTTGCTTACACAACCTACAACAATACACTGCTAAACCTAACACAAAACAATCTACTAACTGATTTTCAAGTGATTGTTGGTTTTCCTCGCGTGCCTTGTTGCTCACATTCCAACATGCAACTATTGGAATTCAAACATGCTCAATAACTATTTGTATTTCCAGTGGTTTTCAACTATCTTTAACTGAATTGCATATACAAATTCACAATAATTTCCTTTATTAAAGTATATTGAAAATGAACCAACAAAAGTGTAAAAAATTAAACCTTTCAGTTTGATCAAGCTCCATAATACAACAGTTATACAGTGTTGTACCAGTAGTCGTACAAACACTCATGCAATAGGCCCACAAGGCATATGTTAATTAAGTTTTCCAGTCTTTTCCATGTTTATTTTCTGTTTTTCATAGAATCAGCTCAAGAGTTTCATTAGACACTTCAACCTATCCATTAGACTAAGAATAATATGGTGTATAAAAGGGATGTTGAATATGAAAATTTTCCAAGAGTTGCTTCACCTCTTTGTTCTTAAATTAAGTACCATTGTCAGAAACAAGGGTAGAAGGCAATCTAAAACGAGCAATGATGTTATTTAGAAGAAAGCTACAGATTGCTTCAATGTTCATGGATCAAAGTGGAATAGCTTTGATCGATTTCGTAAAGTAATTAGTAGCAGTAATGATGAAGTTATGTCATTTAGAAGGAGGTGATATTTTTCCAATAATATGCAACCCCCATTTTGAAAATGGTCTGATTTTGAAGCTCTTATGTAGGAGCTTGAATGAGATTGTTGTCTTGTTGACATTGAGGACACTTCTTGAAAAAGGAAAAGGAATCATGCTCCATCGTTTGCCAAAATTATCCATGTGAATCAATTTACGCACCAAGTATTTACCACCAAAATATCCACCCTCAAACCTTGAATGGGATTCTTGAAGGGCAAGGGGCATTTCAGCCTTAGTGAGACATCGAAGAAGAAGACCATTGTAATATTTTTGATAAAGAACATCTAACAATATAATGTATCAAACAAAAACTTTTTGTATCTGAGTGTGAGCGTTTTTAGTCACATCATCGAGAAAAATTATAGTTTTTAGATAATTATAAATGTGTGAATACCATTCCCCTAATTCTATGTGAGCACACACTAGACCGTCGAGTTCAAGTTGATCTGAGACAGTAGGAGAGTGGAGAATGTAAACCACAAAGTGGTATTCTTCTATACTATCATTTGAAGATACAAGGGAGGTTGCACTCACCATTGCATCTATGTGTCTATTTTCTCTCCTAGGGACATTTTCTATCATGAAAGAAGAGAAATGATCAAGCAAGAATAAAGATAAATCCTGATACTAAGATAGCTTATTGTGCTTAGCCTAATATGTTCCTATGATTTTATTTACAATAAGCTCAGTCACCATCAATGTAGAGATGTTTAATGTTTAAATCCATCATAGTACGCAAGCCAACAATAAGGGCTTCGTACTCAGTGATGTTATTAGTGCAATGAAATTCCAATCAAAAGGACAGAGGAACTAGCTTGCCTTCAGGTGAGATTAAAACTAAGCTTACCTTAGAGCTAGCTTGAAATATCGATCCATCGAAGTACATTTTCCATATA
Source organism: Sequoiadendron giganteum (assembly GCA_007115665.2). Lineage (NCBI taxonomy): Eukaryota > Viridiplantae > Streptophyta > Pinopsida > Cupressales > Cupressaceae > Sequoiadendron > Sequoiadendron giganteum. The sequence goes on from CM021102.1 coordinate 478,065,859, forward strand.
GGTTCATGGTCTATTCCAAAGAGATTTTCATCCAAAATAAAATCCAAATTAGGGAAGGAGTGAGATGAGGGAGCTTCTGCCAATTGATTGGCAACAAATTGACCTTTGATTGTTTTCTAAGTTACAAACTTGATGTCAAACTCGGAGAGAAACATCACCCATTTTGCTAACCTTCCAAAAAGATCTGTTCTAGTAAACAAATGTTTAAGAAGATCACTTTTCACAATCACATGGATTTCAGCATGAAGAAGATAATGTCGTAACTTTTTTGTTGCAAAGATGAGAGCAAGACATTATTTCTCCATGGCTAAATAACGAGTTTCATAGTCAAATAGAATACGACTAATGTAGTAAACCACTCTTTATTTGCCATCATCATCATGTTGAGCTAATAACATTGCTAAGGCATGAGGTGATGTAGAGATATAAAGAAAAAGGGGTATATCCTACATAACTGACATTAGCATAGGAGGACTAGCTAAATAGCTATTGATTGACTCAAAAGCCTTTTTTCACTCATCATCCCATCGCAAGCAGACATCTTTCTTCAACAAACACATGAATGAATGGGTACCATCAACCAACTAAGATGCAAATTTATAAATTGCCTGGATCTTCTCTTGCAAACTACGTAGTTGAGAGATATTTTTAGGAGGACGCATGTTGATAATTGTATCAATTTTACCTATATCGACTTTGATTCCATGGTGAGAGATGATAAATCCTAAAATTTTATCAACGTTTATGCCAAAGACGTACTTAAGAGGATTTAGCCTCATTTTATAGAGTCGGAGTCTTTCATATATAAGACAAATATTTTCAACATGATGTGAAAGAGTCAAAGACTTAGCCAAGATATCATCAACGTAATCTTCTAGAATCTTATGAATGAAGTCATGAGATAACCCATTGCTTGTTGGTAAGTTTCTCTGGCATTATTTAACCCAATGGCATGACTACATAACAAAAATTATCCCAAGAGGTAGTTAAGGTTATCTTGTATTGATCTTCCAAGTTAATATGACTTTGATTATAGCCCGAGAAGCCATCCATAAAGGATAATAATGCATGGTATGTAGTCAAGTCTAAAATCATATCAATATTAGGCAAAGAAAAAATTGTCCTTAAGAGAAGCCTTATTGAGATCACAAAAATCAATTCAAATGTGAATACACCCATCAGGCTTACTAACAGCAACAATATTTGATATCCAAGGTGAATAGTCAATAGGACAAATAAAATTGGCTTTCAAAAGCTTCTCTATCTCAGTCTTAACTAATAAGGTGACCTTGGGATTCACCTTTTGGATATTTTGTTTAATAGAACTTAGCATCGGGACATAGAATGATATTGTGAACCACCACAAACTCATCAATATCGGGTATGTGCTCATATGACCAAGTGAAGATATCAAGATGAGAATGTAATAGATTAGATGTTTAGATTCTTCTAAAGAAATACACTTTATAATCTTAATCACTTTTTTTTAAAACATAGGATCCATGAAGACATCAGTAGTATCCCCTTTGAGGAGGGTACTACGGTCTTCAAGATGAGATATAGGAACATTATCATCCACATTAAATAAAGGGGCATTCTCATCAATGCTCATAATTGATTCTCCAAAGCATGATTTTTTATTCAAGTGATATGGGAATCATCTTTTATGGTGATAAGAAGGAAGTGAGAGTAGACACCTAAGAATTCTTCCAGCACTTCCTCTAAATAGAAAACATCCAGAGGAACTTCATTAGAGTCTACCCTATTTTCAATCAATTCAGTATGAACTAATTCAAGAGAAGGAGGTTCGGCGGAGATAATGTTGACATTCAACCATGGTTTCCTCCTAGATTTTGGTTTAGAATGAAGGTATCCAAGTCCCATGTTACGCTCATAAAGATCAAATTCTATGGGGACTTGAATTCCTTGCTCATTATGTCCACAACATTTACATTTGTAACCATATTTAGAAAGAAGGTTGAAGCTAGGGTCATAACATGTTTGCAATTATTGAGGAGGAGAATCAAGGTGAAGAGCATCATTCCAACTATGGATATCATACTCCTTTAAGGGACCACAATCATCCTTCTTGACAGGAATACAAACATTAGCCTCCTTAACAGAAGAATGATTATTTGCCTCAGCAGGGATACAATCAACTTTCTTAACAAAGGTGTATGAGATTGTCGAAATGTCCAAATGGATAGGATTGACTTTGTACTCCCTAATAAAAGTCTCAGTAAAGTCTAAGGACCACCAATAATCACTAAGACATGTGTTTGATTCAAAATAATTAGAAGGGGTATACTTAGGATTCTCTAATTTGGGATGATCTTCTTTAGGGACATCCATCTCAGGAGAAACCTTTAAAATAGGAATTGCCAAATCAGATGTCAACACATTAAAAGATAACGAAGGAAGCAATTATTAAGAGTAGAAGAAACCAAGATCTTATTAGCAGTTGTCATTTCACAAAGGTGTATAGCATCAGGGTCAGCCTTGATCATAACTACATCATTATTAGCATCAAATTTTATAAAACAATGCAAAGTAGAAGTGACTGCTCCCAAAGCATGAATCTAGGGTCTTCCCAAAATAATATTATAAGGTAAAGGACCTGAAATAACATAGACCAAGGTGGGTACGGGAATAGGTCCCAATCTCAAAGGCAAGATTATCATGCCTAAGGCTTATCAACTAACGTTATCAAATTTGTGAATATACAAAGAAGAAGAAGCAATTGAGGATGAATCGATTTTCATTTTAGGTAATAATTCAATGCTACACACATTGAGAACTGAACTGGTGTCAATGAGACCATGCCTAATACTAATGTTATTAATGACAATTATCATTAGAGGATCTGCTTACTTTTGTACTTTTGGAGGAGGGATTTCATATGGATAGAACCTAATATTCGATGAATCTACACGAATATGAGCCATCAGTGCATTAACATCCATTGGCCTAGCAGAAGAAGGAAAGAGAATCTTTCGTAAGGCTTCCTAAAGCATACCTTGATAAATCGGAGCAATCTAAAGCAAATCCCATAGTGATATCTCGACGGGAGTAACGTGAAGTTGCTCGACAAGATCATACTCACCAGGTTCTTTAGCTACAAGTTTAGGTGTTGGAGGAAGGCTTGGTTGAGAAGGCAATAAAGAAATTGGTTGATTTAGATTTTCTTGATTCCTTCTAAGATTGTACATATGGGCTATCACTTTATAGGAGGAAGTTGTAGATTGCAAGAATCTCATGTAAAGGTCTAGCATTTCAATAGTGACAAGAACCCCACGAATAGAATGAATTATTTTAAGAGATGGGTTATCCAAAGCCACGTAGATGATGGGTCTCTTAGGCCCTTGAGGAGCTACAACTACATTCAAGAGCTCTTCGACTTGCGAAGAAGAAGAAGACGATTGTGAGGAAGAAGTGTGTTCATCAAATCTACAAATAGAAGGAAATGCCTCTAAGAAATCATCTAGGGAATCATCCCACATATCGAAATCTCCTTTAGAAAATGCATTAAAATTTGAAGAAAAAGATCCGACCTGATTTGGTTCGCGTTGGGTTCACCAAAAATGTAAAGGAGGGGATTTGCTACTCTTGAGTCTCTGAGATAGAGAAGAGTCTGTAGGGAGTGAATAGCCCTTGATTACCTCAAAGTACAAGCTCAAGTGACAAAGTGTGGAATAGATAATATTACAATAACTTAATTAAACAAAATACTAAGCTAGAATGGAAAAACTCTAAATTAACAAAATCTGGTAAAGAACTACAAAATATTGATTGCATAAACAAAAAGATAGGGACTTATGGATTCTGCCCCCCAAGAGGATAGAGTCATGGCCAACAGACGATAGCAAGCTACAGGGATGTCTATGCCTCATGTTGTTGCGCCTATCAAATTAGGAGGTAAAAACATGAAATCTACAAGTTTCCCAACTCTTCAAATCATAAAAATGTTGGGGTTGTTTCGATGCTTGCCTGAATCAAACCCCTATTTTGGTGTTTCCACCTCTACAAGCAATCAGATATATAGAAATAGATGAGACATGTGATAGAAATAAACCCCGTTATGGAGAACCCCTATCATGAATAAAATAGAAAAGATAAATATATATTGCAAATAAACAAGAGATTATTACCAACAGTTTGTGGCTCCCTCTTGTCTTGATAGAAGAGAAGTTGCTTGTTTTCAAGAGAGCCTTGGTTGTTGATGAGACAAGAATCCAGTAGAGATTTGTTGCGAAGAAGAGATGTAAAAGAGAATAGAGCAAGAGAGCAAGATATAATGCAAGACGGTTAGAATGAATGAGAATGAGAGTGAAAAGAAGAGTTTTATGAGGTTGCATGGGCAGGAAGAGATGTTACACATGCTTTTGCTGCAATCACATGTGTCATAGGTAAAGGTCATGAGATTCTCTCATTTGAAACTCAAAAAAATTAGTGATACTTACGCGTTGTGCAAACATCCACTCATCACATAGCCATCCAACTCAAAATTTTACAAGAAATGAGATGGAAAACTGCTAATGCTTCATCATTTTCCCTTATGGAGTTGAAATCATGAAATTTTGACTCATAAAGTTTTATCATTAATGTGGAAAGATGCCATAAATGCAGTGGGCTAAATGTGTGTGTGAAATTTCCATGGGGTGCAATTTTATGACACTACAATTTCTAAATTTACTTTATTTCAAAAAGAAGTGCAATATCTAAGACACATAATTTTAGCAAAAGGAATTATGATAGATCCATCGAAGATCAAAGTCAATCTTAAATGGCTAGCACTAAAAAATGTGCATAAAGTGTGCAGTTTTATGGGGTTAGCGGGTTGCTATAGAAAGTTTGTGTTGAACTTTTCTAAGATCGCCCACCCTATCACTTCTCTTTAGAGAAAAGGAAAATGTTATGACTGGTCAAAAAAATGTTAGGAGGAATTCGATCAACTTAAAGAGAAGTTGACCTACGGCTCCAATATTGAAGGTTATTGATATGAAAGGTTAGTTTGTTGTAATTACTAATTCCTTAGGAAAAGGATTAGGTGGTGTGCTAATGCAAGAAGGGTGAGTGGTAGTCTATGAGTCGATAAAGTTAAAATCATATGAGCATAATTATGCTCCTCATGACCTAGAATTGGCAATAATTGTTCATACTTTGCAAATGTGGTGACACTACTTGTTGGGAAAGCCTTTTGAGCTTAACTCGGACCATTAGGGTCTTAAGTACTTATTCTCCCAACCACATCTCAATGTTTGACAAAGAAGATGGTTGGAATTGATATTCAACTATAAATTTGAGATAAGTTATATCAGAGGCAAAGCAAATCAAGTGGCAGATGCCTTAAGTCGTCTGAGACATATTGCCTCAGTAGTCTCTATCCATTCAGATTTTAAGGACCAAGTTATACAAAAGTCTGTGGGAGATGAATATTATGAATAGGTTAAGAAAGATCTCTCAGTCAATCCTCAAGATTTGAGATATGATGGGTTCTATTTTGAAACAGATGGACTTTTAAGATATAAGGGAAGAATGTATGTTCCAAACTCTAAGGATTTAAGAAACCTTATGCGGAAAGAGGTTCATTTTTCACCCTATTCAGAACATCCGGGAGTGACAAAACTCCTAGCAAATGTAAAACCACTTTATTTATGGAAAGGAATGAAGAATGATGCTACAAAATTTATGTCGAGATGTCTAGAATGTCAGAGAGTAAAGGTTGAACATCAACACCCAGCAAGACTTCTATACCCTCATAAAATTCCAAAATGGAAATGGCAAGTCATTAGTATGGACTTTGTGCAAGGACTCCATATCTTTCGAAATAGACATAATGCTATTTTAGTAATGGTGGATAAACTCACCAAGGTAGCCCAATTTATACCTAGATATTTAATGGATGGAGCACTGATAATAGCTCATAATTTTGTCCAAGAATTGTTTAGATTGCATGGAGTTCTTGAGAAGATTATCTCTAATAGAGATGCACACATGACATCAAGGATTTGGAAAACCTTGTTTTCAACACTTTGAACTTAGCTTATTATAAGCTCAACCTTTCACCCTAAGATAGTTGGTCAGACAAAAAGGGTAAACCAAGTTCTTGAAGATTTGTTGAGAATGTATTGCATGGGTCAACAATACAATTTGGAGGAATATCTTTTGCTTGTGGAATTTGCATACAATAAATCCTATCATTCTATAATAAAGATGGCTCCATTTGAAGCATCATATGGAAGAAAGTGTCAAAATCCTGTAAATTGGGATAAGCTAGAAGATAGGATTAGTCTTGGACCAAAAACATTATCACATATGGAAGAATAGATCAAGTTGATAAAAAAAATATTGGCAGAAGCAAATGATAGAAAAATTATGCTAATTCCAAGCATATATCAAGACAATTCTTAGTTGGAGAAAAAGTTATTTTGAGAGTCAAAACCCAAAAAAGTTTCAAAAAGTTTGGAAAATCACCCAAACTAGCCCCTAGATTTGTGGGTCCCTTCAAAGTTCTGGAAGTGATTAACCCAATTGCTTACAAAATTTCTCTACCTCCAACTCTTGACCGGATGCATAATGTGTTTCATGTTTCATATCTAAAGAAGTATATAACTAGCTTTAATCATATACTTGACTAGAATGCACTACAGGTACAAGATCTAGGAGTGGTAACGATCAAGCCTCTCAAGGTGCTCAAAGTACACAAGCTCTACTTGCATAATAGAGAGGTTACTCAATGCAAGGTCCAGTGGGACCAATATGCAGAGGACAGTGCCACTTGAGAATATTATAATAAATTTTATCAGGATTTTCCTCATTTATTTACTTCTTTTCAATAGTTAAAAGAAAAAATGTTTTAATATCTTATTATGATACACTAAATCATCAAGAATTATGATCCTTATTGGGGGAGATATGTCACACCCCAAATTTTGGTTTGCAATTACTTTTAACTTTTATATTAAAAATGTGTTTTTGACATGAATTGATGATTTTATGTTAGTTGATGTTTTGATGAAATTATAATATAATGAAAATTGTTTCAATTGTAATGGTTATTACTTTTAACTAATAATTATGATATCATGGCTAATAATGAACTAACTATTTTGATGGCCTTCTAAGTTTAATGCAAGAGCAGATTTTACTATCTCGGAAGGAGAGGGAGAGTATCACCAGAGAGAAGAGTATAGACATTGATAAACAAACAAGTAAATGTCATTGTTGAGTCAATCACACACTCTCGTAGGTTCTACATCAAAGTCAAAGTAATTTGTCAAGTTCTACCCTATGAACTATCAAAGAGTGAATATGTGTGTGGTTGGTCTTATGGTTAGGTTGTAATCATATTCAATCCTTGATTAGACTTTTGCAATAGTCAAGAGGAGATATTATTGTCTTTAATCGTCTTTATGATTTACCTATTATTGTAAAGGTTTATTTTGATTATATTTAAATGAATTTTAAAATATATATAAGTATAATATAAATATATACATATATATATAATATAATGTAATGTTAATATTAATGCCAACGACCTGTTAAAGGGAAGCCGCGGCTATTATAAGGCAATTAACTTGTCATTCAATGCATTGTTATGGAAATAAATAAAAGCAAACAACTTAAAGCTCACGTAGAGGCTTATTGCCATCATCGATGGCTATATACTTGGCATGAAAGAAGTCTTTAATGCATAGTGGAGGGGTGAGAGAATATCAAGTTGTGAGCAAGGCATGATATTTTGAAAGGTCGACTTAAGCTTGAAGCTGAGCGCTCAGGATTTTGAAAGTGCAGAGAAATATATATATTATAGGCATGATTTCACATTTTGTTTAGTTTCTTTTATTCTTGGCAATATAAATATGAAGTTTCAAATTTGAATAGATTTAAGAGTTCATATATTGATGCCTATATGAAGGAATAGTGAAAGAATAGTTTGATTTTACAAACCTGTGATTGAAATCTTTTAAAAAAAATATTTATTCTGTGCAAGACAATAGAGAGAGTATTATTAAAAATAAGTTTATTATTATCTGTTGGTAATTAGCAGATATATATATATAGTGATATTATAGAGTGTACATACCTAAAATTGTCCTAGCATGTGAACTAGCACTTTGACACTAATATTTGTCTTTCTCTAATGATTAAATAATGTTCAATTATTTAATTATTAAATAAAATCATATTTCCACTATTAATTAAATGGCTTTATGCTATTTACTTAATTCATTTCAATTAATCTTCTATTTATTTAATTATGTCTTTAATTCAATTAATATTCTTGATTAGTTAAATAAATCCTATTTATTTAATTATTTCTTTAATTCTTTATTTTTCTTGATTAAATAAATAAATCCTATTTATTTGAGTATATATTTAATTAGCATTCACCCACTCTTCATAAATTAATTAATTACTTTAATTATTTAATTATCTCTCTTCTCTCAACATTATTCATTCATCATGAATAAATAAAACATTTTATTTATTTATCTAATTTCCACTTGCACGTTCCTCAAGTAATTAATTATTCTAATTAAATATTGTTTCCTCATGCAAAAAGCTAACTTAATTTATTCTTCTAATATTAAATAATTATCTTTAATTATTTAATTGACCTTTTTCATCATGCATAAATTAAATAATTATCTTTAATTATTTAATTATCCTAATTCCTTTCAAAATATCTTGTCTTAACTTATCTGAAACATCATCCATTAATAAATAAACTTTTATTTATTAATCAATCTTATCTTTACACATTCCTCAATTAATTAATTATTTTAATTAATTAGTATTTCCTCATTCATGCAAAAATAAAACTCATCTTTTATCTCAAACTTATCTTGCACGTTCCTCCAATATTTAATTAATTATATCATGCATTGTTTCCTCAAAACTTAACTCCCACTCACTTCCACTCCTCTGATCAATCAATTCTCTTAACTTTCACTCACTCCAAGTCTTTTGATCAATCAATTGACTTAACTCTTCAATTAATATCTCATGCAACTGGATAATTGGAATCCTGCGGCCAATTGTAGTCAATTAACTAGAATTCCTCTCATTCATTCTCAACCTTTGATCTTAAATCAACACCTCTTAATCTAGGTCGTTGATTCAATTTCCTAAAATCTATAAAATAAACCTCATCCCTCTCATAATTCATCTAGAGAATTTTTAGAAAGGTCGTGTCAGATTGAGTATTGAAGCAAATTGAGCAAACATATACTTGCATACAATATCATCGGTGTTATCACACTTTTGTAAGTAGGGAGGCTTCGTGTTGAATCAAGCAATCCAACATCCATCTTCAACACAAATACACTCAACCATGGGATGGTATGATTGTAGTTTTTGAATTCATTTTGTGTTTCATTTGTTTATGCTAACCTCACTTGTTTGGATTCTTAAGCTTTGCGATTACATTTCATGGGTAAGTGGGTCTTGTCATCTTGTTTTGAATTCATTTGAATTCATTTTATTGATACTAAATTTGTTGATCCATATTCCCATTACACACACACACACATACATATAAGAGTATGTAAAGATTATTCTAAATACACTTTTAAGATTGTGAGATAAGCTAGAAGCTTACGCTAGTTACTTTGGTTGAAAGTAACCGGATTATTATTCATAGCTAATAATAAGGCCTAAAATTCATAAATATGTACCTTATCTTACATAAAGAAATAGTATTATGTTGTATATTTATTGGCATTATAAAATGTGTTTTTGAACGTAGATGAAGCAGAACCATAGAAACATTTATGATAAAGTTATTTTTTTATTATTGAATAAAACTCTTATTTACTTGTATTATGAGTTAATAAGACCTCAAGTGATAGATAAAGAGTCACGAGTCAATGTCATTATCTGAATGTACTATAACTTGTAAAAGAGTTTTTAAAGTCTTTTATTTTAAAAATAGGAGAGTATTACACTCTTGAAATAATTTCAAAAACATATGAGCACGTGGCAATAGCCAAGATTCGAGAAATTACAAGTATGCAATACAGATGTTCATTGTCAAGAGTATTTTTCTATAACCTTTCATTTATCGACTATAGATTAATATACATGATTGATCTTAAATCCTTGTGAAGAGTTAGATATACAGTCAAACAAGGCATTTGTATGTAAAACCATAGGTGAAAGTTCATTTCCAAATCGAGTTAGACGTGTGTGAACTCATGACTACATTTCCTATGGAAGTGTTTATTTTATTTCAAACTTTGTCCAAAGTAATGCAAAATTCTCTACTTGCATTTAGTCAATTCATAGTGTTCTAGATTGCATAATCTAGTCATATTGGTCATACTTTAATTAAAGGTTTGTATAAATTTGTATGGTCAATTGGGTTATGTAGGACACAACACTAAGACTTAGATGGCATAAATTTGTTGATTTCTTTTGTCTATACTCTTCATGAAGGGTAGGCCCACTTCCAGATGGAAAGTGTGTGAGGGACCATCATTCTATGGTTGGAGATAAAGCACTCGAGTGATTCTCTCCCTCTTGCAAACAAATTCATCGAGACTTGTGAGGCAGATGCAGAATTCCAAATATGGAAGACTTTATAACACTTACAGTGTATTGTAAACATGTTTGCTTTAAATGCAATTCATATATGTAATGTGAGAATATTTTCATTACTTTCCTTTTGAAATTGTTGCATTTCAATTTCAAATGATTATAGTTTCCACTTATATATTGTTCATGTTAAATGTATGTTATATGAAAAAAAAAATTACTATCGAATTTTAGCATGTGGTTATTTACTTTCTAGTTAATTCATTTAGTAATTTCAATTTTGAAAGATGAGTATGATACACATTATAAATAAAATCAAAGCATTTATATTTCACAAAAACATGATAAGGTTATACTTATGTTCATTATTACTAGCATGTTCAGAACACAATCATCACACACACACACACACACACACACACACATAAGTTCACTCAATGTAGTATGATCATAAATCCACCTCTAGTCCAAATTACCATGGGGCTAGGGGTCATGCAAGAAAATTAAGAGTCTTAGGGGGATATGTCAACCATCTCCACCAGCGAGTTGAATGTGGTGTTCTTTTAAATTAAAATTAACATTAAATGTGGAGTTGCCTTGTGAAAATCACGATGCTTCGTCTACTTGATCTCAAAAGTTTAGCATGTCTCAAGGGATTTGAACTTTGGGCTCTATAATAAAAGCTTTGATACACAATACTTAAGCTCATAACTCTTTATTTGACTAAAAATGTTAGGAATACAATTCAGCATTTATCATGTCTTATGGGATTCGAACCTATAGCTTTGTTATGAAAGCTATGATTTTTTTACTATTTGAATTGAGAATTTACCCAAAATTAACTCTTTATTGTGCCTTATGCGACGTGAACTTGGGCTATGTTATGAAAGAACTAATGCTTTTATGTTAGGGTAGAGTTAATATACAACTAAAAAATGAGTTTTTTTTAAATGGCAAAAGTCCCTACCATTGTGGGGATGGTAGGGTATCCCTAGATGCAACCTACATGGTGGAACACCCCTACATTGGAATGGTCTCCCTTGAAGGTGGCACTTGAAGGAGTGGCAAGGGGACATTTTGTCCCTCTCTCCCCCCCCCCCAATATGTGGGTTTTACCCCAGCAATGCATCCCTAGGGAACACTAAACTACTAATAAAATGAAAAGAACACAAAAATAGGCTAATTTTTCATATCCACTTTACTACTCCTTTGCCAAGTTTTTTGTTAGTAGAATGCTTGGAAAATTTAGCAATGGAATCTCAACAAGAATTGCAAGCTTAATGGATATTTCTTCAAGAGGCTTTCTTGAAACTAATATACTTTGAGAGAAGGCAATGTATTTTGCTAATAAAAGGTGTTTGGATGAGAAGTTCAACATCTACCTTTGAAGAAAGGCAATTTTATTGATTCGACATGATACTAAAGTTGAAATATTTTCATAGGATTTGTAATTTTGTTTGAATGTTGTCATTATTGTCCACCACCCAATGAAATGGATTGACAAGAAAGTACCCATAATTATTTGAAATTATCGTTAACAACAATTTCTAGTTGCCCCTTATTGTGTAAAATGTGTCTCACTTTCAAATAGTGTAGATTCCATATCCAGTATCCAACACATAAGTTATTTGAGCCTCTCTAATTAATGAATGCATGGGTTCCTTTCAGCCAACTTGGCATTTTAAATTTGTATTAGATACATTCCATGTTGTGCATGTGCAGTTCATTTTGGCAATTTTGGAGATCATTGTGGGAAGTTTTGATTTCATGTGCACCATCTTGTGCAATCGTTATTTAAGCCATAAGCCACTTTACCAATCTCATGGTGGTGTATGATTGTTATCTTATAATATTTTAGGGGAAAATATCACTTCTTGTGAGAAATTCATAAATGTATTTGTCATCTATATATCATGTATCAACTCTTCTCACCCTTGAGGCCTTCATAAGAATCATTAGATTGTGTTAATCTAAAGATTGAAAGGATGAATAGCAGTTGTCTAACTATGGTTAGAAAAATTCCAAGCGTAGGTCAAAATTGATCCACAGTATCAAAAAAGATTGTTTAAATGAAATTTTGAATACATTGGGCCTCTCTATGCCCTTTAAGCTTTGTAAAAGTCAACCTTTGATTCTCAAATATGAGTATTGTGTCATTCCTTTTTTGAAATGTATGTTTCTCTTGCTGAATGAAATATAAGTTGCTAACTAATATAAGGATAATTGTTCTAGAAAATGCCATGCCAAAGTCACAGAACCAAACTAAGGAAAAGACTAATAAATGAGTAGTCTCTAGGCAAATAATTTATTAATGCAGTAGGTTGTGCATCAAGGTTAGTTGGTTGATCTTACAAGACCAAGAAATCTTAATGATTGTTACTATTTATAACACAACAATGGCTTGGATATAATTATAAGGCACTCCACTAGAATGTAACATTAGCATAGAAGACTGATAAAAAAAGGCATTACTTTATGCTTATAACTGTAAAGGAGTAAATCTTTTTGACATAAATTTAGGTTAATTTGTAGAGAAAAAGAAGCTTTATAAACTTGTGCAATAGAAGTAGAATAATTTATAGAGAAAGAAGTCTAATATACTTATACAATAGTAGTACATATAATGTGAAATAAAAAATAGACTAATGGAAACCAAAGACAACCCAATATTTTTACTTGGATTACAAATCTAGCACAATGACCAAAACTTCTACTAACCCACGTTCCTCATCCTCCTACTTCTCCATCCCATTAACATCATTACAATTAGCGTTAGGGTTCAACTAGAGTTAGGGCTTTGTTCTGAGTTAAGATTAGTCTTCAATTTGGGTTAGAATTCAATTAGGGTTATAGTTAGGTTAGTGTTAGGGTTACATTCAATTAGGGTTCAAATTTTGTTGGGGTTAAATTAGGGTTACAATTATGTATAGGGTTAGGGCTTGGTTTCAACTAGGGATATGCTTCAATTAGGGTTAGGGTTAGGATTTAACTACGGTTCAACTAAAGTTAGTGTTTCATTAGGGTTAGGGTAATGGTTTGGGTAAATATTATCTTTCAATTATTGTAACAATTATAATAGAGTTCAATTAGGATTACGATTACGATTCAATTAGGCTTAGCATTAAAGTTTTATGAAAAAGTTTTGGGTTAGGGTGAGAATTAGGGTTAAGACTCAATTATGATTAAGCTTTAGTTAAGGGTTCAATTAGGGTTGGGGTACATATATGGTTAAGATTACAATTCAATTAGGGTTATGGTTCAATTACGATTACAGTTAACTAAACATTAGGATTATGATTCAATTTGGGTTACGGTTCGATTACGGTTAGGATTACAAATACATATAGAGTAAGGGTTATTGTTCAATTATGGTTAGGGTTAAAGCAGGGTTACAAATACATATAGGATAAAGGTTAGTGTTCAATTAGGATTAGACCTCAAGTAGGTTTAGGGCTAGATTTAGGGATCAATTATGATTTAAAAAAAAGTATGCTCCTCAAAATGGATCTCTCAGCGTATTTTACACACTTTTTTAAAGATAAGTATGACAGTTTTACTACAACATGGATGTAATTTAGCAATGCTCTAGACATCCATAACACATTCCAAACATTTTTCCATGTACCATGTGCTTTTTAAATACCCCCTAGTTTCTAGTTGCACTAAGTCTTTTATAGCATATTGTATCATGATATATCAGTTGCCAAAATTGCATTAGTAGCAGCTCATAGATTTAGTTTGTATGTTGTGATACGTGTTAGCCAATAGGTAATCCCACTTTTTTTCGCTACACCTATTGAACACCTCTAAACTGGTGTTACTTTGGAACACGTCCCCGAGCCTAAAACCCTTGTCCCTGTCCCAAGGATGGCTAGGGAATGTCCCCAATTTGCAAAAAAATAGGAAACGTCTCGAAAACCCGAGGGCTTCCCTGCTCGTAGCCGGGGACGTTCAGTCATCTCGGGGACGGTCAATCGTCCCTTACAACAAGCATAAATTTAAAAAAATAACACATTTCACTTATATATATATATATAATTTAGTGGTCCCCTACCTCCCAGCTTGCTCTAAAGGGGAATAGGCTCACCATTTTGAGTCATTTCAACATTTGTGTGAGGAAAAAAGAGGAGCAACAGTAGGGTTTGAAGCAAGCCATTGAAAGAGGAGCAGCAGCAAGGGATGGAAGGAAAAGAGATTCAATATATGGCAAGTGGGGTTGCAAATACTTCAAAGGGGTAAGTTTTTCCTTTCATTTTTTTCCAATTTTTTTCAAAGCTTGAAGCGTGAAATGTTTGATTTTTTTTATTTTTGCATTTTTCAGTTTTAAATTGCATTCAATCTCAAAGAAACATGAGCAGCAGTGAGAGTGAGAGTGAGAGTGAAAGTGAGAATGAAGTGGAATTAGTTGGTAGAAATACAAGTGCAAGTGTTGAGGGTGGTAGTCTGAAGCAACCAAACCCATTTAAGTGCCCTTCAAAAATCATGGAAACATATGCAAAGCGCCCTTTAAACAAGAAGAAACCTCTTCTCCAATTTGTTACTCTTGTGGATCAAAAGCAAAATAAAACAGGGGGAGTAGGGTGTGGAATTGTCATGTATGTGAGAAAGAATTCAGAGGTAGCTACACAAGAGTACGGTCTCATTTTTTAGGTGTTGTGGGCCAAGGAGTTAAAATGTGTCCACAACTTAAAAAACATGAGGATAGAATGCCATAGATTGCATATGGAGGCGAAAATGAGGGCTCAAGGTGTGACAATGTCAGCACCTTCTTTTGCAAGTGCACAATCATTTATGCCTATGCCATCCACGATTGGAAGTAGTGAAGTTGTCACAAGAGGAAAGAGGAAGATGAGTGGTCATGACGAGGGAGGCTCAATTGAAGCCATGTTTAAATTGCAAGCACGAAAAGCTACAGAGTCTTCCATTGCCAAATTCTTTTTTGCTCGTGCCATCCCATTTCATGTGGCTCGTTCCTCTTACTTCAAACAAATGATCAGATATGTAGCCACTATTGATCCCTCATTCATACCCCCTGGAGACCATAAGCTACGCACTACCCTCCTAGACAAAGAGTATTCCAAGGTTAATGTGCTAATGGAGGATATGAGGCAAACTTGGATGACGATAGGTTGCTCTATTGTGATGGATGGGTAGACTGATGTTAGACATCGACCACTCATCAATATCATAGTCGCATGCTCTGTTGGTTCTTTTGTTCTCATAGTTGTGGATTGCCAGGGAAGTGTAAGGATGAAAACTTTCAATTTACCATTTTGAGAGATGTCATAGAGGAGGTCAAGCCTGCTAATGGTGTACACGTGATCATTGATTTAGTACATGTGTGCAAATCAGTTGATTTGATGGTGGAGGTGCTTCCAAGCACATCTTTTGGACCCCATGTTGTGTTCATTCATTGAACAATGCATTGAAAGACATAGGGAAGCTAGATTGGGTGAACCAAGTGGTGGTAAAAGCTAGAGAAATTCAAAAGTTCATTTGCAACCACCACACCTCACTTGCTCTCTTCAAGACATTTTCAAAGGAGTTCCTCAAACCTGTTGAGACAAGGTATGCCACTTCATTTTGTTTCACTTTCAAATTTCAATATATGTAAACATTGAAAAAATCTTGAAACTTCAAACATTTGTATTCCAAATTTCAATTTCTAATTACATTGTGGGGGGAGGTGAGCGGGGGGGCGGTTGTTGCAAGGTCTCACCCTTGATCTCCTCGGCGTGGGTCAACGCAGCGCTTGGGCTTCGTGACATGGTTTAACCGCCTCCTGTGGATCTTGGATCTTGTATAAATCTAGCGATTGTATCGAACATTAACAAGTCGATCTTTTGGTGCAACGGCAACCGTCTTTGCAACACTATAATCTTGGAGAGATATTTGAGACATTTGACATTATGCTTGAGAAGATAAAGCAAACAATTTTGGCTAAGGATCCTACTTTGAGTTTATTTGAGCAACATATTAAGCCCATTGTGACACGAAGGTGGAACACAATGAACACCCTACTTCATATGGATGCCTTTGTTGTAAATCCCAAATGGTATGCACTAAGGGATGGAAGGGTGCCTTTATGTGATGACCCAAAGGTTTTAGATGGATACACATGGGGCATTGATAAAATGTATTCAGAGGAGCAAGCTTCAATACTTAGCACACAGTTCCTTAACTTTGCAAATCTTTGTGGTCCAACATTGAGTAAACCACATGCGAAGTTGGATAGAGCTATATTAGCTCAAACTAACCCTATTCAATGGTGGACATGGCAGAGGAGGGATACACCACAATTGAAGATGTTTGCCACTCGCCTACTTGCATAGGTTGTCATTTCCTCTAATACATCGAAGAATTGGTCCACATATAGCTTTATTCACTCCATCAAGAGGGATAGACTTACCTCTAGACAAGCAAAGAAGCTAGTGGTCATGCATAGTGCTCTTCAACTTCAAGATCCAGAGTATCAACAAACTCCAGCTTTACAATGGGATATTGATTCTAAAGACATGGTCAAAGTTAATGGGGAGGAGACACCAAAGGGATTGGTTGGGATTGCGTTGGATGAGGTGGACCATCATAGTGGGAATGACACAGAAGAATCTAATTTTGAAATGACACAGAAGAATCTAATTTTGATTAAATGTTGGGAGATGCAGATTAGGGGAACAATGCACTTTATTTTTTTATATTTTGATTTTCATATCATAATTGAAAGTAAAACTATATGGAAACAATGTAGCCTTTGGGCATTTTGTTGTAAGTTTATAATTTGTATGTTATTTTTTAATATCACATGCATATTGACAATGAATTTTGGACACAAATGCTATATGTTAATATTCTATAATGTATATATGCATGCTTTATCCATGTTTTCATATGAATATTTAAAATTTCTCTATATGTTTTAATTTTTTTCTATATGTTCTAATTTTTTTCTATATTTTATATAATCGTCCCCTAACCATCCCCAAAATTGACTTGAAAAATCAAAAACTTGACCCATCCCCATCCTGGAAACTTGGGGTAACACTGCTCTAAACTGATCTAATCCAAAACCATATCAGAAAATCACGAAATGACTGCTGGAAAACTACACAATGTTTTCCGTTTGTTCCTTGCAGGGATAAATCTATGTTTTGATTTTCCAATTATCAAAAAAAAAAGGGTGTGGTTACCAAGTTAAGAATAGCGTAAGATATGTCATATAATATTCTCTCAAATTATTATCACTGCAGACAGAGCTTTACTCCCAAGTAATTTGCATAATTCATGACTTCTGGTGCTGTGTATATTTCATTTTAGTCACGTGGTTTAAAACCGTAGAGCCAGAGGCTGGCTCCTGAACACCGGCAGCAGACCTTCCAGCTGAATTGCTAATGCTGATTTCCTTCCTCGTTGATTTTCCTTTTTTAACTGCCGAACCTAAGACAAAAGATTACATAGGGCTTCTTGAACACTTTATGCCTAGCGATCTATAGGAAATGGATCCTCCATTTTTCTATTTTCCTTAATTGGAAATGGTGAACAGAAAGAAGGCAGAAACACTTCCTTATCCCGACCAACCACTTCCAAACTCCTTACATCTGAAGAAGCCACACCTTCAAACCCCTTCATTGCAACATTTGTCTCTGCATCTTCCAAACAAACCTCTTTCATCCAAACACAAACATTCATCTTTGGACAGGGATCTGCCTGGAGACGAAAATTCAGCTCTATTTATTTTATCCTGTTACTATGTTAAATTCAGCAATTTTGCTCTGTTGAATTTGGTGATTTTGCCATGTTATTTAAATTGTTTGTATATGTCCGCTTTTAGCTGGTTTTTATAGGAATTTTCTTCCACGTATATTTAGATCAAATTGGCATTATTTAGTCATACGTAAAAATGAAACCACTGCATACTAAACGATATTGTAATAAACCCATGAGATTTTTACGCACAGCAACGGAGATGTATTCCTCGACTGTTATCAAATTAAAAAATATGCCTTACATTTGCAAATTTGTCCCTCAAAGACCCCTGCCTTTAAAAAATCATCCAGCAAACCGATTGAAAGATTAACGCTCAAAGTAAAAACGCAACTTCCTTGAGTAAGATATTGTCAGTCAAAATGAAAAATTAAGAAATTTCCAATCAGAAGAAAAGTAAAATTAAATTAAATTAAAAATTCTCATTCAATAAGCCAAGCACTCACATTCTCCATTTTTTCTTGATCGTTCCTCGTAAATTCTGCTCCAGTAAATATATTACAATTCTCAAATTGCCTTCACAGTTTATTCTTCGAAAATTCCATACAAAAATCTTGAGACTCCTTTTATTTTATTTTCCAGGAAAAATTTATATACAGACAGCAGTTAATTTCTTCCTTTGAATACCAAAGGGACGGGAAATTATCGATCTGGATATCAAAACTTGGGGATGTGAGAAAAAAAAATTCCGGGCCAGTCAACCCTTGCCAAATTTAGAGGTTGTTATAAAACCTAATTTTATTACCCACCGGTCACAGACTTGAAAACCTATGGCTGCACGTGATTACAAGTGTTGGAATTTTTTAGTATTGTTAGAAAAGTTCAGCTTTGAACAGTAAAATTGCCTCGAGGTTTTGTATCTTATTTTACTGCTGGATGCCCACTTCTGTCAATCGCTGTTACGCCTATATGGAAAAAAGTCGGCCTACAATTTTGCTCTAGTAGGTTGGATTTTTTTTCTTTTTCTTTCCTACAGATGAAGATGCCATCAGATGATCTAATTTCTTTTGTTTGGTTACTTTTACAGGATCTAAATTTGATGGCCATATGACCGTATTTAAGCATTTTGTACAAGCCCTTCCTGCTTCCCACAAATGACCTACGAAAAATAAAAATCTATTGAGTATTTTTTCTTTCATACATTTTCTAATCTACAGTCCAAAAAAAACATGTCTATTGAATTACATTAGATAATCCCCACGTTCAATTTTTAAAGTATTAGTCATAGCACTGATGAGGAAGTAGCTTTGAATTTTCCATCTCTGCACTTCTCCTAGAAAAAAGGGTAGGCCCTCTGATGAAAACGAAGTTTGCCACAAAAAAACGTCACTGACTGTGGTCTCCCCAAAAGTCCTATCAACAGCTCTGGATCTGTGCCATTTGATATATATATATACCTGGTAGCACCTTTAACAGCCTTGACAATCTCCTTTGCTACATTACATTACATTACAGATAGATGCAAAGAACTCAATTCATGTACATAAAAAATATCATAGTAAATTTATTTTTCTGGTAATTCAACAAAATGCACATTCTTGACCTAATTAGACAATAGTATTTTTCCTGTAGGCTTCCAAGCCCAAAAAATTCAGTCCCAGAAATGTTATCTTGACTAGAAAAATATATTAGTCACTGAATTTGCTTCATTTAATAGGAAAGATCAATCTTCTAAGTATAACAGAACACTTTTCAATTAGAATCTGTACTTACTCCCTATCAGTGAACCCACTGCACCCCAAAACAGTGCAGGTACTAGTTTATATGAAGCAATATCAAGATCAAGGTACAATTCTATATGGTCTTTCAAAAGATGAGGAATGACATGTAAATATGGATATGCAACAATGTGTTGCATATTAGACAAGAAACGTGATTCCATGTCAAAATAACTGGAAACAAAGCAAAAGGATTCAATTGTTAAACCTTTTTCTTATGAATTATATTACACCTTGAAGAGCCATTTTTAAGTCCACTCCAAAAAACAGAATATATTGCATAGAGACCAAAGAGATCAGTGCACACTTCCATTTCAATCCGTATAATCAAAATGCTTGTGTTCATGACAAGCATATAAATGCATGCACACAAGTATAAATAAAGGAAGAAACAACTCAAAGGGATTTATCTCTGAATTGTTAGGCTATATTAAGTTTTAATTATAACCTCTATAAATAAGTTTATGTTCGAACTGTCACTTCCTCCCTCTTTTCAGTAGACTCAAAAGTACAAAGAGAAGTTTCCTCTCCGCTGTTGTCATTAAACACAGTCATCTTCTTTGTCTCATTACTTGGGTCACTGTAATCAACTTCAGATCTTTTTCTCTGTGGTATAACCTGAATTAGAGATTTCTTCCAATCTTTGAACTCTAAATACGTGATGAGAATTTCAAACACCTGATTCACAGTTAGGACCTGCAAAAATTTTAAAAATAGGAGCTCACTTCTTCTATTGCACAATGAGCAAAACAACACTAAATTCCTAATCAAATACAATCTTAGAACACACATATCAACACACTTAACTGAATCCAAAAAAATAAACCATTGAATCATGCCTCAAGGCATCTGTTACAGAAAAAGTTAACGTTCTAATCAAATAAGGGTATCCTCGCTTATGCAGCATAAAATCCAAATTAGTGGAGAAAGCTCCTAAAATCAATTTAAGGGAAAAGATTCAGATGTAATTGCCTAGCATGTGATTTTAATATTTGACATATTACCTGCATGGCAACATAATGAATTGAAGGCTCACAAAGGAAGCATACATGTTAGTATATTCAGTCAAGATGGAACCAAATTGAAAACATAAAGAATAAAATCTCAAGACATGATTTATATAATTAAGCATTATTCCACAGGGATGTGTTTCCCCTGTTACCCTGCTACCCCGAACAAATCATGAAGTTTCCAAGACGAAGAAAGCCCCAGGAAGCCAACAAGACATCCCCGTGCCATCCCACAACTGTCACCTATTGTTGGAAACATTCTTGGGACTGCCTTGCAGTGCAGGGGACAGCTGGAGACTCCCTTTTGTTTCCAAGACAGCCATCCCCGTGCCATCCCACAACTGTCACCTATTGTGGGAAACATTCTTGGGACTGCCTTGCAGTGCAGGGGACAGCTGGAGACTCCCTTTTGTTTCCAAGACAGCCAGGCAATACCTCTGCATCCCTCAACCATCTCAGGGATCTCTGGGAATCCCCACGATTTTAGAAAATCTAGTGCAAAGCCCGTTGTCCCCATACCAAAAAAATTGTGATGTGTCAAGTTTCAAGCCAGTCCTTGGTCTTTTCATTAAAAGCACAAACCATGTTCAGTGCTTGGTTTTGTTCATTTGTGATTTTTGTCTTTTTCTTGAATATCCTTACAAAATCTGTGATCAATGTTTTCAAAATCATCTCATGTCAAAGAATGGATGGAAACCGTAGGGAAGAGAAGGCAAGTTTTGATGGTAATGGTTGTGATTCCCTTACCAGGTGTGCACCCATGAATGGAAAAGTCTTCCTTTTTGAAAACTCATGAAACACCTATTCAGGGGCAAACCTACGAATGGAAACAATGATGAATGATATATTAGTCTTGTTAATAATAAATGTTAGTGCTCACATGTATTAGAATAATAATGTGTGAGAGTGAGTTGTAGTAACAAGTCACGTAATTATTGTAGGTGTTAGGAATATTATGTTTGTTGGGTTTGCTAGTATGTTTATGGTTTGTATAAGATATAGGTTATGTGAGTATTACGAGTTGTTAAAACAACTCGTATATTTAGGAGTTGTTATAGAGGTTTCCTATAATATAGGACATGGGAATCCTATATATATGTAATAGCTTATTGGACGAATATAAGAAAGACGTAGAGTATTATTTGTGTGCTAAATCTCCTACTGATTTCCAATATGGTATCAGAGCAGAGATGAATGAAGCTAAATATTTGCTAAATGAAGAAGCGCCTGCCAAGGGAAGGGGCTTAAAAACACTGCAACACAATGAAAAAATAATGTGGGTCAGGATGATATACAGATTTGACCACGACTCGCTTTTCTGGAAACAGGACAAAACACGGTTAGTCATTGCGGTCTCTTTTCTGCCAGGACAAGCTCTAGCTCACGGCCTTCTCACTGATCTGCAATATCATAATGTGGAGACTAAAGCAGAAGCAAATGTTGAGGCAGGGGCTCCGATTTATTTTAAGGAACTCAATCCAGCAGTGATAATTTGGGCATCAATATTCTCCAGGTCATTCATCTAGAAAGTATACTAGAGCTTGACCTTGCCTTGAATGTGATGGGTCACCTGAAATGCATGGAATGAGCAATCCAAAATTTTCTAGAGAAATAGAACTGATTAAAGATTGCAGCATATTTGGCGTTGAATTTGAGTTGAGAGAGAAGGAGATGGGAAAAGAAAGTGAAACACAAGTTCTTGACCAGTCGTCCATTGAAGAAGTGGTGTTGACCATACTGGTAACAAATAATCCAACATTATCAGTCGCTCATTTTCTTGCTGCAGTTCTGTCCACCAAGAAGATCTGTATCCCTGCAACAAATTGGGTTTTTACGCTAAATTCAAGAGCACAAACTTTATTTGCTTCAATAGGAAGTGGAGTAGTCTATGTAGTTGATATTTTCACCATCCAGTTGAGTCATTTGAACTAGAAATTTTGTTTTATTTTGTTTAGTTTTTAAATTGAAAATATTTTTTTAATAGTTTATAGTGGTAGGTGGTTAATGTAGGGTTAGTAATTTTATTAGTTCTCATAAAGATATTTTGTCATAGTTCAAAATGAAAATAAAATATTATATATTGTCAAAGCAAGTTAAAGTTAGGAAGTATTATTTTGTTTAGAATAAGGTCCCATTCTCAAGATTTTTTTTTAATTATCATGTAAAATTGTAAGTGTCAAAAAAATAAAAATTGCTTCAATTATAATTGGAGTGCATGATCAGTGGAACCCAACACTCGTAAGAATTTCACATCAATGGGGAGGAGGATATATTCTTTCCTCACAACTGATGAAATGAGCCTCAAAAGAAAAATTTGCTAAGAAAGTAGCAAACCAAACTGGAGGACGCAGGCACAGGAAGCTGGAGGACATTCAACAACCTCTCATCGGTCACTAGCGACAGGGTTGCGTAATTGTTTTAGTGACAAAACTACTTGCACCAAATCAGCTAAAGTCAAGGGTAACTTCCAGTGGCAGTGGCAATTTCTTATGCTG
This sequence comes from Sequoiadendron giganteum, assembly GCA_007115665.2. Classification (NCBI taxonomy): domain Eukaryota; kingdom Viridiplantae; phylum Streptophyta; class Pinopsida; order Cupressales; family Cupressaceae; genus Sequoiadendron; species Sequoiadendron giganteum. The sequence continues at coordinate 478,089,385 of CM021102.1, forward strand.
TTAGAGATTGAGTGGCAGCAGTCAACAACAGTGGCTACAATTGAGAACATTGTAAACATTTCCTTGTTAAATTTGAAAGGAGGAGAATAAAGACATCTTTGATGCTATAAACAGTTGTATAGGAGAGCAGCTGACTATAGCGATCCTCTTACTGTCGAACTTCTTGCAAGTGTGGTCAGCCGGTGATGAGTTCACTGGAAGTGAAAGCAAGATAAGTTCTCGTATGTAGGTGATCATGTGCGGCAAATTCCAGATAGCAGTATACAGACCTAAACGTATGCATATGAATACGATTCTGTTTTCAATTCATGTGATATACTTCCTCCTGGTTAAAAATATTGTAGTGAACAAAAGCACTAGTGTAATGCAGTTCATGGATCTTGAAATGGTTAGTGGTAATCCAGAAAACCATATGAGTGTGTTCTTGTTTGTGTCTAGGTTTGTGGTAAACCTGTGTGAAAACCATGAAAGGTTGGTGAGAGGTCCCTTTCAATTGAATCAAGATCATGAGCCACGAGAGTTGGGCTTACTACAGTGGAAAGTGTAAGTTTTTACCATGTTCGCACTAAGGTGGGGTGTTAGGAATTAATGTTAGTGCTCACATGTATTAGAATAATAATGTGTGAGAGTGAGTTGTAGTAATAACTCACATAATTATTGTGGGTGTTAGGAATATTATGTTTGTTAGCTTTGCTAGTATGTTTATGGTTTGTATAAGATATTGGTTACGTGAGTATTACGAGTTGTTAAAACAACTCGTATATTTAGGAGTTGTTATAGAGGTTTCCTATAATATAGGATATGAAAATCCTATATATATGTAATAGCTTGTTGGATGAATATAAGAAAGACTTAGAGTATTATTTGTGTGCTAAATCTCCTACTGATTTCCAATTAGTCCAGATTGCACCATGCATAGTGTACCCGATAAGGCGCAATGAGGTTGAGTTTGTAAAGAACAAGTTTGCACTATGAAATGTGCACCTGACAAAGGCAAAATGTATAAAGGAAGTTATATCGGTTTTACATATACAGAGGTGTACCTATGTGAAAGAAATCTGACATTTAGAAACAAGGTTCAAATTCACAATGTCAAATACGCACCTGACAGGGAAAATAAACACTCAAAGTTAGGATCAGATTTGCATGTCTAGGTGCACAACTATATGAAGGAAAATCAATTTTGAATTTTAAGTTCAAAATCGTGTTGACAGGTGCACACCTATCTGAAGAAAACAGGCATTCGGAAACAAAGATCAAATTCTCGTTGGTGAGCACACACCTATGTGAAGGAAAACTGATAGCTGAAATCAAATTCACAAATCCCTCATATAACCCCTGACTGAAGAAATCAAATTCAAATTTTCAGGTTCAGAATTACTTGTATGTGTGTGCACTCTGATAAAGGGATTTTATTCCAGAGTTTCAAAACCTTCATGTATATTGGTGCACACCTTTGAAAGTAGGTTTTATTTCAAATTTTGAAATCAGTTTTTGTGAAGCCAGGCACACACCTGTGTAAGGTAAAGACTAAGTCAAAAATCGAAGGTTAAATTTGCTATTTGAGGTGGATGTCTAACAGAGAGTGCCAACCAGATTCATAAAAAATGCAAAACCTTCATGCAAGCATGCGCTTGACAAAGGCAAATCAGATATTTCAGATCAAAGGATGAAAACACACAGAGGTGTGCACTCATTCAAGCAAAATATCTTTTCAATTTCAAGATCAAAATCACACACTGGAAAACCTTGCAAGACAATTAGGATTGGGCCATTAGACTTAGGAATGTTAACCTGGTGAACATAAAGGCAATTGTCTGATCAAAGGATAAATGAACACTCAGTAAATTTGTTTGATTGCACAATCAGACTTATACAATAACCTCTAAAATCCCAAGTCCACTTAGTGATTTTGTTTGATTGCTCAATCAGACTTAAACAGTAACCTCTAAAATCCTAAGTCCACTTAGTGATTTTGTTTGATTGCTCAATCAGACTTAAACAGTAACCTCTAAAATCCTAAGTCCGATGCAACACAAAGCAAAAGATGAAACCTTAAAAAAATTTAAGCAAATTTTGCCTTTCAAGGCAACAATAAGGACATGTTTCCAACAAGAGTGTAAGCCAAATGAAATCTTGAAACCAAGACACAAATAATTATCTCAAGTAACCTTAGAGAAAAAATAACCCCACCAAAATCCTCCCAATTAGAAAAGGCCACACGTCCTAAATAAAAACTAGTATGGTGCACACTTCAGGATGAAACAAAACATCCCAAGGACACAATCTACCAACCCAAACCCAATTTTTTACGAGAATAATCTATAGACCAACACTAGTAACTAACTAAAAAAAGAATGTTGAACTAAGAAGCTTTCAACTTGCCAATGATTTCAAATTTTCAAGTATTACTCTCTATTGTGCTTCATTTGCATAGATTAAGAGATCTTCTAACAGATGTCCCTCTTCATGATATTCTGGGGGCTTCTGCACAAAGAGACATTAATGTCTTTGTGGACAAGTTTGTTGCATGACTATGAAATTACTGATGACAACCTCCCCTTCAAAATGACTGAGTTCTGTACAAAAATAATTCAGCTTGTTGAGGGATCCAACAATCGCAGACTAGTATCGGTTGGAAAATTATAGCACAATCTGATTTTATGGAGGTCTTGTTAGACATTACATGTTGCCTAAGTATGTTACTTGTCAGATATTTATATTGGAATACATCAAACAAATGGCTGAAGATGATACAAGGTAATTCACTAATCAAGGAAAGAAGTCTGATTTCCTTTTCTTTCCCTTTGATAATGGGAGTTTAGCTTTTGAAACCAATGTAAAGATCCCAGACACAATGCTGCATTATTTGGCTTTTGAATAGGTTTATGACCCACATGGTTTCTTTAATCAAAAGATAACTATGTATCCTTACCAAGCTATCAAACATGATCCAATGCCCAAGGTAAAACAACTAGCTATTAAAATACATGAGAACATGTTTTAAATAAATTGCAAGCATCGGCCACAGCCAGGCAATCAACACCTGAATAGGTTCTCAATCAAATTCTCATTACACTTAAGCCAATCATATTGTGCAATTTCTACAAGAAAGCAGCCAGAAATGCTTCGATGATAAGATACCACCAAGATTCACATGGTATCTTAAAAATGAGAGCAAATGGCTAGCCAATAAGATTAAGATCTGGTTTGAAATAAGTTGTGAATTTCATAAAAGATGGTGATGTCCATAATTTTGTTGACATGTCAAAAGATTAAGAATTCTCAAAAGATCGAACAAGAATTACCCCAATGTGTATATATATATATACAAACACACACACAACTTTCTGGGGTGCAATCCCCAATATTAACCCAAAGCTTCTTCAAACCTATACAGATGGGGAAGTTCTGATGTGAAAAAAGGGTTATTAGTGGTTTGGGAACACAACAAACAAGGAGCACAAAATCCTCCACAAGTAAAGAAAAGGCCCCAACAAACTAGAATTAGATCATTCGCAGAAACATGAGAGATTATCTCCTCATTTTCCTTGAGGGGGCATCATTTGTTTTAGCTATCTGTGCTGCCCCAAGTACTACAGTGTCATCAACTATCCCTCAAAACCATGTCACTAGGGAAAAGAGAAAACTTGATGGAACTCGCAGAGAAACCAGGCAGAAGAAGGCAAAGTTTACCTTCAAAGACCCTGCCTATCCTCTCACAGGAAATTCATCTAACCCTCTCACTACTGCTAGCTCCACATCCTCTCCAACCCACTCTTCTCCCAGTTCTTCCATTTCTACTATAAGAACAAATTTTACTTCCTCTTCCATTGCAATTGCATCCATCACCTCAACTGTCAATTCAACCTCATCCACAACACCCAAAATTTGTATTACTTCTTCTATCTCCATTACCGCATCATCCTCTCCAGTTGTTTCTGTCGTTTCAAGTCTGTTCTCATTTTTGTAAGGAAATCTACCACAACCCCAACTTTTTTCACTTCCTCCACTTCCACCTATCTTCTCCTAGCATGCCATCTTCTTCTGCCAGTCTTCCATTAGTCTCCACCATTCAAACTCTACACACATTGCCATTGGTATGAGCAGGATAGAGTCACCTCCACATACAATATCAACATTAATATTTGCAAGATCATCATTCTCCATCCCGACAAATGTTCCATTGACAAGCTTTTGCAGGTACTTCAAAGACCTGCAGGAAAACCACAAAGCCCAATCACCCCATGGATTTTTGGAAACTATACGCAAGAATAACAAAATTAAAGAGCACAGAGAAGACAGTGGAGACAAACCTCAATCTAACCCCTAGTATCTATAGATCCAAACGCCATACATTACAAGGAATGATGCCTTAAATATTGCATATTTAGTACCAAAAATGAACAGTCTGGGGAAAAAATGAAGCCTAAAGACTACAATGCTAAGGGATTCTAAGTTAGGTTGATGCTACACTAGAAGATAAGATCAAAATGGCCACAAAGATTTAGAAGATGACAAACAACAGCTATCTTGAGATCTCCAGAAATATGATCATGGCCAATATCCAGATTGATGAGCACAAACATGACCTGACTAAAAGAGGATGAACATCAAGCAACAACAAAAAGAAATAGAGGAGCTTAATAAAAGGATCTCTAGACAACTTAAAATAAAATCAAAGGATTACAACCATAACTGACTAAATAGCAGATAAACGGCTAGTGTAAGTAAAAAGATGGCAGAAGTTTAATCGATAGCCAGTTTTGTTGTCAAAAATTAAATCACAGATTTTTGTACCATGATTCATGACTCAAAATAATGTCGAATTTCAAATCACATATTTTAAATCTACTGTTAGACTTGCTCCAACAAAGGACAGTATTAAGAGGCACAAATGTTGTTGAAATCAGAAAAATAACATGACTAGAATGCTTCTGGTAAAAACTGTGAAGTTTTTTGAATCAGCATTTAAAATCACTCTTCGTGATCCATCATCAAGACAAGGCAAAATTCTCACACTGTTTTTACCTGAAGCATCCTAATCATTTAATGGTGGAAATATCATGTCTCTAACAGAAAATAACATGCTGGAAATAAAATATTAAACAAAAATAATTTCAAAATTTTACCCTAGAAACTTCATAGAGGGAAAAAATAGATTGGTAACAGCAATTACTCATCTACTCCTGATGCAATTAATTGAAAGAACAAGTGCAAAAAGTGGATCCAACAATAATTGTTCCTCTACTGCTCTCTCAAGCTTCTACTAACTATGAACAACTGAATTTTCCCAATTTCCTCAATACAACACTCGAATCTTTCCTCCAATGCCAAAACACATAGTCCTTCCAGTGGTTAGATATGCTCAAGATACTAGTATAAATTCCAGCATTCCCTTCACCGAGTCCTTCCAACGTTATGGCCGAAGGACTCAAGCAGGATCCATCAAACATGGTGATTGAGGGTACAAAGACAAGCTCTTCACAGGCACAACTACTAGAGGTCATCCACACTCAGGAGAATAGGGGACTCCCTCAAATGCCCCAACCCATCGAGCGAGGGCAAGGAGGATGAGTCGAGTAGGTCCGATGCGTTAATCATTGAGATAGCCAAGCCTGATAAGACCTTCGGTTGATGCCAACAGTGATGAAGTAGGAGACATATCAAAACGACTATACATAGGGCAATCTCCGTTGGTGGCAAGGGAGGTGCAATGGATATTGGTGTTTGTGCAGAAAAAGTGCGAGGGAGAACTTGCTCACTGCTTCACTTCCAAAGGATGGTCGAGAATTGAGAATCTGGCAATGATGACAACCTGGCACCCTACCAAACCTTCACTAAGGAGGAGGGATGCTAGGGTGATCTCAGCTTTGTTCTATGTAGAAGCTTCCTTTAGGGATGTATTCTACAAGCTGAAGTTCCAGATGACATCCATTGACGGTGTTATACAAGAGAAGAATGAGGTCCTGCAAATGGTGCAAAAGGTATGGGAGGAGTTAGCTAAGTGTACACAAAAAAATTTAGGATCAATTAGCTCAGCAAACACAGCTCACCACCAACGAGCGAGCCAAAGTGCCAACCATGGAGGCCAAGATGGCAGAGATGGAGGAGACAGAGCAGAGAGTGACAATTGTGGAGGCCAAGCTGGCAAAGAAGGACAAAGAAATTGACCAAACGAAACATCAGTTGATGGAGGTTGCGCAGATGGTGAAGATAGCAAGAGAACGGGAGATAATGGTTGAGCACCAATTGAGGATGCACACAGAGGAGGTTCACAAGTTGCGGGAGTTACACTCACCAACGTCCACCCCTACATCGTCCATTCATCCAAGGATGTCCTCTTTTCCTCCTCAGTAGTTGTAATTTGGGTTTTGGGTTGTCAGCTCCCAATTTTAATGTTGTCGTCTAGAAGACGACTTTCTTTTTGGGGGGTTGATGTAGTCAACAAGATAGAAATAAATAATTGTGTTAATATGTAATTAAGTCCCCGACTGTTAGTTGATTGTACTTGGTAGTTGTCAATGGTTGGTGTAATGTCCCTTTTTGAGGCAAGCAAGAAAAATAAAGAGAAAAAATAATATTTAATTATTTTTGGTTTTGGCGCTCAAGGAGGAGGTTAAATAATATTTAGTATGATTTTTGGTGAAGGCAAAATAATTTTAGAATTTTTCTATGAGGTTGGGTTGACCCTTTTTGGGGGTTAAAAAATAAAATTAAAACAATAAATAAACTAAAAATAAAAATTTTGCGGCCCAAATTAGGTCGGCCAGAATGGGAGGCATAAGGGAGGATTGATATAAATACAAGGTCATTTGGAGGCATTTAGACATCAACGAATAATCTTTGCTTTTATGATCTGCACTTTGGCAAATATTCTAAGGACGAAAACCCTTATGAATATAGGAGTTGGACGAAAACCTAGCTTCTTCAATGGAGGACTTCCTGACGGAGGTTCACATGTGCTTCAATGGTGATTATTGCTAGATTTACACTCAGATTTTTGCATCAGCATAGGTGACTAGCTTGGAGGGGTGAATTGGACAAGTTGGAAGGTATTCTTCAGATTTTCAAGGGTTGCAAACCCTATCAGCAGACCAGCAGGCCAACGCACCCCTTTGGTAGGATTTTGGTGTCATTTTCATCATATATTTGCATCGCATTTTGCATAGGTGTGAACTGGGACTTTTTCACCCAGCTAGGGTTAAGATAAGAGGTCATTTGTCTTCGCATAATTTGGGTTTCTTCATCAGCAAACTTCTATATGTGTTGGGCATGCTTGGAGCCCATTTCATTCTGTAATTGCATCATTAGATAAGTATGATTTGTAGCAGCAAACTGGGATATTTGAATATCAGAATTTTGGCACATGGTGGTGAATGTTTTGGTGGTCTATCATGTTGGTTTCATACTTGTTCATGATCAAACAAATCTCCTGAGTTTTGTTATTATTGGGATGAATGAATGTTGTTGTTGATGCATGAATATATTCAGAAATTTATATCAGCAAACTAGGGTTTGAGCAAAACCTAAAAATCAAAACTTTAGGGCATCATTTTATGTTATAAAAATCAGAAAAATCGCACAAATATTGGTTGGGATATTTCAGTGGTATCAGAGCCTTGATCTTGCCAACCTATTGGGTATGTAAAGTTTCGAGTAATGGCAACACATGAGATTAGAAATGATCTCTCCTCCGGTTGCTATATAGAGTGTTGGATGGACTATAGCAAGCAAAAAGGGAAATCAAAGAAGCGTGAGCAGCCAAGTGTTAAGGAATCTTGAATAATCTTCAGCAAGAGTTTATGCTGTCACATCAAAGATTAGTTTGTAGTTTGCAGCAGTGTGAAGACTCCCTATCAAGACAATCTAGGCTCTATAGCATCTTGTCCACAGATGAAATTGCTAGAAATCTTTGTGAGGAGTTTGACAAGTGTTCTAAATCAGCAGTCATTGATCAGCCTATAGGTGAACAAGGTTCTAGAACAACCATTGAAGAAAAGCATGTTGAAATTGTCCAAGTGATAAAATAAGATATGTTCAAAAGTTCACTTCAACCCTATGAAGACAAGGAAAAAGGAGATTCACCTATTGAAGCTACAAATGAAGAGCACGTGAAGATTGACGAAGATACCACCATGAAGGTTGTCAAACCAGCCATATTAGAACAACTACATGAAGGTATGGGTTCTTGTGATGTTTTATTAATCGAGTCTAGCCTTGCTTTATTACCTTTACATCATTTTGGCAAGGAATCAAATTGTGGTTTGAGTGTCATTGAGATGGATGTTGCTCTTACATATAATGGCAATTCAAAAATTTCAGTATGTAGTGAACAAAGTGAATTGGATAAGATTGATTTAACATTGCAAGATATGGAGGATCACCTAGTGGTTAAGAAGGATATAGTTGTGCATACTCTTTCTAGATCAGCCAATGAGGATATGCATGAAAGAATGTTCATGGGACAAAGCTACACACAAGGTATGTCATTTCCTAGTAAGATTTGATGGTTCTTGTTTCATGCACATGATCACATTTGATGACTACCTATTGGTGTTGTATGAGAAAAAATTTGTTGAAGAGCTAATCATAAAGACTAAGGGATGGCCTAGCAAGAAGATCCTACAATTTGATAATGTATGGTTTGTCATGGATATTACACCTTGGAATTGATCCGAAACTATGGGACTCACATACAAGGATGAACCAAAGATGTTGAGAGTTAGTGATAAGAATGCAACACCTAAAGAAGATGAAATTGTTCTTGTTGGCAGATGGTCAGCGCTCCCCTCGAGATTCGTGACATGGACTAACCGCCTCCCGTGGATCCGTTAACTCTGGCAGTTGTATCGGGCATTAACAGGTTGATCTTTTGGTGCAACGGCAATTGTGGGCCAACAATTCTCACATGCCTTCAACGGGATGAGGATTCACTTCTTACATCAACTAATAAGGAGTACATGTGTCTTCATAATGATGTAATGTCCCCTCTTAGGCTAAATGGAGTTGGTAAGGGAACTCATTTCCAATCCTTTCTATGGACGTTTTCAGCATTTTTGGTTGGACTTACTATTTTTAGCAAGGCCAATTCCAACACTTACTGTCTATAGTAAGTCGCTTTACATATCAACTTTCATACCAGTTCGAGTTTTCAATGTATTTACTATTTTTAGTGGTTACTAAAAATAGTAAGTCTATTTATGAAAATTGGTCCTGGCCAAGCTACTTTCAGTAGTGTCTTTCCAGTTTGGGCATTTGATTTGCTAAAGTCTGATTATTTTAATATTTGCATTCCTCTCTTGAAATGTTTTAATAAAATTATTTTATAACTTTAGTTGAGGGTCTCAGGGGACATCAACTTGTACCTTGGCGCCTAGTTGATTGACTTGAAGTGTTTTTAAAGCAACAATTTCGTTTAATGTTGGATAAGGGGGATGCCCAAGGGAGGCTTAAGTCAAGTTTAAAATGAATGTTTAATTGAAACCAAAGGCAAAAAGGGAGTTGCTTTTTGGAGGGAAGTTAAGTTTCAAATTTGTGTTGCCCTAATCTTTCATTGACCCTATATTATCTCATTTTGTCATGTCCCGGATTTGGGTCTTGTCCTAAACTGGGTGGGAAAATTTAAAATAATAATTAAATATTAAATAATAAATTTATATTTATATTGGCCGACTTCCTTTGAGGAAAGCGCTTATATTTCCTATTTATATTGGATTCGTGTTCATTTCGAGGTATGATGGAAATTGAATTGTGAATCAAGGCTTGCAGGGACGTAGCCCTCTGTTAGTCAAGCCAAGTGGGACATAGCCCTCACCCAGCATCGCAGCTCTTCCATAAATCTTTGCCATTTCTCACCCATCCACCTCTTGGCACTCTCTGAAGTCACCACGGGATCATATGCTATTGCAAAAAGCGAATTATCTGAAGCGCAGGAGTCAAGATACCAACGCACAACAACACTGCACTCAGTAATAGCGCCAAAAGCTTTCGTCTGGGCAGATATCACGGGTAATACTCACACACGGGACACAAACTCCCCCAGGCTGCAACATCTATTCTGGCATTTCCACAAAGACACAAACTGTTATCCCAATCATCATCCCTAGCTAAGCATCAGAATTGTGATATCGCATCTTGCCCGTAAGCTCTGGGTGATAGCAGATCCGACTTAACTACTTGGAGCATCCTTTCCAAATCTGGCCCGTCTATGTAACCAATTCTAATTGGCAAATCTTCGAGGTCGACTTGTACTCTATAGTTGAAAGTTTGAGTGGGTCTATGATAAACAATCTATTTACTATTTTATTGAAATCGGCATTTTGTATGAACTGTGTGAACATCTATTCTGGCATTTCCACAAAGACACAAACTGTTATCCCAATCATCATCCCTAGCTAAGCATCAGAATTGTGATATTGCATCTTGCCCGTAAGCTCTGGGTGATAGCAGATCCGACTTAACTACTTGGAGCATCCTTTCCAAATCTGGCCCGTCTATGTAACCAATTCTAATTGGCAAATCTTCGAGGTCGACTTGTACTCTATAGTTGAAAGTTTGAGTGGGTCTATGATAAACAATCTATTTACTATTTTATTGAAATCGGCATTTTGTATGAACTGTGTGCAAGCAAATATATTTTTGTTCTTATTTGTGCCCTAGCGTATTACACATTTGGAACCTCATTTGCATATGTTGAAGTTGGTTGCATAACAGGATGTTGCTGGATTTTCTCTAGAGGTCCTAGAGGTCTACAGTTTGGTGTTGAGGACGAAAACCCTCATCATTCAGGAGCTGGTTTCGGTAGTGAAAGATCTATCCTAGTCAGTTGGGTGTGATTCCACTCAAGGGCCACCTTGGTGCTTAACAAATAATCAGGTTTTCAGTACTTTGGTTTTCAAAGATGAAGATTTTTTAATATTCTTGAAGAGTTGCTTATTGGGTTTGGTGTGTATGAGCTTGGCTTTGAAGGGGCTTGTTATGGCATTGATTTTCAAGGAGGTTTTTGAGGTTTTGAAGCTGATTAAAGTGATTTTCTGAGCATTGCATCTCCAGGGCAGAACTTAATAAATCATTCATAACTTCACATTGGTTTGAGATATCTATATGGGTATTGGTTATTTGGAAACTCCTATTCTAGGCGCCTTATTGCATATATCCCTTTGATTTAATTGCCAAAACCCTAATTTATAAGAGCAAATTCCCCAGCTTGAAGGAGCACCCTTATTGGAGGTTTCTAGATATTCTCTGTGCAATCTGACCTGCTGTTGAATAGGGATCTGCACCCTGTCTGTGTTGCTTTGGTGGCTTTGGGTGAAGAGTTTGAAGAGTTTTGTTGCCCTCAAGTTGGAGACAAACGTTGTTTTTACTTGGAGCTTATTGTTGCTGTTTGGAGACAATTACCAGGTCTGATTTGTTTATTTCTGAGTCTGATATACAACTGTCTAGTCTGATTTGAAAGCCACATCTGAGTTATCTGTTATGATGTCCAATGAAATATATTTCTGAAGTTGAAACTATTTGCAAGACAATCATTTTAGTTTCTTTCCATGCTTTATGTTATTTTTATCATGAATGCAAAAACATGAATGGCATTTAAAACACAAGCAAACATCATCAAACAAAACAAAATCAGCAAATCAGAAACAAAAACAACAGGGGCAGTCATTAAAAATGACCACAAGGAAGAAGGGCATGCTGTCACAAAATGTGCCAAATCAATGATGATTGATCAAGGTAATGTTGAAGACAAATCAGAAATGTTGCATGGAGATTTTGGGCCTCATAAGTCGCATCACTTGGAAGGGCAATTGAAGGCAAACGAAGGTAAGACTGTGGCATCCTAACTCATTTCGATCATGTTCATAAGTTGATGGCAGGTTTGTATTGGAAGGCTCTAGGGAATCATGCAGATTTTGAAGGAGATGGGGGAGAGGGGCCTATAGTGGAGCACCCTAACTTCATGTTTCGCAAAATCCTATGTGGACATTTCAAATCATTCCCAATTTTGTACAGCAGTTTATTTGGCAACTCACGTGCTTCTATATTTTGTTTTAAGGCCACATCATCAAATATGATGCCACATCAGCATGTTTTTTGCTGAGGTATCTAAAAAGGTCCAAAAACAAAGTGAGACCAATAGTGGTGCACTAAGTCATGTTTTATTGGTGCGCTGATGTGGCATCACATGATTTGTTAGTTTGTGTACTTTATAGATAAAATGTATTTTGCAATTGGATATTAAGGTGCTCCACTATGGGGCCCACTGAGGACTACTTTTATCCCCACTATTGGACCCCGATCCATTATGGGCCCCTCACCCTATATCTCTTGATGACTTGCACGAACTCAAGGAGGCTTTGGTGGTAGTGAAATCAAACTACCTACTCTTACTTGCAGATAGAGATCATCTCTTCACACTTGGTGAGATATATTTTGATGCCGTGAGAAGAAAAGAAGATGAGGTGGAGAAGCTTTGTGAGGAATTGAGCATGGCACACTCTTCATCATACACAACAGAATTTCAGACTTCTTTGTCAGCCACGTCCGATGAAAAGCAATGCAACATGAAGATGGCAAAAAGTGGAGACATGGAGAAAGAACTTGAAGGGAAGGGTCCTATGATGAAATCATGAAGGTAGAAGAGACACATACACATGAAGATTCAGCTTGCAGCCAGAGGACAGAGTTTGTGACACACAATGCACTTGATTTTCACTTGGAAATGTCTAGTGGACCAGCACTTGTTGATATCCATCCACTCATGGGAAAGGAGATGATTGAGATTGAGGAAGACACCACACTAGGGCATGAGGTAAGGACTGATTTTCTGATGTATGACAGCAGTCACTTATCTTCACATTATCATGTTATGACAGCCAAGAGGATCAGCCTTAAGGCTCGTGATTTTCATGGAGAAGCTCATGTTGGACCAGCACTTGGCAATGGACAACTAGCGAAGGATAAAAACTTATTTGAGTCCCTTGAAGATACTACAAAAAGGTATGATAACTGTTGATGTTATAGCAGCTTAGGGCTGCACTTCCATTGCACGTGCTTCAAGAAGAAAGCATAAATTAAATGATAGCCTTTCGGCTATTTAATTTATGTTACTAATATTTAATAAACATAAAGGGCCGACCCTATAATGGTTCGCATGATTTGCTTATTGCTTGGGCCGACCTACCTTGTAATTATCATTTATTATGTTTCTTCATAGAGGGCCGACCTAAGTTGAGGAGGCGCCTCAATTGTATATATACAAGGTCTTTTCTTGTCATTATGATCATTCAAGTTCATCAAGTATATTCGCAATTAGAGCAGAAATTCGCACCTTCATAGCAGCAGTCCGAATTCAAGGAAGATCATATTCATTTGTAAATATTGCATCTAGGAGAGGTGCGATTTCATTGTATCAATTATTGGCCATTGTTGGGCCTAAGTTGTAAGCAGATTTCTGCTCTTGTTCTACCTTATATAAGAGAATTATTTGCTGGGTTTTTCTCCCTCAAGAGGAGGGTTTTCCCAGGGTATCTTGCTGAGTTTATTATCTTATGTGTTGCAATATTTTAAGTACTTTCAATTGTATAATCTGATCTAAGAAACACTAACATGGTATTAGAGCGGGTTTGAAAAAGATCGTGATCAGATTTAGTTTGCAGCACTCACTCTAATCTTTTTCAATCTATCTCCTAATTCAAATTTCAAGATGGTGAATGGTCTGAAAATCGAGGATAGACTCGAAGGAGTTTCGAACTACACATCATGGAGGTTCAGGATCATGCTCACATTGGAAGAGAATGATTTGGCTGAGTTTGTGAAAACAAAAGTTCCCGAACCTGAGGAGGAAGAAGAGAAGTTGCAGTGGAGGAAGAAAGATACTAGGGCAAAGAAAGTGTTAGTTGATTCCGTCAAAGATCATGTTGTACCAATTGTCTTCAAGTTGGATACAGCGAGAGAGATGTTTACAACTTTGGAAGAGATGTATGAAATCAACAACACCAATCGAGCACTTGCATTGAAGCAACAACTTCATCATGTGAAAATGACAAAAGGAGAATCTGTAATTACTTACTTCATGAGGATTTCAGAGATAAGAGATCAGCTCTCCACAATTGGTCACATGATTGATGACAAAGACTTGACTATGCTTGCTCTCAATGGTCTTCCGCTTTCATGGGAGTCATTCATTCAAGGAATCAATGCAAGATCTAAACTTCCCAAGTTTGATCGATTGAGGATTGATTGCATTCAAGAGGAGTCGAGACTAACGGCGAGGGGCATTGGTCAAAGTTCAAAGAATGAAGAAATACATGTTCTTGCCTCTCATTCGTCGAAGAAAGGAAAAGGCTTTAAGAAAGGGTTCTTCAAGAGGAATCGAGAAAATGGAAATGATGGTGCTCCTGCCTTCAAAAGGAAACGAGACATGTCCAAGATTCAATGCTTTCGTTGTGATAAGTATGGTCACTTTGCGAAGGAATGTCCTCTCAGACCTAAGCAGCAAGTTGCCACCGCAAATGTTGAAGAAGTTGCTCCGCAGAAGGACTCCAGTGATTATCTATTTTATTCAGCCTTGTCAAGCAATGTATCTACCGACGCCAACACTTGGCTGATTGACAGTGGTGCCTCTAGGCACATCACCGGTTTCAAGGGACACCTTTCAAACTTAGTGGAGAGTGACTCTAGTGAACAAGTCGTTATTGGAGATGATGCTAGATATTCTGTGAAAGGAGTTGGAAACTCCTCTCTTCACTTGGATTCCGAGATCTCATTGGAGTTGAATGATGTACTGTTCGTTCCAGGGATAAAGAGGAATCTTGTCTCCATTTCAGCATTAGAAGACAAGGGTTATCAAGTTGCATTTTCCAAAGGCAAAGTTCTTATATGGGAAAAGAACTCCAACTTCAAAACTGCTCAAGTGATTGGAGTTAGACATGAATGTCTTTACAGGCTATGCACTCGTCCTCTTCAAGCGCTTGTGCATAACGCTTCCAACATGTGTGATCTTTGGCATTGAAGATTGGCCCACATTCACTTTCGAGCATTACCTATCATGGAGAAGATGGTCACCGGTCTTCCAAAATTCATCCAGGAACATGAAGGTACATGCAAAGGATGCGCCTTAGGCAAGAATACAAAAGGTACGTTTCATTCTAGTGAAAGTAGATCTAAATGTATTCTTGATCTCATTCATTCTGACTTATGTGGTCCAATGTCTATTGCATCTTCTAGTGGTTTCTTGTATTACATTATTTTTATTGATGATTACTCTAGAAAGACTTGGATTAATTTCTTGAGATCTAAAGAATCTGAAGAAGTATTAGAAAGATTCAAAGAATTCAAGGCACAGGTTGAAAACCTGTCTGGAAAAAGGATCAAGGTCTTGAGATCCGATAATGGTGGAGAATACACCTCTGGCACATTTCGAGATTTCTGTATTGAAGCAGGGATTAAGAGGGAGTTCAGTGTTCCCTATAATCCACAACAAAATGGTATTGCTGAAAGGAAAAACAGGTCTATCGTGGAAGCAATCAAAGCTATGATTCACGATCAAGATCTGCAAATCTCTCTCTGGGCTGAGGCATCTAGGACAGTTGTCTATGTTCAGAACAGGAGTCCCCACAGGATCTTCGAGAATAAAACTCCTGAAGAAGCATTCTCAGGGGTGAAACCAGAAGTTAGTCATTTAAGGATCTTTGGTTGTCTAGTATATGTTCATATTCCAAAGGAAAAGAGAACAAAGTTAGAACCTTCTGGGAAGAAAGGAATTCTGGTGGGTTACAGTGAGACATCAAAAGCCTACAGAATCTACATTCCAGGTCAAAAGTCTATTGAGATTAGTAGAGATGTCACATTTGAGGAAGATGTTGCTTTCAGAAGATCCAAGGGCACTCCTATGGAGATCAATGAAGAAGAACCTCCTCAAGATATGGAAGTTGACCATATTCCAGAGAACCTGAAGGAGGCTCCAGAACCTAAAGAAGATGATGATCCAGTTGAACCCTTGGATCCTACTAATGGCCCTTTAGATATTGTGATTGGAAAGAAAAGACCTCTTTGGGCTCGAAGGACAATGCAGGAGGCAAAAAGTTTTGCAGCCCCAAGAGGAGCTTTTAGAGAAAGCAAGAGACCTCACAAGTTCTCCAGCTATGTCGCCTTGATGAGTTAGATCATTGAGTCAGAGCCTTCAAGTGTTGAAGAAGCTTCTAGTCAACAAGTATGGAAAGATGCCATGACTGAGGAGTATTAGTCCATACTTAAGAATGATGTTTGGGATATTGTTCCTAGACCCAAAGACAAATCTGTGGTGTCTTCTAAATGGCTCTTCAAGATCAAGCATGCAGCTGATGGGAGCATTGAGAAGCACAAGGCAAGATTCGTGGCTAGAGGGTTCTCACAAAAAGAGGGAGTTGACTATGAAGAAACGTTTGCTCCTGTAGCTCGATATACTTCTGTCAGAACCATCATTGCCATTGCTGCATCTAGAGGATGGAAGATTCACCAAATGGATGTAAAGACAGCCTTTCTGAATGGTGTAATAGAAGAGGAGGTTTACATTGAGCAACCCGAAGGATTTGAGGTGCATGGGAAGGAGTCTCATGTTTGCAAGCTGAAGAAGGCCTTATATGGTCTTAAGCAAGCCCCTCGTGCTTGGTATGAAAGGATTGATCAGTATCTATTGAGTCTGGGTTTCTCAAAGAATGATGCAGATTCTAACCTCTACTTCAAGGTAGTAAATGGTGAAGCTTTGATTCTGGTTCTATATGTTGATGATCTTATTATCACTAGTGAGGAACACCTAATTCTAAAATGTAAGGAGTTAGCTTCAGAGTTTGAGATGAAGAATCTAGGTCTCATGCATTACTTCCTTGGCTTAGAAGTTTGGCAAAAGCCAAATGAGATGATTCTAAGTCAAGGCAAGTATACTATTGACATTCTCAAAAGGTTTGGTATGATCAACTGCAAACCTATGTCTACACCCATGGAGACTAATCTAGTTAAGTTGAAGGAGGCTGCAGCTAGTTCAGATCCAGTGGATTCTACTATGTATAGACAGTTGATTGGTTCATTGATGTATCTAGTTAACACTAAACCTGACATCTGCTATGCAGTGAGTGCACTTAGCCAGTTTATGTGTGAACCAAGGCAAATATATCTTGTTGCAGCTAAACATATCCTGAGATACTTGTGTGGCACAATTGGATATGGACTAAGATATTCTTCAGGTGAGGACTTGGAGTTACATGGCTTTACTCATTCTGATTGGGCAGGATGTGTCTCAAATCGGAAGAGCACCTCTGGTTGTTGCTTCAGTTTGGGTTTTGCTATGATTTCTTGGTGTAGCAGGAAACAGTCGTCAGTGGCTTTGAGTACAACCGAGGCAAAATACATTGCAACTTGTGTAGCAGCTTGTGAGGCAGTGTGGCTTCGTAAGCTCCTTACAGGATTGTTTGAACAATCAATGGAGCCTACCATTATACACTGTGATAACCAGAGTTGTGTAAAGCTTTCTATCAATCCCGTGTTTCACGACAGAACAAAGCATGTTGAGATCAAGTACCATTATATTATAGATATGGTACTAAGGAAAGCTATACAGTTGAGGTATATCGGCACTGATGAGCAAACGGCAGACATTCTCACCAAGCCTCTCTCCAGGATCAAGTTTGTGTACTTTCGAGAAAAGCTTGGTATGGTGGAGAATGCAGCCTTGACTGAGAAAGAGTCTTAGTATCAATGATCCTTAAATTGGTAATGCATTTCTCTATTGAGAGAGATTTGAGGTGTAAGCCCTTGGTAATGCATTTCTCTATTGAGAGAGATTTGAGGTGCAAGCCCTTGATAATACATTTCTCTATTGAGAGAGATTTGAGGTGCAAGTCCTTGGTAGTGCATTTCTCTTCGAAATTTGAGGTGAAAGCCCTTGTTTCCACCCTCAGGGAGAGCCATGGTGGATGTCATGTGTGTGACTCCATGACAAACATCACATGAGGGAATCCGTGATGATTTACTTGTGCTTGTGTATCACCCTCTGGAGGAGCCATGGTGAAAGTCACATTGAGGTGACAACATCACATTAAGTGATGAGCACTTGTACATACCATCTATGGAGGTAGCCATGATGGTTGATATCACGATGAGGTGATATTCTATTTGTTTTCACATTGAGATGATGTGTCTTGTGCAGGTGGAAGTATCATCCCTAGCTGAGAGGGAGTGTTGATGTTATAGCAGCTTAGGGCTGCACTTCCATTGCACGTGCTTCAAGAAGAAAGCATAAATTAAATGATAGCCTTTCGGCTATTTAATTTATGTTACTAATATTTAATAAACATAAAGGGCCGACCCTATAATGGTTCGCATGATTTGCTTATTGCTTGGGCCGACCTACCTTGTAATTATCATTTATTATGTTTCTTCATAGAGGGCCGACCTAAGTTGAGGAGGCGCCTCAATTGTATATATACAAGGTCTTTTCTTGTCATTATGATCATTCAAGTTCATCAAGTATATTCGCAATTAGAGCAGAAGTTCGCACCTTCATAGCAGCAGTCCGAATTCAAGGAAGATCATATTCATTTGTAAATCTTGCATCTAGGAGAGGTGCGATTTCATTGTATCAATTATTGGCCATTGTTGGGCCTAAGTTGTAAGCAGATTTCTGCTCTTGTTCTACCTTATATAAGAGAATTATTTGCTGGGTTTTTCTCCCTCAAAAGGAGGGTTTTCCCAGGGTATCTTGCTGTGTTTATTATCTTATGTGTTGCAATATTTTAGGTACTTTCAGTTGTATAATCTGATCTAAGAAACACTAACAATAACTGTTCTGAATTTCTGATTTGGAACAATGATCCTTGGGCTATGCATAATCTTGAGTTGGTTGCTCTTACTCATGAGGATGATAGTAAGAAGACTTCTTCTATTGTTGGCACTCATTTGGGAGACAAACATGAGGCCTCATTTGTGTTTCCAAGACACAAGAGGACCAAGTTAGTAAGGCATGTCATGAGAGAGGCAAAGAAGATGCAAAGTATGTGGCATATGAAGAATGAGCCTTGATGGTGGCCAAACAAGTGGAGCAATCAAATTTGAGGTACGATTTAGAATTCTTTGTTTGTACACGTAGCTTGCTTTATGAGGATTTGGTGTCACCTCTTTTGGAGAACCATTTGAATGCTCACATCATAGAATTGGATGGCATTGAGAGCATACACTTTGTGGATCAGCCACTAGTATTATGCCTTCATATGTAGATGGAAATATGGGTAATGCAGATTTGGTTTGGTCTTTGATCATTCATGGAGCACTTGAAGAGTTTGCTTGTGATGAGTCTCATCATGTTGATGACTCTTTGGTAGATTATGTTGCTGCTCTATTTCAGAAATTTATGATGCATGCCATGGAGACACTTGCCTTTATTGGGCATACTTGGGAGGTGGAGCTGCACTATGACACGAGGTATGGAGGTATTGTTATAATGTTTGGCTTTGAGTTACTAATACTTGTGTTCCGACTGGACTATGTCATAGGGATTGGAAGAAAGCATGAAGAATTGGCCTTCCTACCTTATTTCATGAGGATCCACTTCATTATCAGCTAAGAGATGACTGTTCTACCTTATTGCACATGGAAACCCTACAAGCTACTTGGAGGACAGCAGTTGTTTGGGTGTTTTGGAGAGGTTTGGATCATCTCTTCATCACTGAGGAATGGCATATGGATGATACTCTATCATCATATGACACTAGCGATGGTACTTGCATTCACTTGAGTCCGATTTTCAGTTGGAAAGTTGTTGTTCTGATTTATAACAGCAACATAGGAGGGTTTGATATGTTCTTCTCTTCACCTATAAGGGGCATCTTGCACATTCATGAGGAATCCTTCGAAGTTGGACAGTTGGTTGATGTTGATAGTTCCTTGAGGTACATCTATCTCCTCAATTTTGATAAACGTGGTAGTATGATAATATGAGATCCAAGTGGTGATATGCTTGTCATTGCTTGAGAACAAGAAATTTCGGGAAGGGAGGATTGTAATGTCCCTTTTTGAGGCGAGCAAGAAAATAAAGAGAAAAAATAATATTTTATTATTTTTAGTTTTGGTGCTCGAGGAATAAATAATATTTGTTATGATTTTTGGTGAAGGCAAAAATAATTTTAGAATTTTTTTATGAAGTTGGGCGACCCTTTTTTGCAGTTAAAAAAAAAAAAAAAATTTGAATTTTGGGGCCCAAATTAGGTCGGCCAAAATGGGAGGCATAAGGGAGGATTGATATAAATACAAGGTTATTTGGAGGCATTTAGACATCAACGAATTATCTCTGCTTTTATGATCTGCACTTTGGCGAATATTCTAAAGACGAAAACACTTATGAATATTAGATTTGGACGAAAACCTAGCTTCTTCAATAGAGGATTCACACTCAGATTTGGACGAAAACCTAGCTTCTTCACATGTGCTTCAATGGTCATGCTTGCTAGATTCACACTCAGATTTTTGCATCAGCATAGGCGACTAGTTTGGAGGGGCGAATTGGATTTGGACGAAAACCTAGCTTCTTCACATGTGCTTCAATGGTCATTCTTGCTAGATTCACAATCAGATTTTTGCATCAGCATAGGCGACTAGTTTGGAGGGGCGAATTGGGCAAGTTGGAAGGTATTCTTCAGATTTTCAAGGGTTGCAAACCCTATCAACAGACCAGCAGGCCAGCGCACCCCTTTGGTAGGGTTTTGGTGTCATTTTCATCATATATTTGCATTGCATTTTGCATAGGCGTCCCCAACTAGGGATAAGATAGGAGGTCATTGTCTTTGCATAATCTGGGTTTCTTCATCAGCAAACTTCTATATGTGTTGGGCATGTTTGGAGCCCATTTCATTGTGCATTTGCATCATTAGATAAGTCTGATTTGTAGCAGCAAACTGGGATATTTGAATATCAGAATTTTGGCACATGGTGAATGTTTTGGTGGTCTATCATGTTGGTTTCATACTTGTTCATGATCAAACAAATCTGCTGTGAGTTTTGTTATTATTGGGATGAATGAATATTGTTGTTGATGCATGAATATATTCAGAAATTTATATCAGTAAACTAGGGTTTGAGCAGAAATTAAAAATCAAAAATTTAGGGCATCATTTTATGTTATAAAAATCAAAAAAATTGCACAAATGTTGGTTGGGATATTTCAATTGGTGTCCTCAACCAATGTCGGCTGGCTATATATTGTATGATTGCATTTGTAGTCGAGGACTGCACACATTCTGTATTTTATACTTATTTCATATCTGATGAATGAAGAATACGATACATATATCTTGTGCATTGTCTGAGTAATCAATATGTTTTATTACTGCTATTATATATAGAGAGAAGAGAGTCCCAGGGAACAAACTGTCCTAAACTACCTCAAGGGATAATGCTCAAGTGACAGGGTAAAAAGAAGAGGGTTCCAAAATCAGAAAGAGCGGGTCACATAGATTTTTTGGACAAACTAGCAAGCTCTCGGCCAAAGGACGTCAGCGCAGCACATGGACGGCAACACGGTGCGCTGGAGTCCCAAATGCGCGTTGGCGTCTCGTACGGACTGAAAACCGAGAATGTCACAGAAAACAATACAGTGACTACTTCTACTCTGACTGCTAAGAAATCTTGGAATGTGAGAAATTAACAAAGAATAGCAGAGCTCAAATAAAGTAAAGTAAACTAAGTAAAACGTAAATGATAAAGCTAAGGGGAAGAAAGAAAATGCTTACAACAGCCCAAGTGATGAAGCCTCTAGCAAGTAGATATCTTCAACACCTACACACATTAAGTCCGAGGGAAAAATGTTGGGGTTGTTTAGGGGCTTGCATCAGTCAAACCCCCATTTTGATGTTCCCACCTCCACGGACAGCCAAATAGATAGAGAGAAATAATAAGCAGAAATGAAATGAACGCAATAGTGATAAAAGCAAACCCCACCCAAGGAGGAGAACACGTATCACGAAATAGAGATGCAATAAGTAGGGGATGTGAGAAATCCCAAGATGCTTAAAGACACAAGGCACAAGACAGATATCACCTGCAAGGCTTGAGGAAGCCAAGGAAAGAGATGGAGCTACGAGAGCCAAGAGAGTTGCAAAGAGTGTTGTAATAATGTAAGAGTGATATTATAGCAAGTTGTAGAGAGCTGTGAAAGCAAGATAGCAAGAGCAAGACAAAAGAATGTCCAAGAGAGAAGCCAAGAACCTAGAGAGAAAAATGCCAAAGAGAGTAATAGAATGAAAGAGATGGATTTAAAAAGAGAAGAGGGAAAAGAAACTTCCCGAGCCGTTACAAGGCGCCCCAAGCCGTTACCAACGACAAAAGTAGTTGACAAGTGGCAAGGCACTCGGAAAACGACTGTTTGAACGTCAAAATGTCGTAGGATGCTAGCGCGGCACACGGAGTCCATGCGAGACACTGGTGTCCGGACAAACCACGTTACAAAACGACGGGAATGAGAAAAGCAGCAAAGTTGACGCATAAGGGTAGCTGCTAAAAAGGGGTCTTGAACATCTTGAGAGGGAAAAAGGCTGATGCAGGAGCTAAAATGAGCCTACACAAGTACTAAGGGAGTGGACACTAAAATGGATGCAAAAATGCATGTGAAATTGCAAGGGGTGCAATTTTACGACATTACAATATATTTCCATTTACTATGTATTAATCGATCAAGTAGCATTAGTGAGTAAACACCAATAAGGAAGGTATCTAAATCTACAATGGGGCAACTGTAATACCTCATTTATTAACCATTTTGTGTTTTCATTAATAAAGTTTTCAAAATAGCGACATTTTAATTATGAATCGTGTCAGGTTTCTAAATTTTGTTTGATGAAAATATTTATTATGGTAATAGTTCATACTCACATATAACCTATTGGGTTAAGAGCAAGATTACTTAATTAAGTCTTTCATGTATAAAGATGACTTAAACTTACATCCATCTAACACTTGATTTCTACACAATCCATATTAAAGATCAAGTTTCCACATTCCATAATGTTCTTTGCAATGATTTCTGGCTTTGATTGTGTGAGAATTTTTGCATCTGAAATCATTGCAAAGAACAATCCATATTGTTTCCTAGCTACATTTGATATATATAAAGAGAACAGTAAAATCTAATTTAATCTGAGTCAGATATTATAATTATTAGTGCGCTTATCATTTAAGTCAAGAATAATACTAATTTGGCTGGGTCGATTTAATACCATTCCTAGATTTAGAAAGGTTAACTTGGTTTGTTAATCAATACTAGTAATGTTTAGGCTTCAATAATTAACTCTCATAGTATCTTATTGTAGACTTTGTTTCTAATATTTCTAATTCAAGAAAGTTAATAATGATGATAACACAAGATAAAAACAGCTTACAATATATCCTATATGTAATTAAGTCTCAAGGATAATATCAGTTTGTGAATATTCTATGAAATTTAGAGCATGAAATCTTTCGATAGTGGACTAAAATAGATAGGTATATAATTACATGTTATAAATGGTTTCAAGTAGGAAATAAGATATGAAAAACCATGTCTTGGTAATTTCATGCATGCATATAAATAAGATCTGTTCATCCAAAAAAACAAAATCTTATTTATCTAACCTGTTTCATCGACTTTGCAACAGACATAATCTCCATAATAGATTTAAACATTATGGTATTGATACTATCCTACATTCATGAATGAACTAATGGTTTATAATTCTATTTTTGAAATGAATGCATTAATAGTATCCAGTGCTGCACAGTCATTTCAATATTGGCTATAAATGTTCGCATTTTAACCTATTTACATGCCTCTGTCCATGTCACAATCTGCCATCTTACATTTCAGCAGACAGTTATGTGCCTTGTATCTAAGTCCATGCTTCTCTATCAATTTACAAGGGTTTTCTTTCCTTCTATGTTTCACGATTATATCTAAACCTGAGACTATATGTTGATATGTACACATAAGAGGAAGCAGATATAAATACGTCTACACAAACTAGGAACGCTATTAGTATTATCTTATTATCTCTTGGGATATTAAGTTCATAAAGGTGTACCGCAGCTATGGTTTTGGCCAACTGTTTCAACTCACTATTGCAGATTGAGGAGGCTAACGAAATGAATTGGTGCAACTACAATTACGAACTTATTACCTTGTGCCTAATCTGTTTAACATATAATTAACTAAGGGAATAAACTTGGTAAGCACGGAGTTAAAGAGTTAAAGGAATAACTCATAATTATACTACATTACAGGTATGTAGATAATTTATAAGATTATTATGGAACGCATTCCATAACAGACTTAAGGAATTACATACATATGAATTTAAAATGCACAATCCAACGCCATATATAAAATCATTTTAAGGAAATAATGAACACGAGGTCCTACCTGGATACCGCTAAACCTTGACAGAGAGCTGAGAACTGGTAGATCAGACAGGACGAGCAAATGCTCAAGGTGCTGCACCGATTCTTTATCAATGGTCCTCCCTTCTCTTGGCAGTGACACTTTAGAACTTCTCACTCTCCCCCTTCTCTTGGCAGCAAAGAAAATGGATGATATCAATAATGGAGATGGATATTAAGTTTAACAGTATAAGAATGAATGATTAGATTCCACTGTCCTTTTTCTCACACTAACTCCTTATATTGTTCTTCCCCTTATATGCACGCCCAAATGGAGGTGTTCTAGTGGCAGTGACGTGTATAGTTTTTTTGAAAATAAAACCACTACTTCACTGGCGACATGGAAATAATATCTCTCCATGCAATTCCTAGTCACTTGGCGCATGGCACTAAACTCTTGCTTAGCCTCCACGACTTAGAGTATGGGTCAACGATTCACTCAAAAATGGATTAAATGTGCATTATATTTTTTGGCACGATTACAAGCATTAAACCTAAAAAGACCACATCAATTCAGTTACTATGCAAGGTGGCGTAGGGTAATTGCCTTGGCACTTTATTGATTCGCTGCACCAATTCTTAATCGATGGTCTTCCCTTTTCTTGGCAATGACACTTTAGAACTTCTCACTTTCCCCCTTCTCTTGGAAGCAAAGAAAATGGATGATATCAATAATGGAGATGGATATTAACAGTACAATAATGAATGATGAGATTCTGCTGTCCTTTTTCTCACACACTGACTCCTTATATTGTTTTTCCCCTCGTATTCATGCCCAAATGGAGGTTCTAGTGGCAGCGACGTGTATAGTTTTTTTGAAGTTGAACCACTACTTCACTAGCGACATGGAATAATATCCCTCCACGCAACTTCTAGTCACTTGGCGCATGGCACTAAACTCTTGCTTAGCCTCCACGACTTAGAGTATGGGTCAACAATTCACTCAAAAATGGATTAAACGTGCATTATATTTTTTGTCACGATTACAAGCATTAAACCTAAAATGACTACATCAATTCAGTTACTATGCAAGGTGGCATAGGGTAATTGCCTTGGCGATTTATTGACTCGGATCAACTTATTTTTGAATGCCATGACTTTAAGCATAATTAATTAGCATACACTTCTTTTATGGCCACAGTTATGGTTAGATTGGAAATTAATTTTAAAACATGTGACAAAAATAAACAATAACTAGTTTACCAAAATAAACAGCATAATATCAAGAGGAGTCGTGACAGAAATGTCATTCTTGTTCTTCGGCATCAACAAGGATTGGTTGTACATTGATGCTCATGCAAGTTGGAACATCCAGAGCAGTGCTTTTCTTTTCCTCAACCATGAGCTACAAAGTCTAACCAAGTGGAGTCTTTTCCAAATGACATTCTTGGTCATCGTGTATCGACCTTGTAATGACTGGACAATTGTTTCCTTTCACGTTTTTTTTACTCTGTGAAGACAGACTTTTAGCTGTTCATTCACCTCTCACTTAGGTAAAGGTTCTCCATGACAAGGTGCTTGTGTGTTGCAAACTATGAGTATTTCCTGAAGATTTTTTGAATGTGTGAGGGTCAAGAGAAAACAAGGATTTTTTGTTTTTTTCTTGGCTTGTTCCTTGATTATAAAATCTTAATGATAGGATTTCCCCAAAGTTTCACACAATAAGAACTCCATGGTGATTTGTAAATATTGATGAAGGCCACAAGTGTGCTTAGGACTTTGTGCAGGTCTATTCCACAGAGATTTAAACATGCATAGAGTTCTGGAACTTGTCTATATAATCTGGAAGTAACTAGTACTTTTTTCTCAACACTTTGTATCTCTTCTACACATCATGGGAGTGTTTGAGAAGGCAATATTTAATACCTAATGCCTCAATGAATTTGGATGGTGTACCAATTGGTTTGAATTATCTTTTTTACTGTACACTAAGAGATTTCTATCAATAGATTACCACAGTATCTTCAAATTTGTTAAGGTGATCTTTTCTACATTTCAACATTTATGAACTTGTGTAAAATCCCCAACTGGTTTTGAATGATAATTTCACGATGATTTAATTTGACATATTGTAATGACTGCCCCTAGATTTTTTTTTGTTTTTGAAAATAACAATATCCCTGTTTGCTGTTTACACTGTTTTTGATGATGTTTGTGTGTTTGGTTTTCATGTGTGTTTCAGGTTTACATATGCATACATGTAATAGATAACATAAAGGAAAGAAATAGAAATATAACTACTTATGAGAACAGAAATCACTCCTTTCATTATGCATTTGACAACATCTTCAAATTCAGTTTTTACACATACATAATCAGATCTGATAACAGCAGAACAGACTTGGAAAAGGACTCTAACAGCAACTCAGAACGCTTCAGATTTGCTTCAGCTAACACCAAAGAGACGGCCAGCAAACCTCCTTGGATCCCAGCGCCAAGTTTGACCCTTCTACCCCAACCAAAAGGGAGTTAAGCCTATACAACAGCAGGCTGTTATGTCTCAGAAAATCACCAGGACTCGCCAACAAGGGTAGCCTCCTAGAATAGGGCAATCTGCTCTATAAAAACAGATTTCCATTAACAAATGCAAGTGAATATGTTAAATGAGGCGCCTTGGATAGGGGATTCCAAAGAAATAATACCCAGAATGATACCCCAAGCCAAAATGAAGTTATGAACCCTTAATCAATTTCTGCCCTAACAATGAAGAAGCCCAGAAAACTCAGAAATTAGCATCAAACCACTGAAAAACACCCTGAAGATTGACACCAAATCAAACCCCAAAGCTTCTCCTCAAAAGTATTCAAATATCTTCCTCGTTTCAAGCATAAAACACTAAGAAATCAGAAATCTGTGAAGCACAAGGTGACCCCTAAGTGGAATCACACCAAACCCAACTAGAGTGGATCTCTCACCACCGAAACCAGTGCTAAAGATGAGGGTTTCCGTCCTCGACCAGCTGTAAACGATAAACTGGATTGTAAGCACAAGGTGACCCCTAAGTGGAATCACACCAAACCCAACTAGGGTGGATCTCTCACCACCGAAACCAATGCTAATGATGAGGGTTTCCATCCTCGACCAGCTGTAAACGATAAACTGGAAACAATCCAGCAAAGTCTCCTTAAGTTGTCAAATCCATCCTATCCAAATGAGAGCCAAAATGAAGTTTTATAGAGAGTGAGAGGGAATTAGGGCAGCTTTAGGTTTGAAATGTTTTTTTCCCTCCAAAATCCAACGCCCCCCTTATGAGCCTTTTAATATTTTGCTTTATATTTTAAAACATTATCAAATATTCCTCAAAGGGGCGTCCTTGCTCATAAAGAAATTATTTTACCTTATTTAGCCTTCTAAAACAACGTTAAGTTATCTCATTAGGCACCAAAGTACTTTTTGATGATCACCTACCCCCTCACTTAAGTTATAAAGTTATTTTATAAAGTGACTGACAAAAGGAAATATTAAATAATCCAACCTTAGGCTCTCCAATGCCACCATAGAAATAACACTGCTAAGAACACTATGGGTCTGGGACCAGTGTCCCGAAATAGACTTACTATAAATAGCAATTGCTAAAAATAGTAAGTACTCACCAAATATCAAATTGGCCAAAACATTAAAACTCATCAAACAACTCCCCCATAATGCCCAAACAGGAAACCCTACATTGCACTGCCGCTCGGACCAGTTACTAAATATAGTACTTACTAAAAATAGTGAGTCAAAACCAAACTAGCCTGAAGGAGGACATCGAAAATGGAAACATTACACATATTGCATTTGCCAAATAAAGGCATAGCATTGTTTGAGCATAACAACATAGAGAATTTGCAATTACAATAACCACAATTACAATAACCACTTCAAGACTATACTTATCAGCATTACATTTTCATATTGAATACTTTCAGGACATTGGAATATTGAGTTAAGTACTTACAATGCAACTCTTATACATCATTCATCTTTCATAACAGATTTGCAAATACAGTTTGGACCATAAATATCAATTTTGCACAGTAGGAAGTCCACGGCTGGAATGATAGATTGGTTGCAGAACTTCTGATTGCTAATCTCCATGCCCAACAAAGGTTCTAGCACTCAGCAAGACCCTCAACGCAGGTTCAGACTTGCAAATAATGTTCAGAACTGTGTACAGGGCCGCAAACAACTCCACGTTCCCTCTGAGAATGGTTCCCACGGCCCTAGGTTTGTACAGTAGGTGTATTATGGACTCCATGCCACACCTCTCATGCCATGCCAAGGGTGGTAAATGCAGCACTCACAACTCTAATCCTCATGCCAACACAACAGTAGATTCTATGCTCATAAATAGATGCATTTCTATCCCACGCATAGCCTATATATGTTAATATTAAACCCCAAGCCTTCACGTACAGGTCTGAGTCTAGTGTCTCCCACGCCTGAGTAATTGTAGCTTGCAAAAGGAAGTATGAATGGGTTCAACGCAGGAGAAGAATGGTTGCAAGACCTCCAATGGAAATCGCCCAGATCTGAATGTGCAATGATACCTTCCTTTTACGCACAACCTGAATATGCAGAAGAATCAACAAAGCAGCCTCTATTTATGCAAAACTATGGCGGCCCAACTGATATGCCAAACTCCTTCAAAACTGGATGCCAAACCCTAACCTCAAAGCCATAGAAATTTCTATCATTTACTCCGATTTTGTCTCCACAGGAGACTCACAAAATTGCATTAATCGCTCAATTGGAAAACCTGAGTGATTTTCCCCACAAACCAGCTAGGGTGGAATCGTTTCACCACCAAAACTGATCTTCCCCAAATTGTTTCCATCCTCCAGAGGCTGAGATGAACCAAGTTCAATCTCTCGACCCACAAGAGTTTCAATAAGAGAAAATAGAATAAACTCAACATATACAAATGAGTTCTCATATCCTTCTTTTATACTTTTTCCGCCAACTCTCCAGAAGCTTCTATTTAAAATTCACTTTTAATCTAAATTCCCTTTTAGCTCCGAAAAAAGACCTTTCTATTAAAATAATGATAAATTGACGCACAAGGTCCTCGTTTAATGCTTCTATGATTTCATCACGGTTCCAACAAGCTATAACACTAAGGTGTCTTTTAAATATTTTAATTAATATTTGGCAACCTTACTAAATTAATTAAAATATAGCCATTAATAAATACTCATTTTGCAAAAACTGTCAGAATGCAACGGAATTGGAAACTAACTACACTATAGCGATCCTGATGATGAATAATTACAAACGGAGCCGACCGAGCAACTTTCTATAAATAGAAACTCCCTCCAAGAATCTTGGAGCCCAAACTGAAAGCTAGAAATAACATCTAAAAGCATCAAATAGCTCCACTAAACTATGTTCCACAGCGTTTCGGGGACGGGGGACAGGGGACGCATTTCCGGGGGGCCATTTTTAAGGGACAGTGACATACAAAATACATATATATATATGATTTTTTCAAAATTTATTAATATATTATAGAGAGAGAGGGAAAGAGAGAGATATGTCAATAAATTAATAATTGATAACAACAATATCAATATGTAAATAAATCGCAAGAGCAATAGTATAACAGCATAATAAATGTCATTAAACTTATTATTGTAGCCAATGATCCGGGTATGTTTGTATTTCATTGGGAATCAATATAAATTAGATTTTGAAGGAAATGTCTGCTGCTGTAATCAAACCAGACTTATATCAGACTTGTAATGCAATGTATTTAGACCTGATATAGTGCAAATAAAATCAGATTTGAGGTTGAATGTTTCATATTTGTTGATATTATGATAGTAGTTATCATTTCTATGTTTTATGCAAATTATTTGACATTAAAATTCAATCAAACAGAAGCATAAACATTCAAAAATCGGAACTCAGTCACTTTGATTGCCAAGTGTTTGACAAAATGTCAAACAGCCCAAACTCAAAAATCACCTTAGAAAGGAGGACGAAATATTTAAAAAATCAATTTTTTAAATGTTTTTTTAACCCAAGAAGCTCCCTTCCCGCGGGGGACAGCTAGCTGTCCCTGATGTGACGAGGGACGTTTCCAACATCCCCCATCTGTAATGGGGATGGGGAAACGTCCCCAAAGGGCAGGAGACGTTTCCTCTCGTTTCCTGCTAGTTGGGTTGTTTCGGGGACGGTTGGGGGATGTCCCCTTTGCGTCCCCCCCTCTCGGGGACAGCAGGGGACGGGGACAGTGGGTTTCGGGGCAGGGAACGCGTCCCCGTGTAACGCAACCACTAAACATTTGAGCTCACTAGTAACATCAAATTACCCTTATAATTGAGCAGACACAAACCCAAAAAACCATCTCCAACTGCAAAGCAAAAGAACCCTAAAAGGGGGACATTACAACTTGTTGACAATATAGCATGCCTCCAATTGTGGAAGCCAATTATCCAGTGCCTTGGCATCGATTTTGCTTTGCAACAAGACATCAAGATTGACTTGCACCTTTAAGGGACTTGACTTGAAAAGAACTAGAAATAGCCACAAATGTTGTCATGGGAAATAGGAATTGCAACAGGTCATGGAATTGAGAGAAAAAAATATTCTCTATTCTTTAAGAGCTTCATGGATGAACCTTTGGACTTCTACTAAAACAACTTTCTTTTCATTGTCAATCATCTTGGCTTTGTATGCCTCTTTTCTGATAGAGTGAACAAGTTAGTCATGCATTATTTTTAATTGTTGTGGAACCTGACCAACAAGATAGTTGCTTCTGAAACCAATTCTCTAGATTGGTATTAAGGTCATACAAAGAATGATATGGGGATGGCAATATGTTAAACTATTCATGATCCATATGAGCACAAAAGTTGAACAAAGAATAATGCACAAACTAACTAGAAGATGAATCTACTTAATTTATCAACATATTATGTTGAGTGTGCAATGGAAACGTATGAACAAATTCAAAAGCACCATTGCACACTAAGAAAGACAATAGATGGTAAAATAAAGCTTTCCTTTTTGTCATGAAGTGAATAAGTTACATATGAATACAATGCCAAACATAAGCCAAACTCTCTATTTCTCAGGTATCAAATCCTCCAAAGAATTGAATGACATGGAGTTGAATGGTATTTGTGTGTCTTTGCATCATCTACCTTGACTTACAAATTGAGTGAAATATAATGTTACAATCAATTTACAAGAACAAACAGTTATAAAGAGTTTGTTGGTGGTATGAACTGTAAACCCCAAATCCACAAGGTATAATAATCTTCCAAGTGCCAAGGGTGTCAAATGTAATGTCCCCTTTTTTCGATGTCCTCTATTTGGCTAGTTGGAGATTTGACCCGCTTACTATTTTTAGTAAGTGTTATTTTTAGTAACTGGTCCTAACGACAATGCAGTGTAAGGTTTCCTATTTGGGCAGTGTGTGGCAATTGTCTGGTGAGTTTTAATGTTTTGTGCCAATTTGATGTTTGGGAGTACTTACTATTTTTAGCAATTGTTATTTATAGTAAGTCTATTTTCGCTGACTGATCCTAACAACGGTGCAATGCAGAGTTTCCGTTCCTGGTAGGGGGTGAGTTTTCTCCATGGTCAGAATTATTATTGGTTAATATGTCACTAAAGTATCAAAGCTGCTTTTTAATAGAATGGGAATATAAGTTGGGTTATAAAAAGGACCCCTTGGCCTAGTTGCACAATGTTGTTTTTTAAAAAGAGGGGCCATTGTACTTTTAGTGAACGTCTTTATAATAGTTTTATTTTATAAAGTTGAGGCTTAATTTATGCCTCAAGAGGTGGACGACCCCCTTGGGGCAATTTCATATCTTTTAATAAGATAATGTTTATGTTTAATTGGAGAGCTTGCAAAAATGGGTGTGGCTTTTCAGAGGGAAAAGGAGAATTTGAAAATGATGTTGCCCTACTTTCTTTGCCTTTCTCTATTTATTCATTTGGAGCTCTCATTTGGAGGGATGGATATTTTGGCAACTTAAGGAGTCTTTGCTGAAATGATTACAGATTTTGATTGCAGCTGATTGAGGACGAAAACCCTCATTTCTAACGCTGGTTTCGGTGGTGAGAGATCCACCCTAGCTGGTAAGTGTGATTCTATTTCAGGGATCACCTAGGGCATCAACGAAGTTCTGATTTTCAGTGATTTTGTAGTGAAATGATGAAGATATTCTTGGTATTTTGATGTGGGTTTTGGAGATTTTGGCGTGTTTGATTCTTGGCTTTGTTTTGGTGTTGATTGGTGGTAATTCTGGAGCTTTTTCAGTGGTCTGATTGCTTTTCCAGAATTCTGGAAATTATTTTTTACCAGGGTTAGAAAGTGTAAACTGTTTGTAGCTTTGTGCACGCTTGGTCTACCAATCTGGTTATTTACTTATTGGATTCCTAATGTTTGGGCGCTCCATTTCAAGTGTTTACTTACATTTATTGGTGAAGCAATGATTATTAGAGCCTAGTCGCCCTTTCTTAAGAGCTGTATCATTTCTGGGTCTGTTGAAGCTCAGGTCTGCTGCTACAAATGTCTGATTCATGCTTATTCTAGGTCGTTATCGTTGTTTCTTGCTACGACAGAGTCTAGGGAGGTTTCTTATATGTATGTGCTCACTCCATTGATCGACGCTTGCAATGTATGATGGATAGAATGACTCTGTTGGCTCATATTAGGTCTGCAACACATTTGTATCAGGTTTGATATATATTTCTCTATCTCTGAAAAATGCTATAGTTTACATTGCTTCCATAAGTTGTTATGAATCTATTTGCAAAGAGAGCTCTTTATTGTATTTTTTGTTTAAGTTCTATTTCATATGCACTCTTGTGTATGATACAAAACACATGAAACAAACAAGCAATACAATCAGCAAAACATTTCAAACAGCAAGCAGTATTTTCAAAGAAAAATCAATGGGTGGTTATTACATCAAACCTGGGAAGATCACCACAAATCTGTTTTCAGGTTGGGAAACTAAGGACCAATGCTTGAGGTGGATAAGAACTGTTAGTGTTTTATAGCTTCGGAAGCTATTTTCCCTTTGTTTAAGGCAGGTCAGCCTTCTTGTAACAAATAATATTTTATATCCTTTATTTCCTAAGGGGGGCGGCCTAGTGGAAAGGTCACCTATCCTTGTATATAATGAAGGTGATTTCATCTCATTTGAGAACACATCATTCACTCTCTAATTCGCATCAAGCAAGCAGCAGAAGTTCACACTCTTAGCAGTAGACCATCATTTTGCAGCAGCAGATCAATTTCAAGGAGAACCATATTCAATTGTATCTTTGCATCTAGGAGAGGTGCTATTATTCTTTGTATCAAATCTGGCCTTGTGTTGGGCCTGAGTTGTAAGCAGATTTCTGCTCTCATTTCTTCTATTATATAAGAGATATATTTTTGTTGGGTTTTTCTCCCTCGAGAAGGAGGGTTTTCCCAGGGTAAACTGATGTGTTCATTAATCTATTGTGTTGCATTTTTTGCTTTCTGTTAAATCTGATCCTAAAACTAACATGGTATCAGAGCGGGTTTAAGGGAAGTACTGATCAGATTTAAAGCAAAATATTATTGGGGATTTAATATTACTGTCTAAGATCACTATTATATGGAGACTACCCAAAATATCGATTCATTCTAAGAACAGTGAATAAGCAGCTAGATAAGACAAAGGGAAAGCATCGGTTCCACTTGGAGTCCATCGAGTAAAGACAAACATGGTATGACAGAAAATATGTTTTAGGAGACCGAAACTTTCAGGAAGCCGTCATTTCCTTGAGAAAGAAATCGCATTTGACATAGAAGATAAAATAGGCAGTGAATTGATTACTTGTAATTATCGGATCTTGAGGGTGCCATAGGTGGAAGCAGGTCGGAGGTCTTGCATGGAGTCAAGATATGAGAAAGGCGAATAAGTCAGTATATGTGACAAGTATCTTAGTTGCTTATTGTAAAGAGACAAATATATTTCAGTAGCCGCCAAACTTCATATTCGGGAGCTGCTTAGACCGAATAGAAGACAGAGACAAGAACGGAATCGACATCACTTGTGGACAATTTGTGGCTTTCACACATCAGTGGCACAGCTTGGAGGAGATGTTGCAATACGTCTGGCCTTTTTGGCGCAGCATCTCAGCGTATATATGAGACGTAAGTTCCCTTGGACGCATTTTTTGCTAGAGTTCGTGGCAACTGGAGACAGGCATCCATCACAACCTTCACTCGGCATTTCAAGGATTTCACACAGGTTCTTCATTTGCATTTAAATTAGAATATGGTCTCAAATTATGTGGTTACTGCTCACACAGAACTCATGTAATAGTTATTTCTCAAAACATAAATTGTTGTAAGCCACTTCATATAGAGAACCATCTGCATTGAATGACAGTATTGAATATGACATGAGTTGCATATATCTGGAGTATTGACTGTAATCTGATTGTAAGTAGCTGCACATCTTATGGTCAATTACCACCTCTGTAAGCAGTTGCCTGTAGGAAATTACATTTGGTCTTCAAGGGAAGCCGTTGGAAATAAATATTTGTGGGTCACTGCAATCTCCGAGCTGTGGTTTCAATGGTGGGTGCAAAATCAGAATGAGGGTAAATTGATGGCAACATTGAGTGAAAGTGGCGAAGATGAGACACAACTACAGCTCAATGGAGCATCACAATAAAGATATAAGTATTTTACGCACTAACATTGGGAATAGTGAATCATGTATGCTTCTAGCATTGGTCTTGATATTTTTCTTTGGGGTAGTTTGATTCTATGAACTATTAGTATTCTCTCTAAAATGCTTCCAGGACGGATCGAGGAGCAAAAGGATGATGAGAGACTGCATAAGGAATTCAAGGGAAGAAGAGCTTGAGGCATCCTATGAGGAAGTCACGCAGGCTGAAGAAATAAACTAACATGATACCAATGGAGACACAGCTTGCAGCCATGGGACTGAGTTGGTGGCACATAACTTCACTTGAGACATCTCTCGAAGAGGAAGAACCTATACAGATTGTCATTGCGATCAGTTTCTTCGAAGAGGAGGAAATGTCATTCAGAGGAAGTTAAATTCCGAGAATTCAAGGCACGAGTTGAGAGCATGTCCGGGAAAAGGATTAAGGTTCTAAGATTAGTCAATGGAGGGGAGTTCACTTCCAGAGGATTTCTTTGCAATCTCTGAGGCAGGGATCAAGAGGGAGTTTTGTGACTTACTAAGAAGAAGTGACGGTGTCAGCTAAGTGGGTTGCAGTGTTGCAAGGACAGGTGCTAAAGTCCTTGGAAGACCTCTTCAGCTGCAGAGAATAGAATTGCACAAGACAGTCAATCTGGATTTGACATTGGTAGCTCCGCAAACCTATTCAGAATAAGGTGATCTAGGATGAGGTCAAGAAGGACAGTCCTGAACTCTTGCAAGTCAGTAGTGCCAAGAGGTGTGCGTTGGAAATCATTCCTCTAAGACAAGCATTGCAAGCAATCTTAGACGAGGAAGTCAGAAGGTTGATGCAAGTACTTGGAGCTTCAGAGGGAGTCACATCATCATGAAGATCTGTTGTAATGTATATTTCTCTAAAATATGAGGCGAAAGCGCTTGTAGTGTATACTTCTCTGAGATGGAGAAATATGAGGTGAAAGCCCGTGTAGTGTATATTTCTCTGTCTTGCGAGCCCTTGTTCATCTCTGAGACTGAGATGAGATGTCATGTTGAGAGACTCCATGACGACATCACATTGAGAGACTCTGTGATGTACCCTTGTACTTGTGTTTCTTTCCACACATGGGAGTAGCCATTCTGGACGTCATGTTGAGAGACTCCATGACGACATCATGTTGAGAGACTCTGTGATGAACACTTGTACATGTGTTTCTTTCCACACATGGGAGTAGTCATGGTGGACGTCATGTTGAGAGACTCCATGACGACATCACATTGAGAGACTCCGTGATGGACTCTTGTACATCTCTGAGACTGAGATGTGAGTGTAGCCATTATGAGCGTCATGTTGAGAGACTCCATGACAAGGATATCTGGAAAATACCTCCCTAGCTAAGAGGGAGTGTTAGTGTTTTATACAGTGTTACCTGGGGACGCGTCCCCTGGTCTAAACCCCCCCGTCCCCGTCCCGAAAACGGCCAAGGGGACAGCAACAATTTACCTTGTTCTTTTTATTTTGATATTCATATCATAATTGAAAAAAAACTATATTGGCAATGAATTCTTAACAAAAATGTTATATGCTAAGTTTCTATAATGTATATATGCATGCTTTATCCATGTTTTCATATGAATATTTAATGTTTCCTTATATATTTTAAATTTTTCTATATTTTATATAGCCGTCCCCTGCCGTCCCTAAATTTGGCCTGAAAAATCGGAAACTTGGGGTCTCGTTCCACCGTCCCCTGCCATCCCCGTCCCGGAAACTTGGGGTAACACTGGTTTTATAGCTTCGGGAGCTATTTTCCCTTTGTTTAAGGCAAGTCAGCCTTCTTGTAACAAATAATATTTTATATCCTTTATTTCCTAATGTTGATGTTATTACAACGTCGGTCTGCACTTCCCAAGAAAGAAATAAATTAAATATCAACCAAAGCAAAGGGCCGACCCTATAGTGTTTCATACAAATGAATTATTGAATGGCCGACCTAAATAATATTTAATTGTTTATTATTATTATTGTAAAGGCCGACCCAAATGAAGAGGCGCCTATGTGACATATATATACAAGGTCATTTGGTTATTGAAGACAATTCGAAGCAAAAGAAAGTTCGCTATTATGATCAAGAGCAGAAATTCGCATATACAAGGAAGAACAGAAATCAAGTTCAATTATCATAAATCGCATTCCTAGAAGAAGTTCATACTTGAGCAGCAGATCATCATTCCTGTAGCAGCAGACTGAGTTCAAGGAAGAGCAGATCTATTTGTATCTAAGCATTAAGGAAACTGCGAAATCATTAGCCATTGTTGGGCTGTGTTGTAAGCAGATTTCTGTCACTATATTCTTATTTATATAAGAGAAGCATTTGCTGGGTTTTTCTCCCTCAAGAGGAGGGTTTTCCCAGGGTATCTTGTTGTGTTCATTGTCTTATGTGTTAGCATTTCTTTTGTACAATTGATTATCTAATTTGATCTAAGAAACACTAACATGGTATCAGAGCGGGTGTGAAAAAGATCGTGATCAGATTTAGTTTGCAACACTCACTTTATTCCTTTTCAGTCTATCTTCTAAATTTCTCAAGATGGTGAACGGTCTGAAAATCGAGGATAGACTCGAAGGGATCTCGAACTACACATCATGGAGGTTCAGGTTCATGCTAACTTTGGAAGAGAATGATTTGGCTGAGTTTGTGAAAACAAAAGTTCCCGAACCTGAGGGGGAAGAAGAGAAGCTGCAATGGAGAAAGAAAGACACTAGGGCAAAGAAAGTATTGGTTGATTCCGTCAAGGATCATATTGTACCAATTGTCTTCAAGTTGGATACAGCAAGAGAGATGTTTACAACCTTGGAAGAGATGTACGAAATCAACAACACCAGTCGAGCCCTTGCACTGAAGCAACAACTTCATCATGTGAAAATGGCGAAAGGAGAATCTGTTATTACATACTTCATGAGGATTTCAGAGATAAAAGATCAGCTCTCCACTATTGGTCACATGATTGATGATAAAGAACTGACTATGCTTGCTCTCAATGGTCTTCCGCTTTCATGGGAGGCATTCATTCAAGGAATCAGTGCAAGATCTGAACTTCCCAAGTTTGATCGATTAAGGATTGACTGCATTCAAGAGGAGTCAAGACTAACAGCAAGAGGAATTGGTCAAAGCTCAAAGAATGAAGAATTACAAGTTCTTGCCTCTCATTCATCAAACAAAGGAAAAGGCTTTAAGAAAGGATTCTTCAAAAGGAATCGAGAAGATGGAAATGATGATGCTCCTACCTACAAAAGAAAACGAGACATGTCCAAGATTCAATGTTTTCGTTGTGATAAGTATGGTCACTTTGCGAGGGTGTGCCCTCAACGACCTAAGCTTCAAGTTGCCACTGCAGATGTTGAAGAAGTCACTCCACAAAAGGACTCCAGTGATTATCTATTTTATTCAGCCTTGTCTAGCAATGTTTCTACTGACTCTAACACTTGGTTGATTGACAGTGGTGCTTCTAGGCACATCACCGGATTCAGAAGTCACCTTTCAAACTTAATGGAAAGCAACTCTAGTGATCAAGTTGTTATT
Organism: Sequoiadendron giganteum; assembly: GCA_007115665.2. NCBI lineage: Eukaryota > Viridiplantae > Streptophyta > Pinopsida > Cupressales > Cupressaceae > Sequoiadendron > Sequoiadendron giganteum. The sequence continues at coordinate 478,128,035 of CM021102.1, forward strand.
GGAGATGATGCTAGATATTCTGTAAAAGGGATTGGAAATTCCACTCTTCACTTGGATTCTGGAATTTCTTTGGAGTTGAATGATGTACTGTTCGTACCAGGGATAAAGAGGAACCTTGTTTCAATTTCAGCATTAGAAGACAAGGGTTATCAAGTTGCCTTCTCTAAAGGGAAAGTTCTTATATGGGCAAAGAACTCCAGCTTCAAAACTGCTCAAGTGATTGGAGTTAGACATGAATGTCTCTACACGCTGTGCACTCGTCCTCTTCAAGCACTTGTGCATAACAGTACCAGCATGTGTGATCTTTGGCATCGAAGATTGGCTCACATTCACTTTCGTGCTCTACCTATCATGGAGAAGATGGTCACCGGTCTTCCGAAATTCGATCAAGAACATGAAGGTACATGCAAGGGATGTGCCCTAGGCAAGAACACAAAAGGTACGTTTCATTCCAGTGAAAGTAGATCTAAATGTATTCTTGATCTCATTCATTCTGATTTGTGTGGTCCAATGTCTATTGCATCATCTAGTGGTTTCTTGTATTATATTATTTTCATTGATGATTACTCTAGAAAGACTTGGATCTATTTCTTGAGATCTAAAGAATCAGAAGAAGTATTAGAAAGATTCAGAGAATTCAAAGCACAGATTGAAAATCTGTCTGGGAAGAGGATCAAAGTATTGAGATCTGATAATGGTGGAGAATACACTTCTGGCACATTTCGAGACTTTTGTATTGAAGCAGGGATTAAGAGGGAGTTCAGTGTTCCCTATAATCCACAACAAAATGGTATTGCTGAAAGGAAGAATAGGTCTATTGTGGAAGCAGTGAAAGCTATGATCCATGATCAAGACTTACAAATCTCTCTTTGGGCTGAAGCATCAAGAACAGCCGTCTATGTTCAAAACAGGAGTCCCCACAGGATCTTAGAGAATAAAACTCCTGAAGAAGCATTCTCAGGCGTGAAGCCTGAAGTTAGTCATTTGAGGATCTTTGGCTGTCCAGTCTATGTTCATATTCCAAAGGAAAAGAGAACAAAGCTAGAACCTTCTGGGAAGAAAGGAATTCTTGTAGGCTACAGTGAGACATCAAAAGCTTACAGGATTTACATTCCAGGACAGAAGTCTATTGAGATTAGTAGAGACGTCACATTTGAGGAAGATGTTGCTTATAGAAGGTCCAAAGGCACTCCTATGGAGATTGATGAAGAAGAACCTCCTCAAGATATGGAAGTTGACCATATTCCAGAGAATCTGAAGGAGGATACAGAACCTAAAGAAGATATTGATCCAGCTGAGCCTTTGGATCCTACTGATGGGCCTCTAGACATTGTGATTGGAAAGAAAAGACCTCTTTGGGCTCGCAGGACAATGCAGGAAGCAGAAAGGTTTGCAGCTCCAAGAGGAGCCTTCAGAGAAAGCAAGAGACCTCACAAGTTCTCTAGTTATGTTGCCTTGATGAGTCAGATTATTGAGTCAGAGCCTTCAAATGTTGAAGAAGCTTCTAGTCAACAAGTATGGAAAGATGCCATGATTGAGGAGTATCAATCTATACTTAAGAACGATGTTTGGGATATAGTTCCTAGACCCAAAGACAAATCTGTGGTGTCTTCTAAGTGGCTCTTCAAGATCAAGCATGCAGCTGATGGGAGCATTGAGAAATACAAGGCTAGATTTGTGGCTAGAGGGTTCTCACAAAAAGAGGGAGTTGACTATGAAGAAACCTTTGCTCCTATGGCTCGTTACATGTCTGTTAGAACCATCATTGCTATTGTTGCATCTAGAGGATGGAAGATTCACCAAATGGATGTAAAGACAGCTTTTCTGAATGGCATAATAGAAGAAGAGGTTTACATTGAGCAACTAGAAGGATTTGAGGTGCATGGGAAAGAGTCTCATGTCTGCAAGCTGAAGAAGGCCTTGTATGGTCTTAAACAAGCTCCTCGTGCTTAGTATGAAAGAATTGATCAGTATCTTTCAAGTCTGGGTTTCTCAAAGAATGATGCAAATTCTAACCTCTACTTCAAAGTAGTAAATGGTGAAGCATTAATTTTGGTTTTATATGTTGATGACTTGATCATTACTGGTGAAGAACATCTAATTCTAAAATGCAAGAAGGAATTAGCTTCAGAGTTTGAAATGAAGAATCTAGGTCTCATGCATTACTTTCTTGGCTTAGAAGTTTGGCAAAAGCCAGATGAGATGATTCTAAGTCAAGGGAAGTACACTGTTGACATTCTCAAAAGGTTTGGTATGATTGACTGCAAACCTATGTCTACACCCATGGAGACTAATTTAGATAAGTTGAAAGAAGTTGCAGCTAGTTCAGAACCAATGGATTCTACAATGTATAGACAGTTGATTGGTTCATTGATGTATCTAGTTAACACTAGACCTGATATTTGCTATGCAGTGAGTGCACTTAGCCAGTTTATGTGTGAACCAAAGCAAATACATCTTGTAGCAGCTAAACATATCCTGAGATATTTATGCGGCACAATCGGATATGGGTTGAGATATTCTTCAAACGTGGATTTGGAGCTGCATGGTTTTACTGATTCTGATTGGGCAGGATGTGTCTCAGATCGGAAGAGTACTTCTGGTTGTTGCTTCAGTTTGGGGACTGCTATGATCTCCTGGTGTAGCAGGAAACAGTCTTCAGTGGCCTTGAGTACAACTGAAGCAGAGTATATTGCAGCTTGTGTGTCAGCTCGTGAGGCAGTGTGGCTTCGTAAGCTCCTTGCAGGATTGTTTGGACAATCAATGGAGCCTACTATCATACACTGTGATAATCAAAGCTGTGTGAAGCTTTCTGTCAATCCTGTGTTTCATGACAGAACAAAACATGTTGAGATCAAGTACCACTATATTAGAGATATGATGCAAAGGAAAGCTATACAGTTGAGGTATATCAGCACTGAAGAGCAAACGGCAGACATTCTCACCAAGCCTCTCGCCAGGATTAAGTTTGTATACTTCCGAGAGAAACTTGGTATGGTGGAGAATGCAGCCATGACTAAGAAAGAGTCTCAGTAATCAATGATCCTTGTTGAGAATGCAACTCTTTGCTGAGCAAGAGTTGAGGTGCAAGCCCTTGATAATGCAATTCTCTGATGAGAGAGAGTTGAGGTGAAAGCCCTTGATAATGCAATTCTCTGATGAGAAAGAGTTGAGGTGAAAGCCCTTGTTTCCACCCTCTGGGAGAAGCTATGGTGGATGTCATGTGTGTGACTCCATGACAACATCACGTGAGGGAATCCGTGATGAGTTTATACCATTTATGGGAGTAGCCATAATGGTTAATATCACGTTGAGGTGATATTCTATTTTGTTTTCATTCTAATGTGGTGTGTCTTGTGCAGATGGAAGTTCATCCCTAGCTGAGAGGGAGTGTTGATGTTATTACAGCGTCGGTCTGCACTTCCCAAGAAAGAAATAAATTAAATATCAACCAAAGCAAAGGGCCGACCCTATAGTGTTTCATACAAATGAATTATTGAATGGCCGACCTAAATAATATTTAATTGTTTATTATTATTATTGTAAAGGCCGACCCAAATGAAGAGGCGCCTATGTGACATATATATACAAGGTCATTTGGTTATTGAAGACAATTCGAAGCAAGAGAAAGTTCGCTATTATGATCAAGAGCAGAAATTCGCATATACAAGGAAGAACAGAAATCAAGTTCAATTATCATAAATCGCATTCCTAGAAGAAGTTCATACTTGAGCAACAGATCATCATTCCTGTAGCAGCAGACTGAGTTCAAGGAAGAGCAGATCTATTTGTATCTAAGCATTAAGGAAACTGCAAAATCATTAGCCATTGTTGGGCTGTGTTGTAAGCAGATTTCTGTCACTATATTCTTATTTATATAAGAGAAGCATTTGCTGGGTTTTTCTCCCTCAAGAGGAGGGTTTTCCCAGGGTATCTTGTTGTGTTCATTGTCTTATGTGTTAGCATTTCTTTTGTACAATTGATTATCTAATCTGATCTAAGAAACACTAACACCTAAGGGGGTCAGCCTAGTGGAAAGGTCACCTATCCTTGTATATAATGAAGGTGTTTTCATCTCATTTGAGAACACATCATTCACTCTCTAATTCGCATCAAGCAAGCAGCAGAAGTTCGCACTCTTAGCAGCAGACCATCATTTTGTAGCAGCATATCGATTTCAAGGAGAAACATATTCAATTGTATCTTTGCATCTAGGAGAGGTCCTATTATTTTTTGTATCAAATCTGGCCTTGTGTTGGGCCTGAGTTGTAAGCAGATTTCTGCTCTCATTTCTTCTATTATATAAGAGATATATTTTTGCTGGGTTTTTCTCCCTCAAGAAGGAGGGTTTTCCCAGGGTAAACTGATGTGTTCATTAGTCTATTGTGTTGCATTTTCTGCTTTCTGTTAAATCTGATCCTAAAACTAACAAGAACTCCTTCACTTTTGGCTCTGCAAGACCACAGGGAGTTTTCCCTAAGATGTTGGATGGATGGTGGATAGACTAAGTAACTACCTAACAACAAACAATACCCACTACACAGTGTATCCCAATACTGGTGTCACTATATACCTATGTGCTAGTTTGGAGATATGAGGTGGAGCATCTATTTAACAGATAATCCACCATACAAGTGCCTGAAAATGGGTTGTATGATAACCCCTTAGATGTTATACACTTTCAGACACAACAACAAAAAACATAAAACTAAAAGGGGTTTTCCTTAAGATGTTGGATGGATGGTGGATAGACTAAGTAACTACCTAACAACAAACAATACCCACTGCACAGTGTATCCCAATACTGGTGTCACTATATACCTATATGCTAGTTTGGAGATATGAGGTGGAGCATCTATTTAACAGATAATCCACCATACAAGGGTCTGAAAATGGGTTGTATGATAACCCCTTAGATGTTATACACTTTCAGACACAACAACAGAACACACAAAAACATAAAACTAAAAGGTGTTTGAAATTGAGGTGTTTTAAGGGTGTGTTAAAAATTGTGGGAAGAACATTGGTTACAGACCAGTGCCTTTATCCATTGGGCAACAAAGTTATTGGATTCAATCAAACATGTGATAAAAGAAACTTAGGTGATATCCTAATCAAGATATCACAAAAAGACTATGTTGTTCAAAATCTATAGGCAAGTTGGACTCTACATGCACATTTAGAAAATCAATAAATGATTAGAGAATATTAAGTGAATCTACTTAGTTATCCTTAAGCATACATAAGCATTTCCTTATTATGTTGAAAAAATACCATGCAAAAGCTTTGCATGGATTTTACAAACATCTGGCCGAGATACTAAACAACATTCATCAAAAATGCAACTAAACATACATAAGGAGACACTCAGCTTGTTGCAAGAGTTTCACCCTTGGTCTCCTTGTGTTGTGCAGCGCAGTGCTCGGGTTCGTGACATGGCTTAACCGCCTCCAGTGGATCTTGTATAAATCTGGTGGTTGTATCGAGCATTAAGCATTAACAGGTCGATCTTTTGGTGCAACGGCAGCTGCTTGTGCAACAATTGGTATCAGAGTCGAGGTCATGGATTCGAACCCCTCACTTGCGCCGAGGGGGGGATTGTTGCAAGAGTTTCACCCCTAGTCTCCTTGTGCTATGCAACGCAACGCTTGGGTTTTTGACATGGCTTAACCACCTCCCATGGATCTTGTATAAATCTAGCAGTTGTATCGAGCATTAATAGGTCGATCTTTGGTGCAACAACAGCTACCTGTGCAACACAACTAAGGTTGATTTTACCATTAATCAGACAAACTTCAAAGCTTGCAAATATATCACAAGCCTGGGAAAAAATCCAAATCATTACAATGTTGGCACAACTATGCTCAAAACTGAAAGTTGAAACCCTACGGCTTCTTACAAGTAAATGAAGTATGGGCATCTCTCCAATCAAAAATCCGTGCTTAAATGCATTGAATGCCATTCCTGTATCTTTAGAATTCGAGATCTGGTGGTTGAGAGGGGTTGTTGAGCATTAGTGGCATTTTCGGGTTGTAAACACAATTCCTGGAGGCATCATCGGAGTTTGTCATAGATTACTTGCCGAAAAATCAGGGAGAAGAGCACCCTCGATACCCAAAACCCCGACAAGAAGACCTTTGTCGGGCTTTGGAGTTACCACTTACCGCATGCCAAAGAAAAGGAGGATGCAGAATGTCGAAAGTTCAATGCCCCAAAAACTCAACGCTTAGAATTTTCAATAACTTGGACCTGCCATAGATTGCATGTTTGAAAGCTAGGAAGAAAAACACCTCCAATCTCGAAACCCCAACAAGAAGACCTCTTTCAAGCATCAGGCATGTCACTTAATGCTTGCTGAATGTTGAAGAAGATGAAAATGAAGAACACTGAAACCCCGACCCCCAATGACAACTTACAAATAGAGGGTGAAGGGAAAGAGTTGGGGATCAGACATCAAAAAAGAATGCATACCACATATCAAAAGACATCAGGAAAATATGATCCCTAAAACCCCGAAAAACTTCAAACCTAGATGTTTACACAATGTCTCCTTCATGTGTTGAACTTTGAGCATCGAGCATGTCACTTGCAGCATACTTTTAAGAAGATGAAGGTAAAAAATAACACCAACAACCCAAAGGCCCTAAACCCCAACAAAACAAACACTTAGATGTTTCTTCAAGAACCCAGACTTCGGGGTCAAGGAAACTTTAAGGTATGCAAATGATTTAAGGGGATCACCAACAGCCCAAAAGATCGACAAGATCTTTACTTAGAAGATTTTCAAAGGAAATCAAGGCGAATTTGGAAGCCAATAGAGATGGCATGGCAGCAAACAAGTAAGAGAAAGCCCGATACCCTAACAAGTCCAACACTTTGTCATTTTTGGATATTTGCAACTTGGATTTTAACTAAGGCATGAATGAAGAGGGTTAATGCAAGGTCCTGAGGAGTAACTTCATGCAAAATGGCCCAAGTAAGTGGGTTGTCATGGAATGCTTGTGCATCCCAAGATGTGGGAATTGTAGTTAGAAGAGGATTCCCTTCCATTACTCACAAAGTAGGTTATAAGAGAAGCAAATAATTCTCAGGAAGTTGTGAACCTGACTCTAAGATGCTCTGTTAATGCTCAGATCACCAACCTTAAAGGTAAATTTAATATTTACAACACAACACAAAAGGAAAACTTGAGGCATTCATTGTCATCCATGAATTGTATTGTTTATACATTTTTTTGTTTTTTCTAAATACAAGTCTAAAAATATTTTTATGCTTGATGGTCCAGATTATATTTTATCGTAAATTGGTATATATGAAATAATTTTGATGTATATCTGTTTACACAAATCAAAAATGTTGATATCATATCTTACAATGGAAGGAGAAATAATGCTGACCTGAGAACTTGTCATCTTTAAGTGTTCCGAAATAGGAAGCTTTGCTGTTTGAATTCCTTGCTCTTCTGCTTTCTGCATAGTTATTCCTTTAAATCTATTGCGGTCCACAAGTCCACCAATAATATAAATTTTAGATGAATCCAGTTCTTTAACAACGTTTTCTGAGTCTGCAGTAAGATAGACTAGATTATCCTTCCGCTCTTTCAATGCTTCAATATAGGAGCACTCTTCCTTTTCAACATGCCAATTATCAAAGCCGGGAACTTTCTGCAGCCTGCTTTTGATGTTCCCTTTACAACCAGTCAGCCAGATACGTGCTGGAGAAGAAGATTTCTTGTTTGCTGCATAACAGTACATGATCTGCTATCCAACATTAGTGATATATATTTCACCATTTTTTTAGAACTTCAAGTAATATTGCCAAAGATAATAACAAATTATACATAGCTAGATAGTAACGATGCCTCCTATCAATGCAATAGCTTATAAAACAGTGGAGGAAACCATACAAGAGGCATAATAGTTTCACTCTGCCTAACGTTAGTGAGATTAAAATAACTTCATAGTTCCAAGAACACATATCTTCTTTTCTCCCCATTATGACAGTAAATTAGAACTTAAAATATTGAATGCAGCCAATGGTACAGCTACAATGTACAACAGTAAACTGTTATTAAATATCATGACAGTTATTATTTTACTACTACTTTCTTGTACTGCATCAGAATTCAGCATAATTGCAAAACTGAAAACCAACTCACGTGAACTACATTATGAAACTGGTATGTGGACTAATCCCAAACATGGCTTCAGAACAAAGAATCTGTAAGATGTACAACCTTAATGAAGTAAATGATGAAACATTTTCTTCTGGCAAAATCCCCATATAACAATATTAGGCAGAATTCCACAGATTTTGCGATCGAACTTAGTTCATGAAATCTTCAACCAAAACAATCAAAGCAAGCTTGGGGAATTTATTTTAAATTAAACAATGATGAAACAAATCTTCTAAGCAAATTAACACTTTTAATTGGTACTCTAATAATCATAGAATCAATCTTCTAAACAACTGAACATTTTTAATTGATCCTACAGTCATAGAACCAGTCTTCTAAACAAATAAACACTTTTAATTGATCTTACAGACTAATTTAGCCTAAAGGACATTAGAAGTCATCTCTCATCTCATCTCAATAACCATGGATAAAATGTAAAATCATCGAACTTATATTTCATGACCTATAAAAATAATTATGTTTTTCAGTTTGTCACGCTGAAGCTTAAGGCAATGGTTGAAGATGCAACAATATATCTGTGATTGAGGTTGTTTCCCTGCAAACATTGAGTCCATAAAATTTTCTATCAATGCTTAGGATTCCCTAGAGTCGTTATTGTTAACTGGCTTGTTCCCTAAAAGTATTTCCTCAGACATATTACTGTTGTTGCCCTGAGTAATGAGGACATTTATTACTTCTATTCACTAAGCTATTGTCCAAAGGTTGTTGCATCCATATGCATGATTATATCTGGATTACAGAGGTTGTATGACATTTGTTGGCTAGGGAGGATATGACAAGCTCTTTCTAAACCAGAAGTAACAGCAGCAATGGAGCAGTGTATTTGACTTGTTTCATGAATCATAAGCAATACATGGACTGAATTGTTTAACTTAACAGTTTGGCCTGCTTATTTTTCCTTCATATCTAATTTGGCACTTAATTCATGCAGTATTTTGCTAGCCCCTTCCTTTAACCTGCATTACATTTGCCAGTTCAATGTAAGAAAGCCCATCTTTTATTCTACTGTTTTCAAGTTGTTGGCAGTCTTTTTGTTGCAATGTATTCGCTACTGGAGCACTAACAATGCTAAGAAAAGATGCCATGTTCAGGTTTCTAACAATGCCACTCACCTTGTTTTCTAGAACAAGCACTGGCAAGACACATTTTATTGCAACCAAGACATCTTCTACATATTTTGTCTCCAACAGCTCATTACATATTGCAACCCTCCAACCAGCAACCAGGAGTTCTCACTCGCTGTTGAGGAACAATACTTAGATGCTACCGATCCTTATTAGGATGCCCAAATTCAAATCTTGGTTGTGGAGAATCTCCCCACAAGAAGATCAGGCAACAGTTGCCAATAGCCAGGTAATCTTAGTGACCTGAGGATTACACCTAATCACAGGAAAAATCACCCTGGCCCTGCAAACAGTAAAAGCCAAAAGTCTCACATCACAAAACTGGAATGAAGGTTTGCCAGCTCAATTTGGTATCAACTAAATATAAGAATGAGAAACGCAATCTTCATTGAGGCAAAGATAAATATAAACAGTAAATTCAATCAAAATAAAAATAATATGTGCATTTGTATTTCCTGGGCTTCAGTGCATTCAAGGTCTTATGATATTGGAGGGATATATTCCTTGTCCGGGAGGAGAAACAGTTCTCCTTGTTTTTCCAATTAGATATTTTACCCAAAAGCTGCATCCCGAGAACAGCTATACTCAATAGGTTTCTGAGTTGAAGACCACACTGACTTTTTTCAACCAGATCAGAAATTGTGTGTACAGTTTTTGTGTGTATTCCTCCTCAGCGAGCACAAGACACCACAAATAAGGCCACAAATCCATCCTAAATCACATCTTTAATCAATTTAATATCTGTTCCCTGTCCCTAACAACATGTCTAATGGGCAATTGCAATAAACGTTGACAATGCACCAGAATCCTCTTCATAATTAATGGTCTTGAGTCTTGGCAGAGACTAAAGATTATAGCAATAAAGCACTTTCAATTTATGGTGTTGGATATTTATTTGTGGACTTCAACATGACCCAAATGTCCCTTGTTTTTCTTTTGATCATAATAGCTTTTTTTGAAAACTTTTACAACATCCAACCAGGTTTTGGGCCTTTGAATAAGGCTACAAATCTATCCCAAACTACATCTTCAACCAGAGTAATATCTTGTTCATAATCCCTACCAACATGTTAAGCGTACAATTGCAATAAACTTTAATGATTCAGCAGAATCCTTTTATTATTACCAAACTTAACAGACACCAAAGATGACACCAATAAAGCACTCTTAATTAATGATGCAAAATATGTTATTTATGGACTTCAACATGACCTACATGTTGTCCTATCCCACTCCATATACAATTTGAAACTTTTGATCTTGCTTGACTATATGTGGGTCCCGCTGTAATTGGGACCCAGAATCATAAACTCTTTGTCACTTGTTGAACTTCTTGACCTGTCTGTGTATCTGCAATAGAGATGATGTTCAAGTACATAATTACTTTGGATTGTGTGACCATGTTCAGATGACTAGTTGATCATGTCATGACTTAATTATATTTTGTATACCACTGATCCTTGACTGTCATGCTCTTTTCAAATGTACAGTGATCCAATTCACGAGATTATGAGCATGGAGTTGAGTGATGATTATGTTGTCCTTACTACAATCTGCATATGTGTGATGATGAATTAGTGTTTGTTTATAGATAATAGCTTTATGATTATTACTTGACTATGATGATGATCTTGCATGTGTGTGCCATTTTAATTTCTGTTGACTAGCTATTTGCATTATTGCTCAGAGTTTGAATTGGCTTAAAGATACAGCTGTAAAGTGTAAGAGTTGAATTTGACTAATTTTGGTTATGGTGATGTCATTATGGCCATAACGGAGTCTGTTCAGACAGTACCAAGGAAATGATTTAAGTTTGATTTGAACATTGCTCCTATAGCAAGAAGTAACTGATTTTTGCAAGTTGGTTTAGATGTTTCATTTCAACATAAGAATTTAAGGTACCTATTAGCCTTTGTCACTAAGTTAGTTTAAGCCAGACTGGCAGAATGACACTTTAAGTTAGTATCTAGAGGTGGTTTACAAGAGTCTTTGACAATTTTGTTAAAAAAATCATGAATGGCAAAGTAAAAAAAATTTAATGCTTCTGGTTATGGTTTTATAACCAGGTAGGGGGGATTTCAATATGATAATGTAGATTTGAACTTAGGTGCTTTGAACACATAATTGGGCATTGAATGATGATTGGAACAACAGATATGAATTTTGGAGTTATTATTTTTTTGTACTATCAACAATGACATTGGATTTTAGACTCTTTTGATTTGCCTTACAGCCAACATAACCACCAATAAGCCCTATCCTGATGGGATATCAACTGTTAGGAAACAAGACCACCATTACTGGAGGTAAGCTAGCTTTAATTGATGAACATTAATCATACTTCAGTCATGAAATAGTTTTCACCAAAGAACTGAAAATTCAACAGCTTTATGTTTGAGTTTTGAGAGGGATTTGGAGTTATTTTAAAGAAAAGCAATGGGGCAGCCAGATCATTTCACTCTGCCCTCCTCTCTCATTAGCATACACCTCTTTCATAGGCAAGGTGGTTAAAGGGACTGCTGTACTGTAACTCTCTCCTCATGTTAAGTGTGTTTTCTCTTCAAGAATGCTGAGGTGGAAGGAAAATTGCTGAAAGGAGAAGAAATTAAGGAGGTACTGCTTAGTCAAAGTTATTAGGATTGCATTTGAATCAGGTTCTCTGAAACCTTTTTCTCTTTAGTTCCATTTTTGGGTATTATATGAAGTGAGCGGAATATGAGCATATTGGAATGAATGATTTAAGTTAAAAATCTGTTTTGGTTTGAGCTTCGAATGGAATGTAAATGTTTTGAATGTTGAATTAAGGCCTTCAAGAGCAAAGCCCTGACTGTACAGTTACTTTTAATTGTTGTTATGAATTCCAGGATCAAACCCTAGCAGTAGTTTCCCCTTTCTTTTAGACTTCTTGTAGGTGCCATCAAGGCACACTATGGCTGTACTTTTCTTTCCTAATATTTCCATGCCATCATGGTACACTATGGCTTCCTTTTCTAAGATTTGAGTGCCATCATGGCATACTATGGCAGTTTTGTTGGAAACATTAAGGTTTAAATTTTATATTAAAGTCATCTAAGTGACTTAGTGTTAAATTTAATTAATAATTAGTTGGGAGTTAGTTCCCATAGGGTAGTTTAAGGTAATTTGGGAAAGTTACAGGAAAGCGATGCTTTATAAGCATTTGCACAAATCATCATAAAACACAGCCCATATGCATATTAATAATATTATATTTATTTTGATATTCTGTGCAACAATGATTTAAAATATTTCAGCACTCAGCATTACCATTTTTCAACAAGTTTCGCTCTGTCCATTTGGATTTTACAACCATTAGGGCAATCTTACAGGCATGCCAAAACCACAGAAATATTTACATGTCAATTCTGTTGGGTGGTTTGGTGATAGCATAAATGGGAGATAGTCATGATCAACAATATTGTTAACATCTTTGGAGAAATTTATTGTCTTGATTTAGCATCACTATTGATGGTAACATTTCATTTCATTGTGAATAAGATTCAAGCCGTAAGGGTGAAGCCTTAGCTGTAATCTAATTTTAGCCTGTACGTTTTACATCAGCTGCCAAAAGTAGCCTTGGAGAGCTCATAAATGGTGGAAATTATGATGGAAAGTAGACGAAATGACTCTTGACTATTGGAGCTTGATTATAAGCAATAAACTTATCAAAAATGGCATGCACCATGAGGTCTGTGTGCTCTCAAAGGCCTGAGTCTGGACTTTGTGGCGGGGGATTCACTATCAACCCCAACTTGTGTCACAACAAGGAACACTATCCCCAAACCCCATGAGGAGCATTGCCCCTAGATCCCTGCTCTAGTTTTAATAAACCACTAAAAAAATATTTTGGGCCATGCCCAATGAAAAAACAACTTTTTTTATTCTCTCAAGTTTTTCCCAATTAAATCCCAAGAAATTGGATTAGATTTATGCTTTCAGTTTGTCAAATCAGTCCCGATCTCAAGTAATATTACTATGGTTCTAGCAGCATTGCAAACTTGTTTAAGATATGAGTGCAAGACCCCACATAGAGCTAGTGATGCTAAGCCAAGTGATATAGGCTCCCCTCTACTCTATGTGATTTTTGGTTTTGATGTCATGGATATCATGATCCATCAGTTTTGTACACCTAAAACACTTGAGAATATTTTATATTTTAAAATGTCGCTTCCCTCATCTCAAATACATTCTTGTACTCATTTGATTGATGTATACTTCTGTATGTGATCAAAGTAGCTTCTAATTGATAAGTTTATATGTCTTTAAAGTTGATTTATTAAAGGATGCACAGTGGAGCTTTAAATCCTTAAAAACTCTCTAAATTTCATGGATTTTCGATTTACTGTATCTTTGCTGAGTCTGAGTGCCAAGTCTGAATCAAAAATCAGCCTCCCCAGTCCAAGCTGAGTCTGAGTCTTGTAACCGAAGTCACAAGATTCAAATTCGAGTTCGAATTTGGCAACAATAATATTCGGATGAAATTCGGCAATGGTAAAAAAGTTGGAAAAAAAATCAGCATTAAATTCACCTTATATAAATTTTATTTTTTTTTAATGTAAGTAATATATCCACAAAATTATCAAAATGGTTTAACATTGCTGAATAGATTTGAAGTCGTCATAAAAAGATTAACACATTTATAAAATATAAACCATAAACAGACTGTGTGCTTAGAATGATCCGCGAGCAATGATTTATAACAAAAATTGGTTAAAAACCCTAAAAATTGTTTTCGAAAACCTTAAATAACACTTTTCCACAATATATTTTAATGAAAAAACACGTGCTTTTTTCCATACAATTTTTTTGTCGAATTTTTAACGGATTTTATGTAAATGTTTGAAATTTGGAAAAATTCGAATTTCTTGCTTGAAATTCACCGAATGCTGTGACATAGCTTGTAACTATGTTCCTAACACTTGCAATGGTTTACAACCTGCTCAGAAATACACACTCTACTGCACTCAAATCCCCATATGATCCCCATGCACCCAACCAAAAAGAACCAACTGATTTTACTCAACTAGACTGGGCTCAAATTGTTTTTCAATGACCTGTGAGGGTGCATTGATAATTTGATACAATTACAACAAAGTGTGCTCAAAGACAAAGCCCAAGCACCAAGGAAGTGGGAACAGCATCATTTGTAGTCATCCCCTAACTGCTCTGTTCCTTCTGGCAAGTGTGGGTGTAACCATCAATTAATAAAAATACCTTAATGATGGCTCTGAACAGCCACTCCTTGCATATGTCATTTCGACAACTGCCACTTGCTATAACTGGTAGTCATTTGCAGAACTGCCCTTGTCTCACTATTCTTCTTTTTATCTTGAGGTTTTCCTTAGAGTCTACTCCAGTTGCGTTTGACCCCAAGATGCCTAGATCACCTTAAAACCATCTACAACTTTTGTAGACTCTTATAGTTGAGATTCTTCCTTATTGATCTAATTTATTTGTTTTAGAGAGTGCCCAAGTTGCATTTAACTAGTTTGACTAAAAATGAGAACAAAGAATTATTTAGCTGATTCTTACTAACTTTCATGATCCAATGCAAATCATTATGATTTACTAAGTCCTAAAGTAAGATAGAATAAAGTTAAGACCTTTTTGAAACCAAAATGAGGCACATGGAATATGCAGTTTTTGAATAGTATATGTATTCATTGTCATCGTCATGTTCCTCCTCTAGATCATATTCATAGCAGCAACCCTCTCATACTTAAATTCTTGGCCGATATATGTCACTTCTGTCAAAGTTCAATTATTGGCATTGCCAGAAACTCAAAACTTGGGAATAAGGAATATGCAATTGCATTATTTATTTGATATTTCTTTATTATACTAATTTCAAAGCCAAAGCCTTAAAGTCAAAGGCTTGCAACCAAATTCCCCATTTTGCTTATTCTTTAGTCAAGATCTTCAATATTAAATTATTTCAAGTTCGGTGGCTTGTTCGAATGATGAATGTTGCCCCCAAAAAATACTGCTGGAATTTTTCCACAGCATGCATGGGAGGCAAATAAATTATGATAAATATAAATAGATTCTTGTCATTTATTTCCTGCTTTCAAAAGCAACCGGTCATCGTTTTGAATGACAATCACCCAGAAGTCCATTTCTGATGCATCACAGCCAACTATAAATGGTTGTAATGAATCTAGAAGCTCAGGGGTGGGGACAGAAATCATTACATTCTTTCACTTCCTTAGAAGTATCCCATGTTGCCTCTATCCATTTATCTTCTTCCTCTTTGTTTGATCAGCCGGGGATTTCATGAGACCTCTAAAATCATTGACAATATTTTTCAAGAAATTGTATAGCCCATTATATTCTCTCATTTGAGTCACCTTCTTCAGACTGGACCAATCATAATTAGCTTCAATCTTAGTTGGATCTACCTCGACTCCCTTGTTGCTAGCTATGTGTTCCAAGAACACAAGTACATTTTTCGTAGAATTGAATTGTGATTCATTTGCAATTAGTGACAGTTTTAAACAATGTTTAAGTAGATTAAATGATCCTCTGAGTTTCTATTATAAAGCGACTCTTTATTTTCTCTTGCTGAGTTTTGCAGTTTACTTATTATACAAGCTCTTCTTAGAATGCTATTGAAAGATCTAATGTAAATCGCTTTTTCATGCTAATTGTCAATGTTATAAGCTGAAATCAGTTTTACTAGCTACTCTTTGCTTCCCCTTTGATAAAAATCGGTTTCTGTCCTTCGACAAATTGCATATACAGCCAATCAGAATTTATTTGAATTTTCCAAAGCGCTTCAACCACCAACCGCCCATGACCACATTAGCCCCTCCTAAGCCTTCATAGAGTTCACTTTATAATTGAGGTTGAAACTGCCCGGCTGCAATTTCAGCCCTTTCATCATTCCCTCGCATCATAGCATCATTGCTCATTGATAACTTAAAATATTAACATTCAAATGCCGGGCCATCGTACGCTACCAATTTTATGGGCACCATTGAAATGATGAAAAGTTGCTTGCATTACCTTACATAATACAAAGCACAATCAACTTTGTAAGATAAAATAAACAAATTATGATCCGGCCAGCATACTTGGTCGAGTGCTAAGGCGCAGCCATAAATCTACTGCAGACCAGAGATTAAAACATGCGGAGCAAGCTACCCTTGACAAAGCAGGCTATCTATGCATTTACCCCTTGAGGTAAGGCGGGGCCATGTCACAAGGAACTAGAGTCTGTTAATCTCCAGGCATTTTAGGTAATCATGAAGAACAAATTACGGAACCTACAATTAATGCAAATTAGGAAAGAATGATCAATGCTGGTAAAATTATGTTTAGGCGATGATGATGGTATTGTTACAATGAAATTTCTGGTCTGAAGTTTTGTTTCTGGATTTCAAAGTGCATAAAGAAAAGAGGGGTGAAACCCTGGTATAGCATACCTGTTGCATAAGGCTACTAATCTCGCCGGGGGTCATGAGTTCACATAACTCAAGGTCGAGCACGATATTCTGTCCAGATTGCTGTGCATTTTCTAGTTTTTGCTTGGTAAGTTGTCTGTGTTGAAGCATTTGGGCTCTCCTTTCCTTTCTGGTGTCCAATTTGGCTTGAATGAGATTCGACCGCTCATCCTCTGCGAGCCCCGCCAGCTTGTCGGCCCAGTCCTGCCTCTTCTGTTCCTTAGACTTCTCTTTAATCTGTTTGGCCATGGCCTTCTGCTGAGCTTTCTTTGCCTCGTATCTCTGCTGCTTCTTCAGTTTCTTCTCCGCATTTTTACTTAGTGGAGGGTCACCGGTTCGAATCTCTTCTTCTTCTTCTTGTTTTTCTGGCCGATGTTCTGGTAATGCAGAATCGCCGTTGTGGTGGGGAGTACATGAATCATTGCCATGCATTCCGTTTTCCTCCATGTATAGTGAATTTAAGCTCTACTCAACGTTTGCTAACATGGCAGAGTAAATATTTGCCTTTGGACATTGCCAAATTCTCTGAGGCCCTGCATCTGTTATTACCTATTACCTATTAGCAATCGCACTCGCACTCGCACATTCAATGTGCCGGTATCTTACTAGGGTTTCATAAGTCTGCAAAATTAAATAATTTGGAAAATATAAATTTTTTTTTTTTATAATTACGCTGAAAGTTAAAGCAATGAAAGAATATTAGTAAATGTTTTGAAGCTTTATTGAAAATGGCAGACATATGGACGTCATTTCCCTCAAAATTGATTACAAAATTAATTATAAAAAAGAATTTATATTATTTTTAATATTGAATATTTTTTTTTTAGAGAATTATCTTTATCTTGAAAAGAAACAATGAAATCATTTAATATTTCTCTTTAGAATTAATATTATTTAAATTTTTTTATTTTATTTTTTTCGCTGGTTAAAACACTGCAGAGGGGCAACACCCTATATTAAATTGAAGATCAAGATACAAGATTCCAGTTTGTGGCCAAGGTCCACTGTGGCCAATTGGAAAATGGCCTAATGGCCAGATTGATGCAACATTTTAGGCCCTAGAGATAATACAAAAGAGAAGTTGCAGACTCTACAAGAAAATAAATGGGACTGACTGTACTATGCTTTATGCTAGTAGATGCAGGACTTTAAGCTTCATCCATTTCCACAGAGTCATCTTCATTTGGGTCCTCCTCAGCCACCTTTTTCTTGTAGACTATGTAATTGGAGACCTCTGGGCAGTCGGCTTTGCACTTGCTGTGTGCTGGTCCCAAAGCCTTCTCCTCAGGGTCTCTATCGTCCGACGAGAACCATTCTTCACCTGTGCCGAAACCCCATTCAGTGTTATCCCCGTCCGGGAGGGCAGTGTTGAGGCCTTTGTTCATCACGTAGCGAACAGCCCAACCACGAGGTAAGTTGGTGGTGAGCTTCGCCGCCCTGAGCAGGAAATTGACGCTCTTGTCCCGAACGTCCCATAGCTTTTCATACCCTGTTGGGTCAACAGACCTTACTAGAGGGAACTTCGACACCTCTCGGCCCCGAATGCTTAGCACATTGTAGTGTTGGGGCATAGGAACGAGGTTGTTGTCATCTATGTTATTTAGAGCTTCGTTGATGTCTCCCAGCCATGCATGGTGAAAAAGCATCTGGGTCAGCTTTTTCGCAGTAGATTTCGGGACACCCATGTTGATGCTAGTCGCCAAGAACATGGCAGGGATTTCCACATTTGATCTGAATCGATGGTAGGCTTTGAGGAATTCGGGGCCCAAAACCTTCTTTGTTGCTTCGAGCACCACTGGGTGCTAGCAGGACATTAACCCGCTGAGCCTTTTGTCCAAAATTATCCCGCAAAATGCTTGTTGTTGCTTCTTTATGTCAAGGGCCAGCAAAGTCTCCATGCTAAAGGGTTGTACTTAGAACCTCTGGCGGACTCGGATTGCCTTTTGAGAATACCAAGCACCGAATGCAATTTTATGCTTTGAGCGAACATTAGGCTTCATGATTTATTTCTTTGTACTCACATCAGAGGACTCATGTGAAAAAGTTGGCAGTGCGCTGGGAAACTTGTAGAGTATTTATGATTTGGTAGATTTGGATCCGCACAATCTGCCTGTGCTCTTGGGACTTATGTTAGCAACTGCATTACGTCAGGCACTTGATGGTTTAACCACATAGGGAGGGATCCGTTACACTTTGATTTCCCCAAGACGTGACGTGGAGGAGCCTACGTGGAGGACTCGGATCCTAGTTTTGCCAGCGCATCTGCCATATTGTTTCCTTCTCTGTATACATGACTAATTTTGAATTCATCGAATTTTGAGGTTATTTCTTTGATGTGTTGCAGGAGATGATTTAATTTCTAGTTTGGCATGGTGCCATGGCTGATTGCGTTGATTGTTATTAGTGAGTCGCCTTCCAGATGTATCTTGCAGACTCCTAAGTCAATTCCCAGTTGGAGGCCTAGAGATGTAGCCCTAAACTCTGCCTCATTGTTGGTGCAAAAGCCTAGATGTGAGGATAGTTTTGCTAGCCGAATACCTTGAGAGTCATTTGCGACACATCCGGCATCTCCTAGGCCTGGGTTGCCACGAGCCGCCCCGTCAAAGTTTATTTTGACCCATCCTGGCTCAGGTGCCTGCCAAGAAACTTCTGACCTCCTGATTTTTGTTGACTTGCTTGGCCCGTTCCCGGCTAGTAGTGGTGGTTTTAGGCCTTTGAATTTTTTGATTAGACCATCATCCCAGTTTGTGAAAATTCGTTGGTTCGATGTGTTGGACCATGCTTCCTCGTTTACTACTTCTACTATTGCCTTTTCAATTTTGTCTCAGAGCCTTTCTTTATTCAGTTCTTTGTTTTGGAAAATTCTCTTGTTTCTTTCCTTCCATATTTCCCAGATTACTATTGATGGGGAGGCTTGCCAAATTCCTCCAAACATTGATTTGTCGATTTTCTGTGGCCACATTTTGAACCATGAGGCCAGGTCTGAGGGGATGGGGATTTGGAGGGCAAGTTTGTTTTTAAGTATGAACCAGCACTCATATGCCATGGGGCAGTGCAGGAGTAGGTGGTTGGATGTTTCTTCACTAGCTTTGCATAGTATACATCTACCTGGGCCTTGGATGCCGAAGTTGGCTAGTCTGTCTGATGTGAGTATTTTTTTTTTTTGAGCTACCAGCCAAGCGAAGACCCCTGCCTTGGGTAGGCATTTGTTGCCCCAGAACAGTTTGCAGGGCCACTCTTGATTTTTTAGTGCTAGTTATTTCACCTTGTATCCAAGTTTTACTTTGTATGAACTGTCGTGGGAACCATGCCAACGGATCGTGTCTTGGCCTGAGGATGGGATAAAGAATTTGTCTTTGAGAATGCTTGATAGCCTATCTTTCTGGGCCTGGGGGGCATTGAGGTTCTGCAATTCTTTCCATCTCCAGGAGCTAGCACCATGACTATATGTTTTGCTCCCATAGTCTGCCACTTTGACACCCCATTGTCTGGTTGTGTCCTCCTTTAGTATCTCTAGGCCTGTGGAGTGGCTTAGCGGGGGGTGTCCACCCTAAGAATCATTCCAGAAGGATGCATTTTCGCCGCTATTGATTTCCCAGGTCACATGTTGTGAGATTATGTCTCTACTATCTAGGATAAAATTCCATATGGCCGATCCTCTTAGAGGGTTGGTTGTGGTTAGAATTTTGGTCGGATCGTCTAAGTCCATATATTTTCTCCTTAGTATTTTGACCCATTTTTGTTCCCCTTTCGAATGGATGTCCCAAGCCAGTTTGGCCCCCATGGCTTGATTCATTATTGCCAGCTGTGTGAAGCCTGTTCCTCCAGCCTCCTGAGGTCTGCAAATCTTGCCCCAGGCCACCAAGGGGAATTTGTTGTGGTCTCCCGTCCCTGACCACAGGAATCTTCTAAAGATTTGGTTGAGGTCCTCTTCTACTACTCTAGGTAGCTTTAAGCAGGACATTGAGTAGACGGGGATGGCTGAGAGAACTGATTTGATCATTAGAAGTCTTCCTGCTGAAGACAGCCATTTTCCTTTCCAGGTTCCCATTCTGGTTTTGTAGTTGTTGATGAGGTTTTCCCAGTAGCAGTGTTTATTGATAACTGCAAATAGTGGCATGCCTAGGAAGCGCCTTGGGAGATTGGCCACCTTGAGATTCAAAATTCTAGCTAGAAGTCTCTATAAGCTTGGTTGCGTGTTTAAGAAAAAGATTGCAGATTTTCCCCAATTGATACTTTGCCCCGAAGCCATGCAGTATTCATCGAGGAAAGTTCTGATCATCCTTGCCTCCCTTCTATTGGCTTCCCCAAATAGGATTGTGTCGTCTGCAAATTGGAGATGAGATATTGGCTCCAATCCATTTGCTACCTGTATGCCTTTCCACTTGTTTTCACTGACTAACTTTTGTATTCCCTTGCCCAGGACTTCTGCCATTATTATAAACAGAAAGGGGGAGAGGGGGTCTCCCTGTCTTAATCCTCTCGTGGAAGCAAAAAAATCCATGGGCTGATCCATTCACCAAGACTGAGAATTTAGTTGTGGAGATGCAACTATTGACCCAAGTAATCTAGTTTGGTCCGAAACCAAATTTGGTTAGAACTTCTATTAAGAATTGTTTGTCTACCATGTCATATGCTTTAAGGATGTCTAGTTTCAGCAGCATGCAGGCACTTCTGGTTTTCCTTGTTGTGTGGATGGTCTCATGAGCTGTGATTATGCCTTCCACGATTGACCTGCCAGGAGCGAAGCCACTTTGTTCCTCTAAGATTACTTTTTCTAGGACGACTTTGAGACTGTTCGTAATTATTTTGGTGACCACTTTATAGACTGTGTTGCAGAGAGCTATTGGTCTGAAGTCACTCATAGATTGGGGGTCCTTTTTTTTTGGAATTAGGGCTAGGAACATATGATTCATGGCACCTAGCATTGTCATTATCTTTCTTGATTCCTCTACAGCTACTCCTAGGTCCGCTCCCACTATATGCCAGAATTTTTGGAAGAAGCTGGCTGGGAAGCCATCCGGCCTTGGTGCTTTGTCTGGGTTCATTTGGAGGACTGTTTTTTTGACTTCTTCAAGGGGGATTTTTTGGAATAGGAGGAAGTTTTGCTCTTCATTGATTAGAGAAGGGATAAAGCTCAACAACCTGTCTCTAATGACTTTGTTTCCAAGGATGTCTTTGTTTAGCAATTTTGCAAAGAAATTGGTTGCTTCCTTATTGACTTTTGTAATGGTTTGGGTCATTTCACCATTTGATTTTTTGATTTATGAGATTTTATTCCTATTTCTATTTGCAATTGCTGAGTTGTGGAAGAATTTGGTGTTCCTGTCCCCTTCTTTCAGCCAAGGTTCCCTTGATTTTTGTCGCCAGTAGCATTCTTCTTTCTTTAGTAGTTCTGAGAGTTCCTCTTTTAGGGTTTTTTCATTTTCATAATCCTCTGCATCCATCCCGTTTTCAATAACATGTTCGTTCAGAGTTTTGATTTCCTTCTCCACTCTTATCTTCTCCTGAAAGATGTTTTTGAAGTGAGAAGTGTTCCATTCTTTGAGTTTCGACTTGACGTGGGCTAGTTTTTTGCTGATTTTGAAAAGGCAAGTACTGTCTCTGAATTTGGTTTCATTCCACCATTGTTCCATCAAGTTTGGAAGTTGTGCATCTCTAAGCCACATATTTTCGAACTTGAAGGGGCTCCCCAGGGGTGGGACATCATGCCCAAGGGTGAGAGCAATGGGGAAGTGATTTGAGCCAATGAGTGGCATGATTTGGGCTTCTATAGTGTTTGCCTTTTCCTCCCAATCTCCCCAGAGGAGGAATCGATCTAGCCTTTCAGCGATGTTAGTAAATCCTTTTCTTCTATTGGACTATGTAAATAGACCATTTTTTGTACTTACATCTTTTAGATGGTTATTGTCGATGAACTCCTGGAAGTCTTTCTGAATGGCTGTAATTCTCCCTATACCACCCTGTTTCTCCTTATTGTTCCAAGTTGCATTAAAATCTCTTGCTACGACTCTAAGAACTCCATTTTTGTTTTTCAGGATGCTTGTTATTTTATCCCAGACTTGCTTCTTTGCCATTTTGGGGATTGGCCCATATATGTTGATACAGAAAAAGTGGATGTTTTTCTTTAGGTCTTTGAACTTGAGCAACTGCCAGTTACTCTCCTCATTCTCAATTGATCCTTTTATTGAGAGGGGGTTCCAGAGGGCTCCAATTCCACCCGAAGCACCAGTTGCTTCCCTGAAATGGCCTTTCCATTGTTTCCAAAAGGCCAACCTCTTTCGACTTTCTTCATTGCTCCATTTTGTTTCCTGTATAGGTACAATGTCTGCTTTTAACAGGTCAATTTGACGCTTGACCAGGCGCCATTTGTCAGGGGCATTGATGCCCCTGACATTCTAAGATATAATCCTCATTATGTGTAGGGAAGGATGTTCTCCTTCCCGACATGAATTTTTTGTTGTCCTAAAGCATTACCAGCTATTAGCATCTTGGCTTTGTTTGACGGACTGCCTCTGCTAGAATTATTTTTGAAATTTGGAGCCTTTATTCGGGATTCTGATTGTTTTAGCTGTCTTATTTTTGATAGCACCCCTGGCTCTGCCTCTTCCCAAGTTTCCATTTCCTCTTCTAAGGGAGGGTAGATTCCTTCCTCTTCCGGGAGAGTATTTATCCCTTCGATGATGGGCAGGGAGGAGCTAGGGGGGGTTAGGGTTTGTGCTGGGTCTTTTTCCGACAATTGGGAAAATTGAGGCTCTATTTCTTTAGATAGGATCCCTAATTGAAGACTTATGTCTTTTTGTAAGTCCTGGGCCCCTTCCATTAGGGTATTTAGAGCTTGTTTTGTTTTGATGGAATTTTCAGCCAAGGATTCTAGGGGAGGAAATTCCAAAACAAGGGGAGATTCTGAACTATTTGGTTGCAGCGTTGGGCTTGGGGATGGGTCTTTAGGGTAGACTTCTGGAGGGGAGGAGCTTGGGGCAAAGGGTTTGGGGGTTGGGGTTGGTGTACAATTTACTGGGGAAGATATTTTTCTGCCTTTAGAGGGGCCTACCGAGCATGATTCTCTGAACAGGCATTTTCTTTGCTCATGTCCTACCCAAATTTCAATCTCCTATTGCCATCTTCCGAATTTTGTTAATATCTCCAGGTTTTTATAGATCCCAACTCCTTCGTCTATTTCAACCAGGATGCCAGCTACAGCTCCTTCTATTCCATTGATGAACTCCTCATTTACTCCTAAGCATACTCCAAGGGCATCTCCAATGCGTATTAGGGCATCTAAATTCTAGAATTTTGTCGGTAGGTCAATTAGCTTGAGCCAGATAGGGGTTTGAATTATTTTGTAATTTCAGGGATCGAAATTAGCCTTCTAGTTTAGGCAATGAAAGCTATGGTTGTTCATGAACAAAGGTTTCCCATTGATTGCTTCAAATTTTATATTTTGATCACTGAATTCTATGAGGAAAAAGGAGTTTGGGAGTTGGCTTATGCTTACCTGATTTTGAAATTTTCTTTTCCACCAGGCTTTGATTTCCTCACTAGGGCATCCATGACCCGTCCATTTGGCAAACATTGCTAGATCCATCAGTTGCTCCACTCTTTGTTTGATTATGCCCGAGGGCAAATGGAAGAGTTTGCTTTCCTGGGGGCATAGCACTTTGTTTGGATTTGGGTTGGCGACCCGCCTGTTGGCTTTCCGATTGAGTAAATCCTTGTCTCTCTGGTTTAACCTTCCTCGGTGCCCCCCAGACTGGTGGTACGTTTTCTCAGTGATGGTGTTTTCTGGGTTCTTGTTTCTCCATACTTTGCTGGTATGGGCCAGGTTGAAGTTGCCTTTACTGCGCCAGTTCGACTTCGAGGTTTTTCCCCAGCGGTCATTTTCCCGGATCCACCCACGGCATTGGGCCTTAGCAGTGTTCACTTGGTTGTTTTTCTGTAATGGCTTCCTGTTGTGTTTGTAGGGCTGTGTGATTCTCTGATTGTGGCCCGATGAGCATCTCAAGCAGAGCGAGTCGCATTCATCTACCCATTCTCCATTTTCAAATACCCATTGGGGGATGTGCACATTTGTTTGGGGGAGAGTTTCTGCCTGATTTTTCGTTTCGGTTTCTTCCTCCAGAGCCCAATCACCCTAAGATTTCCTAGATTTTGGTGCTGGCTCGTGCTCCTGCTCCTTTCCGCCCGCGGGCTCCTGCAAATTTTCGCCTTCCATTTTTAAAGTCCTCTTATTTAAAATTATTATATATTTATTTTTAAATTACTTAAGAATTAATTATTTAAGAGTTGTTTTTTTTAGTTTTAATACATTGAAAACTAAAAAAAGAGTTAACTGAATTTTATTTTATTTTTAAAGAGATAAAAAAAAAATTAAAAAAATTGAAATGGAATTAATGATAAAAAAGAATTCATATTGTTTTTAACATTGAATTTATTTTTTTGAGAATTATCTTTATTTTGAAAAGAAATAATGAAATCATTTAATATTTCTCTTTAGAATTAATATTATTTAAAATTATTATATATATATTTTTAAATTACTTAAGAATTAATTATTTAAGAGTTGTTTTTTTTGTAGTTTTAATACATTGAAAACTAAAAAAAGAGTTAATTGCATTTTATATTTTTTTTAAAAGATCAAAACAAATTTTAAGAAAAAATTATATTTCAAATTTAAGAAGGACAATGTTAAGTAAAGAAAAAATATTAATTATAAAAAAATTAAAATTAATAATTTTATAACATGTAATCTTTATTTAATAATGTTAATGAAGATGTAAGCATTTTCCCTCAAGTCAATAGACACCTAGACAATGATAACTTTCAGCGTTTTTTACATATATTATTAATTAATATATGTATGCTAGTTACCGTGAAAGCGTTATAAGTGAAAGCAACGAAAGAATATGTAAATTTTTCGAAACTATTTTTAAAATAGATTTTATTATAGCATCAATAAAATAATAAATTATGCATAAATATATAATAATTATTATACTTTTATAAAAAACAAAACAAAATAAAACATAGAATAGTAAAAATAGTAAGGCTTTTTTTACAATTGTTATGTAATATGAAGTATTTTTCCTACTCTTTAATAAAATATTTTTAAATCTAAACTAAAATAATATAATACTTGAAAACTAAAAAATAGACTTAGTACATTTTATATTTTTATAATACATTGAAAATAATGTATAAGATGAATTTTTTTTTTAAAATATTTTATATTTAAAATTTAAGAACAATTAAGTAATGATAACTTTCAGCATTCTTTATATATATTATTAATTAATATATGTATACTAGTTATTATTATAGATATATTAAATATATTTATTCAAAAAAATAATAAGGGTGGAAGATTTTTAATATTCACGAGATGGAGATGGTCATTGTGACAGTAGATCTTGCTATTTTTGTTTTGTAAAATGTTGATCTTGTACTATTCAATTTGATAATGAACTCTTAAATTCCCACAACCTTCTCATCATTAAATAAATCGTGAAAAGACATTGTTACTCAATTGTGATCTTAGAGATGTCTCCCTTTTCATTAAAACATTATGTATTACACTGTTTTCTAATTTAAAGTAGACTATAACAAAATCCCTACTCCATCTATGAGCTTGTAAACAAAATGTCCAAATTTTACATAAGCTTATGAACTATTTATGTATGTATGTATGTATGTTATGTATGTATGTATATATATATACATATATTTATGTGTATATGTATATATATATGTATTTATGTATATGTATGTATATATGTATATATGTATATGTGTATATACATATATACATATATACATACATAGACATATATATATGTATATATAGATACATATACATATGTAGATATATATATAGACACATACATATACATATACATATACAAATATATATGTATATGTATATGTCTGTATATGTATATGTATGTATATATACATATATATACATATACATACATATATAAATATGTATTGGTATATATGTATACACATATACATATGTACAGACATATACATATGCTAATACATTTTCCTCAATTCATAATTATCTTCGTCCTCTAAATTATCATTGAACAAGGAGATCATCTATTTGATTCTTATTTAGTTGTTGAGATCATAGCTTGTCTCAAAAAATCCATCACCTTCATTGTCTTTTGGTTCCTTCTAGGATGAACAAGTTCCATTATTGAAGAACCATAACCACTAACATCTCATTCCCCAAAGGTAGGCCCAATCCAAGAGCTACAATCTAAAGAGTATCATTAAGACCTTTGAACAAGTGCTTTTTTATCATCAAATTGGCCATGATGCTTATTGTATAGTTATCCTCGCCTAAATCTAGTAGCACACCCATGAACATTGAGGAAATTTTAGAAATCACTCAATACCTATGATCTAATAAGAAATTCCTTTTTAAGAATCAATTGAATGGCAACAAGTTTGAATATGTTTTGAAAACCCTTTTTAGATGCAATTCAAATTTTATCCTAAGAAATGTCATGTGGTAGGTGTCGCTAGTTAATAAACACTTGCATCCATTTTTCTACAATGGTCAATAGTGGAGGATTTTGCATTATTTTTCATTTAGTTTCCATATATTCCACTTAGCCCTTTCCTTCTCAATTTGGAAAATATGAGTATGTGAGGTGGTGCCTTCCAATGTTCACCATGTTATGTGTGTTAGTAGATCTCTCCCCACCTTGGCACCATTTAAATTGTAGCATTATTATTATGTATTCCTATATGTTGTGTTTTCTCCTCATGAAAAGTGGCATCAAATCTATTCATTGTTATCAATGTGAAAATGTAAGTCTTCCCATGAATTAACATTATTATTAATTATCTAAGCCATGTCTATGTACATGGCATTGTTTGCTAAGTAATCAAAAACCCCATTAGCTTCTTTTAGAGCATATTGTATGGTAAAAGAATTGAGAGCATCAATATAAGTTCAAGCCCAAAGAAAAATATTGTTAGCTTACTAATTCTTTAATTTTATTTTTAGATTGAATTGATAATGATTATGAAGTCACTCTCAATCTTTGCATTCCTCATTCCAAATTGATGGCATATTTGGAGTCCCAACACTAATGCTTGTGCCTCCGCCTCATTATTCATTTATCCTTGAATTTATTTTAGGTGGCAACAAACAAGTTTTTGTTTGAATCTCTAATGATGTCTCCTACTCCCAATCACCTAGGGTTTCCTATAGACGCTTTAGATCTTGAAGTTCAATTGTGTTCATCCCCTTTAAGGAGGCTACCATTTTATGTATTTTCTTGATTTATGAAATTTACTCTACATGAACAAGGGGGTTATATTATTTTACTTAGAAGTGTTTAAGAATTATTTTATTTTATTTACATTGTTTATTTTTATTTGAAATGTTACTTTTATTTATTTAAGAATTATTATATTTTATTTATTGAAGAGTTACTTTGTTTTACTTTAGAATTATCTAAGAACTTTTTTCATTGTGTATTTATTTTTATTTGAAGAGCTATTTTTACTTAAGGGTTATTTTATTTTATTTACTTAAGAGTTATTTTATTTTACTTTAGAATTATTTTGCTTTGTTGTGATTTTTTTATGTAGATTTTATATTTATTTTTGAAAAAGTTATCGTTCATTATTTTCATAGTTTCTTTGTTTTGTATTGTACTACAAAAAGTTTAGTAAATATTATATATTTATATATGTTACTTTTTAAAAGTTCTTTTTTTGAATAGATGTTTCTTGTGTTTTGGTTTTTATGTACACATTAACAACATAAGACTCTTTGATGTCATTATAGAACACTCTTGACGTAATTATATAAACTAAATTTAATTTTAATACATTCAAACATAAAAGTATAGTTAGAAAGTTAATATTATGTATAATCAGATTTAATATTGAATGTTAGATTTCCATTAATCAATGCTTCTAATTTATTAATTGATATTTGATATTGTCAAGGTTCACACTATCTCAAGGGGGAATTGGTGGTGGCTTCCATGAGTAGTCAAAAATGATTGGCATGAGTTGTGGATTCAATCCAAATCTCAAGGTAGACATAAGTAACATTTGAACTTGATTAAACTGTAAAACTTTCAAAAATGAGTTTCATTAGTCCTAGTAGCATTATGTGCAAGCTTTAACGCGTATGTCATCTAATTCTCCAAGCAAATGATAATATAAATCAGTGCACTAATCTCACCTTGCTTGGAATACCATCTCTTCTTGAGAGTTATGGTCACTCTAGTTGTGACCTCTTTTGAGAAAAATGGCTACTTTGCCTATGAAAAAATATGAGAAACTAAAGGTTGACATATATCTTTCATGTAAGGAAATGTCTTCTTTAATATGATGTGATTGTGGATAAGTAATTATTAATTTTAACTTAATTTATAGAATATCTTTTTTTTTAAGATGAAGATGGAGCTTTCTTATTGTGTAAATATACATTTCTACTTTTGCATGTTTTGATAATGTTTCATCGTATTATTTCTCTTAAAATTTAAACAATAGTTGATATGTTGATCTATTCATGTTTCTATATATTTTCTTGTTTAAATATTTATAGAACTATTATACTATTAAATGGTCAAAAAAATTGTCTTATCCAAGGCCTTAGTTTAGGTTTTTATGTTTGGATTAACATTTATTAAAAAGATTATTCGTGCTTACAAATGATGACATATGTTTTTCTCCTAAATTATTAGTTTTATAAGGTACTTTTATGTTTAATCAAATTATTCTAACAGAGAATATTTCCCTCATTCATCTTTCTTCAAAGACTATTTTGAGGGCCTATATTGTCAATCTATAAAAATAGTTCTATTTAATGAACATTTGTTTAAATTTAAACATATTTTTAATAAAAATGGATCTTAATCTATCTTATATGTTCAATCCATAAGCTTAATTTATTTTTGCAAACACATTTGAGTTTCTTGTAAGTTCACTTGATCCGTCCATCTTCGCAAGCCTCCTATTGGAAAACTAAGAGAACCTATTTTCTAGCGTAATCTCTATAAGCATCAGATAAAGAGGCCACCATCTCCAATAGATTTCCTCTCTCGACAATGACATACTTGATCTACACAAGTAAATTCTCTAAAAAAAATAAGGAAACCCAACCATTGATTTAAGCATTTATGTACAAATAGAACCACCATGATCACATGCCTAATATGAAATCATAATGTGAGGCTAATTATGTGGAAAATAGGTGGAGAAAATGGATACTAATTATTTCCCACACATAAAAATCACCAAACATGGGAAAATTTATAACCATTCACATCGCCTTTGAAATCTACTAGTGATGTCTCCAAGAAAATGGTTATAATTTTAAGCCTTCCTCAAGAGAAAAGAAAATCCCCCACCCCCTCCTCTCAAATGAAAAAAATCCACTACTCAACCTTTCTCCATATTCACCCTTATGTTTTTGCAAAAAAATGTGCAATTGTTGTTTCGCACAATCAGGTTGTCAAGTGACTGAGACCCACTTAGTTTTTCCTTATTCTTCCAACTTTCGTACATAAACAAAGAAAAAACCTAAATATGTATATTTTTTTAGAATTTGCACACTACATCAAAGACCTTAATTCTTGAAAAAATTCTACAAATGAGATTATGTGTGAAATATAAATTTACTTTTTATATTTGTACATTTCTAAATAGGATTCATTTTCTATGGTCTTGCAACATCTCTTAATAGATAACAACCATCAATTTTATTATTTCACCCTCTTTCTCATAAAGGGAACACCTTTGACATGAATATGTCAACTCATAAATGATCCACTTAGGGTTAATTCTTAGTTATGCGTGCAACATGTTAACTAACAATTGCACCTAATGGTTACATGGGCACACTAATAAGTTTTAGAAGTTATAGAGATTGAAAGAGGGTTATCCCACGAGAATTGTTCATGGGATACTATTGCTATTGGGTTAAAACGCAATAAAGATTACCTAATTTTCCTTAATTTAAGAAAATGGTTTTTTCATATTATATAATAAGGGTGACTAAATGGAATTCTAAATAAATTGTGTCAACATTTTTTAGATACACTCCTCCTCTCACTTCTATATGATCACATAAATATTTTTGGACATGATATGTATACCATTAGAATGATAATACATGGGAAATGTGAAGATCGGCTAATTTTTGAACTTGTGAAATCATTGCAAATGTAAGACCCTAATAATCTATGTTTCTAATGTGGATTATTGCTCTATAGATTGTGAGACTTTTTTCTTTATAGATTGTCAATTTTCAAGCTATCTTAAGGGTGTTTTTTTGTCAACCATTGTGAGTAAATATAATAATTGGAACAATTTGTTGGTTATTTTGTAATAATAAACTATTGATGATCATTTTCTCTACAAGCATGTTTATTTGTTTGTTACATTTTGTAGGATGTTGAACATGATTTAGTAAATTTGTGTAGTCTACAAAGGGTGGGATGCAATGATTATAGTTGTGTCCAACAAGCAAGGTTTGTCAAGGATGGGACAGTGGACCATTTGATATGTCTAGATTTTTACTTGTAAGTTCTATGCATAAATAGTCTAGATTTTTACTTGCAAGTTCTATACATAAATAGTCTAGATGTTTACTTGCAAGTTTTATACATAAACAAACTTATTCATGTATTGCACAACATTCTAAACTAGTTCTAAACTACTAAAATCTAAGATTTCAATATTAGGGTAAAACTTAAAGATTAAATATCAACATCACTCACCAATTCCAATAGCCTTGTGCAAGCAAAGGCTTTTCCAATATCTCTTCATGAAGCATTATGAACATATTATGCATGTTGAGTATAGTTTTTTATTAGGAGAAAAACAGGTTTTGATGGGACCCGAAACCCAATACAAAACAGTTTTGAAGGGACCCGCAACCCTTAACTAAGGAGGACAATCTGCATTAAAGATAAAACATGTATAATCAACAACAACATAGCAACAGCAAAAAATTTGCACCAAGAAAGGCAAGGGTCAAAACCATGGGTATAGTTACATGTGGGTTACAAACTATATTTTAGATTGTCCAATGGTAGGCCTATTTTACATAAATGGTTGGTAGGGTAGCATATACAATTTTAAATAGGCTTAATCAAGTTACATTTCAATGCATTAGATATTTTAAACATTGAGTGATCTTTCATTTCATTCAAAGAGAGTAGCACTACATTTTAGGAAATGCCAATAGAAAAATTTAAGTAATATGTTAGATGTAATTATTACCAAATCAAATTTTGAAGAAGTTTCAACATTCAAATTGTTAGTATTGTTAATATAAATATTTAATATAAATAGAGATAACAAAATATTCTCATTCAAAAAGGAACAAATAAACTTTAAAAAATATAAATATTTAAAAATTATATTAAAAACTCATAAACTAAGAAACGAAAATATTTAAGAGAAAAAATGGGAGAAATTATATAGAGTGATTCATATAACAAGAAAGATCTCTTGAATGTACAATTTGAAAAACACAAGTAGCACTCATAAAAGGTAATAGAAAATATTTTAAAACCTATAACAT
This sequence comes from Sequoiadendron giganteum, assembly GCA_007115665.2. NCBI lineage: Eukaryota > Viridiplantae > Streptophyta > Pinopsida > Cupressales > Cupressaceae > Sequoiadendron > Sequoiadendron giganteum. The sequence continues at coordinate 478,160,381 of CM021102.1, forward strand.
AATACAATACTATGAACCTAAGATTCGAACGGTAGTGAGTTTTTCTCAATCAAATGTGTGACATGTATGGCGTGACTTATATTTATGCTTGAAATTGTTTAAAATTTTCTTGGAGACTCACAATTTGTTGTGAGATGGGTTTTTTGAATTGTTAATTTTTTTGCTATAGGATCATTTATGTGTTTGCTTGCTATTTTATAATAGTTACAGGAGGAATCTAGAAAATCTATTACAAAAGGATCGTTTGTATTTAAATACGATGCCTTAGTGTTTGGTAGTAATAAGAAATATAAAAAACTTACTATGGGCAATAACTTGGATATTAATATTGAAGATTCATCTGAAGTTCATTAGATAAATGATTATTATTGTCTTAAGCAATGTAATCGAATAAAATGATATGTTTTAAGATTACTAATTGCTGATATTTGAAATAGGTTTTTTGTATTTTCTTAACTAAATTGAACAATTACTATTTTTTGAGCAATGTAATCAATTTGAAAAGATTTTTATTGTTTTTTCTTACATGTGACAAATGAATAAAAAGGGGACCATTCCTTCTATTTTGGACTCATGCCTTTCACATAATTTATTTCGGGTGGTGATTAATCTTTTGATATATTTTCTTGAAGGCTAATCTATTATTTTCATGCAATAAAACCTTTTGAGATGGTGTGGTAATATATAACCTCTCCATCAAATATTTCTTTCTTAGGGGAAAATCATTCCAACTTGGTCATAATTCTTACTATCCTAAAAAAAATTGTCATTTAATCTCGATTTGCTTAATCGCATTATATGGGAAAATGTTTGTTAGTGTTTCTTTCAGGTTGTGTGGAGTTTCCACTTTCATATTAGATGTTTCATTATTGATAGAATTCGGTTTTCTATTGATGGTCATGTGGTGAAACCCATATGGTTTTGGTTTTTGCGAGGTAACCAACAATTTCTTGGATGCTTCATATTCTACTTGAGCTACGTGGACATCCTTCTTTCTTTGACTATTTTCTTCTTATGGTTGGTGACAAGAGATGAACATTCTCTTATTTGAGATAATATATGGTATAAATTTTATTTCATTTTATATTATAAATACTCTCTCGAGTGGGAAATATCCTTGTTAAACAAATGCAAAATTAGAGGAAAGTGGGACTTTAATCTATAGAGTTAGAATGTAAAACCCCTATTGTTGTAAAGAGGGGATTGTAATGAGGGAAGGAAGGCTATGATGAAAGCCTTGTGCTAAGAGTATGAGATGCATGTTGTAGGAAGTAAAGAAATATTCTATAGTTCATATATATATGCAATTTTATATGTAAATTGTACAAGATATATGAAATTAATAAAAGGGGTCACATTTTTTATTTAAGATTTCTTGTTGTGCATTTGAGTGTTTAATTGTGTAAGTAGTAGGGATTGGTTGCCCTTAAGTGGATTATTGACCCTTAATTGCATCACAAAAATATCAAATACAATAGGTTGTTAGGGATGTAAGGAGAACGAGTTGAGGTGTCTAAGTTAGATGCTTGATGGGTTGTGATTGTAAATGCCCTCATATTTTTTTAATAAGTTTAAGAGAGATTCCTATTATTGTAGAAGGCTAAGTATGAGAGGAAAATGGTGACAAAGAGAATGAGTGTTGTGTAAGGATGTGTTGGTTATCCTCCAACAAATGTAGTGTTAGATATAATATGTCCTAACATCCTCTATTAAGTGGAAAGTGGGTATATCCTCGTTGTATAGATGATATGTGTGGGTTATTAAGGAAAACAAGTTATGGTTGTGATTGGTGGGAGAGTTTGCGATTCATTGTTAATTTGAGTCAAGATTCTGAGAGTCTTACAAGATATTTTGGGGATTTTGGGTTGTATGTGAGTGTGTAAAAATATCTTCAAGAAGGACTAGGATAGCCTTGGGTTGGCCTGCAAATTTTTTTATAGAGAGGAGATGAGTTGGGTTAGAATAATTTAGAATTGTAGAGGAGGAAATTTGTCACCCTCAAGTAATGAGGTCCAAAGGGGTGAATGGTCCTCAACTACCTCAGGGACCAAAGGTTAGGTGACGAGATGAGATAAAGAAGAGGTTTATTTATGTTTTATATAGAATTAAAATGTGAGAGTTCCATAAACAAAAAGAGAAAGTCATAGAGGTCTTTTGGACAGTTTGATAAGCTCTCAACCAAGGACAACAGTGCAACACACAGACATCCCCACAACACACTGGCATCTCATATGGACCAAAAATTAAGAACATACCAAAAAACAACAAAATGACGACTTCTATTATGATTGCTAAGAATTGTTAGAAATGCAAAGAAGATAACATAAAATAATAAAACTAAAGTAATACAAGATAAATGAAATGCAAGTAATAAAATAAGAGTAGGGAAATAAAATACTCACAACGGACCAAGTAATGAAACCTCCAGCAAAGGTGTTGAACAAACGGTTGTTGTTGCCACAAAAGATCAACCTATTAATGCCCGATACAACCACCAGAGTTAATGAAAATATGAGAGGCGGTTAAGCCATGCCATGAACCTGAGCATTGCACTATACAACACAAGGAGACCAAGGGTGCACACCTTGCAAAAATCCCACCCCAACACAAGTGAGGGATTTGAACCTGTGACCTAAGCTTTGATACCAATCATTGCAAAGACAGTTGTCATTGCACCAAAAGATTAAATTCTTAATGCCTGATACAACCACCAAAGTTAATGAATCCACATTAGGTGGTTAAGCCATGTCATGAACCTGAGTGCTACACTGCACAACACAAGAAGACCAAGGGTGCACACTTTGCAAAAAAGAAATGTCTTCAACACCTACATACATAAAGACTAACAGAAAATGTTGGGGTTGTTTAGGGGCTTGCCTCAATCAAACCCTTGTTTTGGTGTTTTCACCTCCATAAACAGCTAGATAGATAGATAGATCAAAAGATAAATAGATAAGAAGATAAATGCATAGACAAGGGATGTGATAAAATCCCAAGATGCTCAAAGATATAAGACAAATAGATATTACTAGCAAGGCTTGAGGAAGCCAAAGAGAAGGAGAGAAAGAGAGAGAGCTATGAGAGTCGAGAGAGTTGTAGAGAGCAATTATGAGAGCTTGAGAGAAAGAGATCTTGAGAGAAATAAAAGAGAGAATGTCCAAGAGAGAGGCCAAGAGAGATCAAGAGGAGTGAAAGGATAGATTTTAAAGAGGGAAGAGGAGGGAAAATGAGGCTATCAAGTCATTACAAACCATCCTAATTTGTTTCTGTGTGGTAATTAATATGGAAGAATTAGTAAAGTAAATCCAACACACATCAATGAAACGTCTTACATAAAAGGAATTGAGATAACAAATTAAGCTACTATGACTATCCCCTCAAATCGTCTCATTGCTCTCTAATCTTAAGGATCTCTAAATTCATGCTCTCATATTTGTTTAAGTGTTGCACATGAATTCACAAGATGACAACCTAAGAAACGAGAATATTTGTGAAAATGTAAAGCTACATGCCTACATTAACATATTTTTGGTATTTTTGATATGAAAGCTAAATAAAATATGAGATTGCTGCTATTTAAATTATGCCAATATTATTGTTGATGATATAATGCAAATCTAAAAGAAATTTTATGATGAAAGCTAATGCAACACTAAAATGCTACAAAGTAAAATTGTCATGATAACAATGCTAAATGCTATGCAACTCTAAAATGCTCTCAATTGCTAAGATGATTTTTGTAGCATAAGTTTATGATGAAATCCCTGTTTAAAAGTTGTAGAATGATCTCCTATTTATAGATTTTTCCAAGCCTTGAGTGAGGTGGCAAAGATGGACAGTTAAGATCATGATCCTAAGAGATCAATGATGGAGCACAAAGAAGTTGGAGGAAATCACAGAGGCTACTCCATTTGGAAGGGCAAATCATCCAAGTGTCAAAGAGCATCAATTAGAAAGAGGAGCCATGTGTCTCCAAGGAGGTTAGGAGGTTAGATGAATATTTCTAATTTAAAAATTAGAAATAAATGAAATCATGTGACATGTGATGATGTGGAGGGTGATTTGGAGAAAGTTAGGAAATTATGGAGAAATATGACAAATTTGAATTAAAAATTCAAATTTAATGAGGAAGGGGAATAATCAGATGTGTATTTAATTAATTCAAGAGGAAAGATGATTTTTGAATAGAAGAATTAAAGCGGTGAACTATACAAATAAATTTATCAATTTATCTATATAAATAGAGGAATTATGATTAATTAATTAAATAACTAATATTTAATTAATTTGTGCTCCAGACCATTTTTAGGTGTATACATTTTGCCCCTCTTTGAAGTGATGTGCACAGACACATTGCTTCAAAGAAAATTTGTCAGATCGAGATGATAAAAATTTTGACATGCCCCAAACACTGATTTTCAGTGATGATTGATGTATCCCCCCTTGGGAGTTAAATTAGTGAATTTTTGATTTTTTTTATATCTTGAAAATTTTGATGATTTTTGAGATTTTCACCACGTTTCAACAAATTTTCTCCCAAAAATAATAATGAGATCCGCCCTGGCTGATTAGTTGATGAATTAAGCCCCTTTGAAAAATAAAATAAAGCAATGCCACTTAATTACCCACCTTAAGTACCCTTTAAAGAGGTAAAAATTCAAAAAGAACTCATTTGTGCATTGTGATTTTGAAAATTTGAGAGATTGAGCAATTTTGAGCATTTGGAGAAAAATGGTGATCTCAATTCAGACTCATCGATTCGAGCATGTGTGACGACACAACCGCCCGACAACATACGAACCTCTAATACAAACCTTTGAAAACTTCTTCTTTGTGAATTTTGAATTAATTTTCTCGCGTTTTTGAAATTTTGAATTTTTCGCTCAACTGTTTTAGCGCATCCATAGAATAAAATAGCACATACATGTATTGTTTTAGCACATATATGACCCGATGTAGCGCATCGGTTTTCTATTTTGGTGCATAGGTTTGTAATAACATAAGTTTCATTATTTAGCGCATCAGTTAGGTGAAGTAGCGCATTCAATGAAATAGCGCATTCGTGCACTATTATGGTGCATTGGTGTGAAATTTTGGCACATACATGGAATTGGAACATACATGGCCTGTTATGGCACATAGATTGAATTTTCTAGCGCATAGAAGCGCTATTATGGTGCATCCATGCCAGAGATGAGGAATTATTGATATTTCTCCTTGTGTTGAATGGTTTTCAATCGCATCAGCCTTTCAGTTGATTTTGATTGATGATATTGGTAAATTAGATGATCATCGATCTCATGATAGTTGAGATTCGATGATCGACCTCATGATAGGTGAGGATCAATGATAAATTGATGATTGATTGACCTCATGATAGGTGAGGTACATTGATAGATTGTTTGGTTGACCTCATGATAGGTGAGGTGCATTAATATATTGATAGATTGATAGGCTAATGGATGTTTGATTGATTGATTTTGCAAAAAAAATTATGGTGATAGGAGAGTGATTTAGGAGTCCTCATGTATCGAGAGAGCTTCCCACGAACTTGGGAGTTGATTCCCCACTTAAGTCAGGTTGAGTGAGATCTGATTGAGGGATGTAGATTGTACCATTTGATTGATATGCCCCAGGTTAGGATTAACCAGGCCATCCTAACAACATTAGCAGAGCAATGCCATAGCAACCACAATATCGTTCACCTAGCTACCTGTGAGATGACTGTGACACCAGAGGATGTGTACCGCATTCTACGGATTCCTGTGGTAGGAGACATAGTCATATATGATCATACAGAGTAGGGTAGGATAGATGCTCTTCAGAGGATTTTTCATGATGACCAGATTAGCGGGTACGAGATACCCTGGCAGGAGATGTGTGAGAGTTATGCCCCATTACCTGCTGTACTGATTGGTTTTGTTGGTGAGTTCTTACGTCTTGACCGTAGGTCGAAGGGACTATCTATTGGGTGGGGTCGAGTATTAGAGAAAATGATTTTGCAGGGGACTCGATATGCCTGGGGTTCATGTATGCTAGCCCATCTATATCATGATTTGCATTAGGTAGTTTATCTTGGAGCTGCTAGCCTCTCAACTGAAGTCACATTACTTCAGATCTGGGCATGGGAGCACATAGCTATTACCCGACTAGTTATAGATAGGTTTTGGTCGATTGGCAAGCTGTATGTATATGGTTATAGAGGTCCCATTATCCAGCATAAGTTGGGAAAATTAGAGTATTGACGACGAGTTTTGGATGACCTCGACACTGTGACATGGCGGCCCTACCTAGACTGTGAGTAGTGGGCCGAGGATCAGTTAGAGATGTTGTATGTGTGCGCAACCAAGTTTTTGATTGGTCATACACGATTCATTATCGAGAGGTTTCTTCTTGGTCGGGTGCACCGACAGTATGGAAGAGTATAGGGTATTCCTCAAGGAGTGGCCACATATGCGCAAAGGCACCAGGATATGCCAGATTGGGGGCCCCTTTTGTCCTATGATGTAGCTTACCAAGAGTATTATGGTTTACAACCCATGATGTGGGCATATCATCCAGAGGTTGCAGAGGCTGCCATGTCGAAGGATTATGTGGAGTACTTCGGCACACATTCATTTTCCAGACTATCCAGTCCTGACGAGCCAGTGCCAACATTGGATGATGATGAGGAAAGGGCACCGAGACGAAGGAGAGGGAGGGGTGATGGAGAGGAGGAGAGAGTTGTGGGAGGAGATGGAGGAGGAGATGACAACGAAGATGGAGATGGAGGAGGTGGTGATGGAGGAGGTCGAGCATTTTATGTGAGGGATACCATGATACCTTGGTGCAGGAGATCCTTGGTGGTTCCAGCATAACAACATGTACATATTGGGGTGCCTTCACATCAACAATAGGCGCATATCACTATCTTATAGGCACAATTGACTCAGGCCCAGGGGCAGGTTGCTACTTTACAAGCACATGTACAAACACTACAGGGTCAGCTGGCTTAGGCCCAAACATAGCTACAGGCACAAGGGCAGGCATAGGCCCAGATAGCCACTTTGACGGTAGAGCGGGATACAACCAGATGATATGGAGAGCATGTAGTGGCCCTAACAGACATATTGCAGAGGGTAGCAAAGGGGACCACTATTGGTGACATGATGAGAGAGGTTACTCGGGTCACTAGAGAGGTCGAGTACTATAGGGGCCGATATTATGATGCAGTGCTTGTAGAGCGTCGAGTGAGCTATGTTGAGTCTAGGTTAGCATGAAGCCACTCTCGGAGCACCAACATGGTTGTGGTTGGGCCACCACGTTGAGATTTGGGTCTAGACCCAGGTACAAGTGCACTAAGTGTAGGTCCGTCAGGGGCTGCAAGAGGTTTGGCAAGAGGGTCAACGAGGCCCATGAAATCTGGGGTAGCACATCATAGTGTGGTCATTTGATCAGCTTTGATATACTTTTTGAGACATTGTATACATTGATTTAGAGATTTTATGATATTATGATATACTGTCCCATTTTTGATGATGTATGTCTTTATGTTGTTAGACACCCTTATACACTTGACATTGAGATTTATATGATATGCAATGGTGATTTGTGATCTACATGTTGTTTATATGATTTTTATGATGGATGTTTTATGGATGCATTTAACTTGTGATGCTATGTGATGGTTTATATGCTTATGTAATAATGATGTGTGAGTGTGATGATGATTTTATATGTTTTCATGCTATGTTTAATGTATGAATGCATTAATGAAATGATGATGTATGATTCTATGTGTTGATGAATGATGCTTTTATTATGATGTATGAGATGGATGCAGTCATGTAAACGATATTGTATTTCTATATTTTTTATATGAATATATCGATGATATGGACGGTTGAATGAATGCAAAATATTTTATTATATGAAATGAAAATATATGATTCTATATGTGGATATGAATGGTTTCTAAATGCATGATAAATGAATGGATGTGCATATGATAATGCATGGATGTATGATGAATGCAAACGTATGGATGTATGAGGATAATGCTTTCTTTTGGATTTTTCTGATGCAAATATATGATCTAAATGCAGGAATGAGAATGGATTATGATGATGCATGGATTATGATGTTATTATGGATGATACTCTATTTTTGGATTTTTTATGTAATCATATGATTAAATGTATGGATAGATGTATGATATGTGAATGGATTATGAAAATGCTTTATTTGTGTATCTATGCAATGTAATGCAAATGGGTGATAAATGTATGGATGGATGGGTGGTGATGTTTTATAATGCAACTATTATGATGGATATATTAATGTATGTATGATAATACTTTTCTAATGATATGATATGGAAATGATAATGCAAATTAAATGACTGATTTATTATGTCAAGTGTACTCAATCTTTTAATGAGAGATATCATCATGTCAAAAGTTGTCAGCCTTGGAAAAATCTATAATGCAAATGTAGAACTAATATGAATGCAATCCTATATTAGTCATGCAAACCTAACTATGCAATGTTGTTATCTAATTCATTATGCCTGGTATCATCATTGAGCTTTTTAAAATGTTGAAAGTTAGTACAAACATCGACAATATAATTAGACCATGATGACCTGAGTACAACTTCCATACTTTCATTGAGTTTTGATAGTGCAAGATAACATAAGCATCTAGGTATAATTGGACCGAGATGACTTGAGCATCACTTGCATAAATAGACAAGAGTTAATCATTTTCCCATGTAAATTCAGAATGTCATCAATGATATTTTGTAGAGCATGTCCCATGACAATTTGCACAGTACTAATGATTGACTCACAAACAACAGACAAAGAAAATATCATTCTCCATCCTATCCCCTCTAGTTTAGAACATTTTTGAGGTACTCTAGATAAATGATAGCAACAATCGAGATACCACATCTAAACATTCATTCCAACGTGATTAAACCATGAAAATTGATTTGATTATCTTGATGTTGAGTTGGATGGTCGATTTGTTTGATTGATTGTGATTGGTGTTCAGTGTGATTGTTGTTTGTGCCAAGTTGTCTTGTTGTTACCTATTTGTTACCTATTGGTTTAAGCTCAATGTTTATTTGCCCCCAATGAGTTTAGGATTTTTCCCCCAATGAGAAACAAACCAATTATTACGGATATGCACAATGTAAACCAAGCCAAAGTGCAACACGATCGCAACAACCGGATATGGACATGAAGTTCATTTTATGATAGACATGTATGTGTAATGATGGCAATAGTGGGCGGTCAACACATGTTTCCAAATAGATGGAGAAGTTGATTCATCACAAATAACGCTTGCTTACTAGGTTTTCATTACTTGCTTTTATTATACTTTTTTCAAATTTTATAATTTTTTTATTTTTTTGTTGTTACCAAGACGCCTGTTTGCCAGGTTTTCATCAGGGTAACCATTTTTTCAAGACATTTTTGTAATTTTTATGATTTTTTCAGGACTTTTTATGAATTTTTTTTCAAGACTTTTTCTATTTTTTATGATTTTTTCAAGACTTTTAAGCATGCGTTGAATGCATTATGTGTAGAACCTCTTCAGACGAAGGTTGTTCATCAGTTCTTCAAATAGATCCCCTTCTAGTGTGGACAACTAATATGCCTCTGATCTAAAGACTAATACAATAACAAAAGGGCCTAACCAATTTGGCTCAAATTTTCCTTTCTTTTCTCGATCTTGCTGATTTCAGGGATTTTCCTTCAGTATGAGGTCGCCTACCTAAAATGTCCTTGGTTTAACCTTGTGATTATAGCTTCTAGACATTCTCTATTGATATTCTTTCAGGTGATCCACTGCAAGTTGACGACGTTCATCTAATAGTTCTAGCTCTTGTAGTCTAAACACTTGGTAGTCCTCGTCTGATATGATTCCCTTCAGAGACACCCGAAGTGAAGGTATCTCGACCTCAATAGGTAGAATGGCTTCTGCTCCATATATAAGGGAATACGTTGTGGCTCTTGTGGGTGTTTGGATGCTTGTACGATAGGCCCATAAAGTAGGGTTCAGTTGGATATGCCAATCACATCCAAACTCATTGACAATTTTCTTGAGGATCTTTAAAATAGTTTTGTTTGTTGCTTCCACCTAACCATTCCCTTGGGGGTAGTATAGTGTAGAAAACCGATGTTGGATATGAAACCTTTTACAAAGTTCCTAGATGTCCTGATTCTTGAAAGGTCTTCCATTGTCAATGATAATGGACTAAGGAATACCATACCTACAGATGATGTAGTTCAGGATGAAAGATGAGATCTGTTTTCCTATGATGGTAGTTAAAGGCACGGCTTCAACCCACTTTGTAGATTACTCGATAGCTGTAATGATGAACTTATGTCCATTGGATGACGGTGGGTGAATTTTACCTACAAGATCTAATCCCCACTGACAAAACGACCATGTTGATACGAAGGGCTGCAACTCTTGTGCTGGTGCATGAATAATATTATCGTGGATTTGACACTTCTAACATTTCTTGACAAATTGGAAGGACTCCCTCTCCATATTTGGCCAGTAGTATCCCAAACGAAGGAGTTTCTTAGCGAGGGTTAGACCACTTGAATGAGTGTCATAAACACCTTCATGTACTTCTTGTAAAGTTGTTTTAGAATCATCGTGTTCTAGGCATTGTAAGAGAGTTACATCAAGACCTCGTCGATAGAGTACATCTGCAATAATGGTATGGTGAGCAGCTTCGCGGATGAAGTTTCATTTTTTATTTCAGGGGAGATTGAGAGGAAGGGTATTATATTTTAGGTAGGTGTAGATCTTCTTGTAGATTGAGGTATAGACACCAATTAGGTGGCATATGACTTGGGACTCGATATCATCATAGGTAGGGGTAAACACTTGTTCCACCATGAACTCATAACGACTCCATTTATTTGGGATTTGTAACAAAGAAGCAATAGTAGCCATAGCATCAAAATAATTGTTTTTTATCCTTGGGATTTGAGAAAAATTGATAGCAACAAAATATTTCTTAAAGCCACCAATCATTATTTTGTAGGGCATCAGTTTGTCATCCTTTATCTGATAATCATCGTTGACCTGATTAATGACTAGTTGAGAATCTCCATAAACTTGTAGCTTTGTGATTTTCCACTCTACAACTATCTTGATGCCAATGATGAGTGCTTTGTATTGGGACATGTTGTTGGTGTAGGGGAACATCAGTCTTTATGATTTTTGGATGGTATGCCCTTGAGGGGTGACAAATAAAATTCTCACTCCTGATCCATGTTGAGTGTATGACCCATTAAAATACAGTACCCATTGTTTTGTTTTTATGGAAAATACATCAGCATCTAGAAACTCAATGTGCAAAGGATGGTCGTCATGCAATGGTGCTTCAGCTAGTTGATCTGTGATGGATTGTACCTTGATGGCTTTCCTATCGACATATTGGATGTCAAACTCACTCAACATCATTACCCATTTTTCCACCCTGCCTGTAAGATTTTCCTTGTTAAGGAGATATTTCAATGGATCAATTTTGGCTATCAACTTGACAGTATGAGTTAGCATATAATGTCACAGTTGTTGAGTGGAAAACACTACTGCTAGACAATCCTTTTCAATGGATGTGTAATTTATTTCATAGTCGTTTAAAGTTCTGTTGATATAGTAAATTGATCTTTCTTTTCTTGTTGAATCCTCTTGCACGAGTAAATCTCCCAATGATGTCTCGGTTATTGCTATGTAAAGTAAGAGCGAATTTCCTTCTATTGGTGGTACTAAGATAGGTAGACTCATTAGATATTGTTTCAATTGATTGAATGTTGCCTCACATTTCTCATCCCATCGAAAGGAGACATTCTTGTGCAACAAGTGGGTAAAAGGGTGGGTCTTATCGGCCAATTGTGATATGAATCTTCTGATTGACTGAAATCTACCTTGAAGGGACCTTAACCGACTGATATTTTTTGAAGGCAACATTTCCATGATGGATTTCACTTTCACAGGATCCACCTCGATGCCCTTTTATGAAACTATATATCCCAATAACTTTGTCGATGTCACCCTGAACACACATTTCTTTGGATTCAGTCATACATTGAACTTCTCCAGTCGAGTGAATATTTTGTCTAGTATCTCCAAGTTTCCTTCTCTAGTGAAATATTTGGCCAAAAATTCATCCACATAATCTTCCATAAAGGTATGCATCATGTCGTGAAAGATGGTTGTCATGGCACGCTGGTAAGTGGCTCCTACATTCTTCAATCCGAAGGGCATGACGTTCCAGTAGAAGGTACCGCATGGACATGTAAAAGTTGTTTTATTTTGGTCCTTAGGTGCTATCTTGATTTTATTGTAGTCGGAAAAGCCATATATTAGTGATAACATGCCATGACCAACTGTTAGATCCATGATGATATCAATGTTTGGCAAGGGAAAATCATCCTTCGAACAAGCTTTGTTGAGGTCTCTGAAGTCTGTACAAATCTATATACTATTGTGAGGCTTTGAAATAGGTATAATGTTGGATATCCATTTAGCATAATCAGTGGGTCTAATGAATCCTACATCCAATAATTTCTTCAGTTCCGTCTTCACCAATAAGGCGATATGGGGATGCATTTTTCTCAACTTTTTTTTTACTGGTTTGACTCCTGAAGGGAGAGATAGATGGTGCATGATGAGATCCGGGTCTTTCCCTAGCATATCTGCATATGACCAAGCAAAGTTGATTTGACGCTCTTCAAAGAACTTGATGAAGTTAGGCCTTTCTTGTTCTATCAAGGATTCTTCTAGATGGAGAGTTTGCACTCTTTTTGCATTATTGATGTTGATGGACTGTGTTGGTTCGATCAAAACTTTGGATCTCTCTTAGAAATGTTTGGGGAGAGTGTCAAATCTCTCATCCTTTGGCATCTCGAAGAGGTTTTCAACTTCGGATGTGCTCTTTATTTTTACTTCTTTTTTTTAATCTAATATTGCTATAGAATGGTTTTCACCATTATATCGATTTCCTGTATTATTCATTTTGCAGTTGAAAGGTTTGACACTCCCCTAACTGGAAGCTTCATTCTGAGATTCAATGGTGGAACAAGTTTTAGGGTTGTCTGCACAAAGGAAGTTGATGATGGCATCATCATTTGAAAAGATGGGGATGTCAAGGGGCTCAATTTGGTCCCAGTCGATAAGTTCAGGATGCACTAGGGGTAGGGAATCATCAGATCGGTTCAAGTCAGAGGCAATGAGGGTCCTGATGGTGTCGTCATCAAGTAATCCTATAGCAAGGTCAAGGTCTATGATGTAACTCTCCTCCGAATGATCTGTCTAGCTAGGAGTTTGATCGTCTTCACTTGAGCCATCGATAGGTTGTAATCCAAATTCAAGTTGTCTTAACCCCGAACTTTGTCCCTCCTCATGTGTAGGGGCATACTTTTGTATCACATCAATCCCTTTATGGTGACAAGACTCTTTAGATAATGAATCCCACTCATATTCATTTGAGTCAGTTTCATAGTTATTACTAGCTTGCAGTTGTAGGATTCGTTCAACAACTTTCTGGGTGGCTTATTCTTTTGTTTCCTCTTTATATCCCAATCCTGTCTTGTCCTTTGGATTGGTCAAGATGGGTTGAATTGGTTCCATGATCCCTTATTTTCTCTTGATGATAGGCCCTTGTCCTTCGTATCCCATTTTCTCCAAGATTGAGAATCCTTTGCCATATTGTGCTGTTTGTACATTTGTTGTTGTTGCTTGAGAGTTGGCTTTATCCTTGTAAAGCCAGTTCAAAATCTCTTTATCATCATATTCCTCTGCTTGGTTACTTTCTTTTATGAATCTACCATCAACGAGGGTGATAGGTTGTGAAGACTGTTGGGTTGAGGTTTATGGTTGACCATAGGACCTCGGGGAAGAGAATTGTGAAAGACATAGGGATTGGTCAATAGAATATTCACCCACGCCTTTATCTTTGACTTGGACCTTTTTCTCAAATTGTTTGGACAAGGCGTTGAGTTGGGCTTCATGATTAGTGGATGTAGAAGGGGTAACTTCTTCCTTTTTCTCAGGTTGTTTAAACGAGGAGCTTGGTTGGCTTTCTTTATTGGGGGACATGGTGAGCAATTTTGACAAGGAATTTGATTGGCTCGAATCACCTTGGGTGGTAGATGGGAAAGCGAGAGCTTCTCTATTATGGGGCACAAATATATCCTAGACCGACTTGAGGGTGTTGCAATACTGAGGACTATTAGAGTCAGCTGGAATGGTAATCTCTTGCCCATTGCAAGGTAAATTCAGACATTGATAATAGGTTGAGGGAACTACCTGCATCTCATGGATCCAAGGACAACCCAAGAGTATATTGTATGTTAAGTCTTTGTCCAGAACTTGGCAAATTACATCTTTTTGGTTCATCCCCACCAGAATTGGCAACATAATTAATCCCTGTGAAGATCTTTCCTCATCATCATAGGCCTTGATGGTGATCCTTTTCCTTGCATCTATTTCATTCTCAGAGAATCCAGTGCACATACAAGTTTCAAAGTACATATATTAAGACCGAATCCTCCATCTATTAGGACACGCTTGACTCGAATTTTATGTATTAAGACTTCAATATGAATTGTTGCGTTATGAGGATGAGTGATGGATATGTCATCATTTTCAGAGAAGGGTAGGCAATGAGGTGCAACCAAATGACCCACCATGTCTTGGAAGGTACATACTTGCAAATCCATTGGTACGGTCATATCCACTAGGGATTTTTCCAAAATTTCCTTGTGAGCGGGGGAAATCTTGAGGAGCTCCAATATAGATATTTGTGTCAGGATCTTTTGAAGTTGATCGACAATGTTATATTATTGCATGATGGGGTGGAAAATATTTTGGAGGTGCTCCCTTTCAAACATATTTGGATTGTGCCCTTGTGGTAGCATTGACAGGTGTGTGGTCTTGCTTTCCCTTGATTTTTATGACATTAATTTGGTTATCTGTTGCAGCTATGTCTTGTTTGTTGCTATGGACTTGACTGGATGTGATATTGGTGTCATTGATTTATTTTTCAATCATGATTGTGCCTTGTCCACAACGAATTGGAACATCATTAGTTTGATTGTTGGTTGCAACAATGTCTTGTGTGTCATTAATCTTAATGTCATTTTCGTGATTGTCAACAACTGAAATATGAAAAATGGTAGTATCATGAACATAGTTTACGTTTTTCCCTTTGCTATAGTTTGGTAAGGGATTCTTGAACACACCATGATTGACGTTTGTTTGGGGTCTTCTATTTGTATGATCTTTTGGTCTATCAAATCTTACACCTTGTGCTTTAATTGCATGCAATTATTTGTTAGATGACCTTTGCACCGATGAAATTCACAGTAATGAGCATCATTCCACCATGACGATTTCACTTTTGGCTGAAAACCTCGGGTGTCAAGTAAGGTGATAAGATTTTCCACAAGAAGTTCCTTCAACACGAATTCGAGTGATTGATGCAGAGGTGTGAATTTCCTGTGATTTGATGGCATTAGATATGGTGGTGGTTGAGATGGAGCATTATTTTGGTTACTGTTCTAATTGGGGTTTTGATTCATGTTTTGGTTGGTGTTGTTTTGATTGGGGGTTTGGTTGGTCTTAGATGTGGTTCTCGATAAATTGAAGACTGGTTTGGCATTATGCATTTCATTTGAAGCATCGTTATTAGTATTCTTGTATTTTTGCCAAAAAATTGGTTTATCATTATTGTTATAGTTGTTGGAGGAGTTGGCTGAGTTGTTTTCATTGTAAATTTTCAAAACACCTCTCTTGACCAAAGCTTCTTCGATTTTGATCCCATTTTCGATTAGTTTCTCAAAGGTTGGTGGAGATTGTAATTCAAGCCTATAGCTCATATCATCTTTTAAATTGTCAATGAAAATCATCATCTTTTCCTTTTCTGGTATAGCATGAGGATACCTTGCAAATAATCTTCTCCACCTTTGTAATAATACAAGAAATGATTCTCCCTTTTTCTGTTTCACATTGCAAAGGTCTTTCATTGTGATCTCATGTTGATTATTATAAGAGTATTGGGTGATAAATTTGTTGACCAATTCTTCAAAGAGCTTGATCCCTGGGGGTAATTGTGAGAACCATTGCATACATTGTCCTCCCAAGCTTCGTGGGAATAATCTCATCAAGTAAATTTCCTCATATGCGAATTCTAGGCTCATCATTTGAAATTCCCTAATGTGATTTATAGGGTCCAATTTACCATTGTATTTATCATATTTAGGGAATTCACAATGTTTCGGAAATGGGATTATGTTTATACTTTGATCAAAAGGGTACAAACATATGTCTTGTATCGAGTACCTTTTTGTGACCCCGGTTTGCATGTTTTGCATTTGTTGAAGGATTTGCATTTGTTGTGTTAAAGCATCTATGGGGTCATTGGTTCTTGCTTCATTTCTTGTTTTAGTTTATGTTTTTGTTACTGTCTTCTTAGGAGTTCCTTTTAATTTTTTGATATTAAAATCCTCGGGTAATTTGACCCCTTTGTTTGCTAGCATCAAAAGGTATTTTTCAACCTCCTTTTCAAAGATCCTCTCCATGACCTTATGAAAACTTGGATCTTGTTGTGCTTGTTCTATGGCTTCATCCGTTATTTCTTCTACCTCATCTCAATGAATTCCAAAAAAGGGATTCTCTTCTCTCAGCCATGTTGTTTTGGGTTTCAAGTTCTTCCTCCTTGAGGATTTTTCTTTGTGATCTTGTTTGAACAGGCATACAAGTGATGGGAATGTACTAATCTTTGATGGTTATTGGAGAGTGCCAAAGGGACAAAATAAATTTGATTACACAACGTTCATTTCAAGATGAAGGATGATGAATCCTGATAAAGGATGACGAATCCTGATGGTGAAACTTAGTTGCTAACCAAAGATAGATGTGATGATGAGGAAATTTTAGATGTTTGATCAAAGTTAGGTAAAATATTTTCACTTGAGAATGCTAGTTTCAACAAGTTTGAGACTCTGGTGTGACTGGGGAATGGTTTTGTTTTGAAGAGGATCCTGGACTATGAGTTTAAAATTTGGATAGATAAGGAATTTAACTCTCTGGTTTGAAAATTTTATGAATGCACTAGAAAAATGTATAGATGCACTAAAAGATAGATGCACCAAGGAATGAATTGGATGTACTAAATGATGGCTGGTATGCAATATAGAATGGCACAAATGCGCTAAAACAAGGGATGTATGTGCCAGAACAGGCAATAAATGAGTCAAAATATGGAAGGTATGTGCTACAAAATAGCACAGATGCATTATAACAAAGGATAAATATGCTAGAACAGTCAATGGATGTACTGAAATATTTAAGGCAATATTTAAGGCATGCGCCAGAACAATCAATGGATGCGCTGATCAGGAAAATGTTCTCTGTTTTGACAGTTTGATGGATTTTTCTATTTTCTGGCAAGGAATTTGATTGTTTTGTTTGGATGTTCTTCTGAATCAATGGTTGTATATTCTAGTATGTGATGTTTTTTCAAAATTTATTTCAAAACATGCATGTGAAACACACCAAGCTGTTAGTGTTTCTTAGATCAGATTAAACAATGAAAGCACTTAATATAATTGCAACGTATAAGACAATGAACACAACAAGATACCCTGGGAAAACCCTCCTCTTGAGGGAGAAAAACCCAACAAATGAATCTCTTATATAATGTAGCACAAGAGCAGAAATCTGCTTACAACTCAGGCCCAACAATGGCCAACAATGAATACAATGAGGTCACACCTCTCCAAGATGCACAAGATACAAAAGAATATGTTCTTCCTTGAAATCGGATCTGCTGCTATGAAGTGCGAATTCTGCTCTTAAGGAATTGCGAACTTGCTTGAATAATGAATGTGTTACAATGACAAATAAGACCTTGTATTTATACAAGTGTGGCACCTCTTCAAGATAGGTCGGCCCACATAAAAGAACCATAATAGATATCAATTATAATAAGGTCGGCCCAAGTAATGACTAAAGCATGCGAACCATAAAGGGTCGGCCCTTTGCATTTATTAAATATTGTAATCATGAATTAAATAGCCGGAGGCTACTCATTTAATTCATGTGCTTCTTCTTGTAATTTGTGCGAAGGAAGTGCAGACCATAGCTGCTATAACATCAACACTCCCTCTCAGCTAGGGATGAACTTCCACCTGCACAAGACACATCATATTAGAATGAAAACAAAAGAATATCACCTCATCGTGATATAAACCATTGTGGCTACCTCCACAAATGGTATGAACAAGTGCTCATCACTTAATGTGATGTTGTCACCTCAATGTGACTTTCACCATGGCTCTCCCAAAGGGTGATACACAAGCACAAATAAATCATCACGGATTCCCTCACGTGATGCTATCATGGAGTCACACACATTACATCCACCATGGCTCTCCCAGAGGGTGGAAACAAGGGATTTCACCTCAAATCTCTCTCAATAGAGAATTGCATTATCAAGGGCTTGCACCTCAACTCTCTCTCAATAGAGAATTGCATTAACAAGGGCTTGCACCTCAACTCTCTCTCAATAGAGAATTGCATTATCGAGGGCTTGCACCTCAACTCTCTCTCAATAGAGAATTGCATTATTAATTAAGGATCACTGATACTGAGACTCTTTCTCAGTCAAGGCTGCATTCTCCACCATACCAAGCTTTTCTCCAAAGTACACAAACTTAATCCTGGAGAGAGGCTTGGTGAGAATGTCTGTCGTTTGCTCTTCAGTGCTAATATACCTCAACTGTATAGCTTTCCTTTGTACCATATCTCTAATATAGTGGTACTTGATCTCAACATGCTTTGTTTTGTCATGAAACACGGGATTGACAGAAAGCTTTACACAACTCTGATTATCATAGTGTATAATAGTAGGCTCCATTGATTGTTCAAACAATCCTGTAAGGAACTTACGAAGCCACATTGCCTTACGAGCTACCACACAAGCTGCTATATATTCTGCCTCGGTTGTACTCGAAGCCATTGAAGATTGTTTCTTGCTACACCAAGAAATCATAGCGGTACCTAAACTGAAACAACAACCAGAGGTACTCTTCCGATCTGAGACACATCCTGCCCAATCGGAATTAGTAAAACCATGCAGCTCTAAATCCACACCTGAAGAATATCTCAACCCATATCCAATTGTGCCACATAAATATCTCAGGATATGTTTAGCTGCAACAAGATGTATTTGCCTTGGTTCACACATAAACTGGCTAAGTGCACTCACTGCATAGCAGATGTCAGGTCTAGTGTTAACTAGATACATCAATGAACCAATCAACTATCTATACATCATAGAATCCATTGGTTCTGAACTAATTGTAGCCTCTTTCAACTTATCTAGATTAGTCTCCATGGGTGTAGACATAGGTTTACAGTCAATCATACCAAACCTTTTGAGAATGTCGACAGTATACTTGCCTTGACTTAGAATCATCTCATCTGACTTTTGCCAAACTTCTAAGCCAAGAAAGTAATGCATGAGACCTAGATTCTTCATTTCAAACTCTGAAGCTAACTCCTTCTTGCATTTTAGAATTAGATGTTCCTCACCAGTGATAATCAAGTCATCAACATATAAAACCAAAATCAATGCTTCACCATTTACCACCTTCAAGTAGAGGTTAGAATCTGCATCATTCTTTGAGAAACCCAGGCTTGAAAGATATTGATCAATCATTTCATACCAAGCATGAGGAGCTTGCTTAAGACCGTACAAGGCCTTCTTCAGCTTGCAAACATGAGACTCCTTCCCATATACCTCAAATCCTTCGAGTTGCTCAATATAGACCTCTTCTTCTATTACACCATTTAGAAAGGATGTCTTTACATCCATTTGGTGAATCTTCCATCCTCTAGATGTGGCAATAGCAATGATGGTTCTGATAGATGTATATCGAGCCACAGGAGCAAAGGTTTCTTCATTGTCAACTCCCTCTTTTTGTGAGAACCCTCTAGCCACAAATCTTGCCTTGTGCTTCTCAATACTCCCATCAGCTGCATGCTTGATCTTGAAGAGCCACTTAGAAGACACCACAGATTTGCCTTTGGGTCTAGGAACTATATCCCAAACATCGTTCTTAAGTATGGACTGATATTCCTCAGACATGGCATCTTTTCATACTTGTTGACTAGAAGCTTCTTCAACACTTGAAGGCTCTAACTCAATAATTTGACTCATTAAGGTGACATAACTAGAGAACTTGTGAGGTCTCTTGCTTTCTCTGAAAGCTCCTCTTGGAGCTGCAAAACTTTTTGCTTCCTGCATTGTCCTACGAGCCCAAAGAGGTCTTTTCTTTCCAATCATAATATCTAGAGGTCCATCAGTAGGATCCAAGGGTTCAACTGGATCAACATCTTCTTTAGGTTCTGGAGCCTCCTTCAGGTTCTCTGGAATATGGTCAACTTCCATATCTTGAGGAGGTTCTTCTTCATCAATCTCCATAGGAGTGCCTTTGGACCTTCTGAAAGCAATATCTTCCTCAAATGTGACATCTCTACTAATCTCAATAGACTTTTGTCCTGGTATGAATATCCTGTAAGCTTTTGATGTCTCACTATATCCTATAAGAATTCCTTTCTTCCCAGAAGGTTCTAGCTTTGTTCTCTTCTCCTTTGGAATATGAACATAGACAGGACAACCAAATATCCTCAAATGACTGACTTCAGGTTTCACGCTTGAGAATGCTTCTTCAGGAGTTTTATTCTCTAAGATCCTGTGGGGACTCCTGTTTTGAACATAGACGGCTGTCATCGATGCTTTAGCCCAAAGAGAGATTTGCAAGTCTTGATCATGGATCATAGCTTTCACTGCTTCCACAATAGACCTATTCTTTCTTTCAGCAATACCATTTTGTTGTGGATTATAGGGAACATTGAACTCCCTCTTAATCCCTGCTTCAATACAAAAATCTCGAAAGGTGCCAGAAGTGTATTCTCCACCATTATTGGATCTCAATACCTTGATCCTTTTCCCAGATAGGTTTTCAACTTGTGCCTTGAATTCTCTAAATCTTTCTAATACTTCTTCAGATTCTTTAGATCTCAAGAAATAAATCCAAGTCTTTCTAGAGTAATCATCAATAAAAATAATATAATACAAGAAACCACTAGATGATGCAATAGACATTGGACCACACAAATCAGAATGAATGAGATCAAGAATACATTTAGATCTACTTTCACTAGAATGAAACGTACCTTTTGTGTTCTTTCCTAGGGCGCATCCCTTGCATGTACCTTCGTGTTCTTGATTGAATTTTGGAAGACCGGTGACCATCTTCTCCATGATAGGTAGAGCACGAAAGTGTATGTGAGCCAATCTTCGATGCCATAGATTGCACATGCTGGAACTGTTATGCACAAGTGCTTGATGAGGACGAGTGCATAGCCTGTAAAGACATTCATGTCTAACTCCAATTACTTGAGCAGTTATGAAGTTGGAGTTCTTTGCCCATATAAGAACTTTTCCTTTAGAGAAGGCAACTTGATAACCCTTGTCTTCTAATGCTGAAATTGAAACAAGGTTCCTCTTTATCCCTGGAACGAACAGTACATCATTCAACTGTAATGAAATCCCGGAATCCAAGTGAAGAGAGTGGAGTTTCCAATTCCTTTCATAGAATATCTAGCATCATCTCCAATAACGACTTGATCACTAGACTTGCTCTCCACTAAGTTTGAAAGGTGACCCCTGAAACTGGTGATGTGCCTAGAAGCACCACTGTCAATCAGCCAAGTGTTGGCGTCAGTAGAAACATTGCTTGACAAGGCTGAATAGAACAGATAATCACTGGAGTCCTTCTGTGGAGCGATTTCTTCAACATTTTTAGTGGCAACTTGTTGCTTAGGTCTTTGAGGACAATCCTTCGCAAAGTGACCATACTTATCACAACGAAAACATTGAATCTTGGACATGTCTCGTTTTCTTTTGAAAGTAGGCGCACCATCATTTCCATTTTCTCGATTCCTCTTGAAGAACCCTTTCTTGAAGCCTTTTCCTTTCTTTGACGAATGAGAGGCAAGAACTTGTAATTCTTCATTCTTTGAACTTTGACTAATGCCCCTAGCCGTTAGTCTTGACTCCTCTTGGATACAGTCAATTCTTAATCGATCAAACTTGGGAAGTTTAGATCTTGCACTGATTCCTTGAATGAATGCCTCCCATGAAAGTGAAAGACCATTGAGAGCAAGCATAGTTAGGTCTTTATCGTCAATCATGTGACCAATTATGGAGAGCTGATCTGTTATCTCTGAAATCCTCATGAAGTATGTAATGATAGATTCTCCTTTTGCCATTTTCACATGATGAAGTTGTTGCTTTAGTGCGAGAGCTCGACTAGTGTTGTTGATTTCATACATCTCTTCCAAGGTTGTAAACATTTCTCTTGCCATATCCAATTTGAAGATGATCGGTACAACATGATCCTTGACAAAATCAACCAACACTTTCTTTGCCCTAGTGTCTTTCTTCCTCCACTGTAGCTTCTCTTCTTCCTCCTCAGGTTCAGGAACTTTTGTTTTCACGAACTTAGCCAAATCATTCTCTTCCAAAGTGAGCATGATCCTGAACCTCCATGATGTGTAATTTGAAATCCCTTCGAGTCTATCCTCGATTTTCAGACCATTCACCATCTTGAGAAATTTAGAAGATAGACTAAAAAAGAATAAGGTGAGTGTTGCAAACTAAATCTGATCACGATCTTTTTCACACCCGCTTTGATACCATGTTAGTGTTTCTTAGATTAGATTAAACAATGAAAGCACTTAATATAATTGCAACATATAAGACAATGAACACAACAAGATACCCTGGGAAAACCCTCCTCTTAAGGGAGAAAAACCCAGCAAATGAATCTCTTATACAATGTAGCACAAGAGTAGAAATTTGCTTA
The DNA here is from genome assembly GCA_007115665.2 of Sequoiadendron giganteum. Lineage (NCBI taxonomy): Eukaryota > Viridiplantae > Streptophyta > Pinopsida > Cupressales > Cupressaceae > Sequoiadendron > Sequoiadendron giganteum. The sequence continues at coordinate 478,183,329 of CM021102.1, forward strand.
CAACTCAGGCCCAACAATGGCCAACAATGAATACAATAAGGTCGCACCTCTCCAAGATGCACAAGATACAAAAGAATATGTTCTTCCTTGAAATCGGATCTACTGCTATGAAGTGCGAATTCTTCTCTTAAGGAATTGCGAACTTGCTTGAATAATGCATGTGTTACAATGACAAATAAGACCTTGTATTTATACAAGTGTGGCACCTCTTCAAGATAGGTCGGCCCACATAAAAGAACCATAATAAATATCAATTATAATAAGGTCGGCCCAAGTAATGACTAAAGTGTGCGAACCATAAAGGGTCGGCCCTTTGCATTTATTAAATATTGTAATCATGAATTAAATAGCCAGAGGCTACTCATTTAATTCATGTGCTTCTTCTTGTAATTTGTGTGAAGGAAGTGTAGACCATAGCTGCTATAACATCAACACAAGCAAGTACAATCCCTAGGGCTATGACAGATAGTATTTACTAGATTCCCACTTGGATTTTTAGTCTAACTGTGCTTACTTTGGGCAAATGAATAGAGGCTTGACCACACTGGCTCCCCCTTGCATTGCACTCACTTCTTGGGTCATCTAAGCCTTAGTCCTCGTGAATCTCCCATGACGAACTTCTCATTTCTACCAAAAGCCACAAGAATGTGGGATGGCTTCGAAGGTTATACCTCTTGCACTAGCAAATAGAAAAGGGATTTTGGCATACTATAACATGGGTTCTAGTAAAGACATTCCATTTGTGAGGGATCATCCATACGACAACAGACCATTGCTTCCCTTCTTGTCGGAACAATCCTTGTGATACTTGAACTTTCCTCAAGTACCCACACTTATATCCCGAGTGGAAGTCGCTTGGCTTTAGTGTGTTTCCGGTTGGGTTGTTCCCTTGGGGTGATTACCTCTTATCCCACTAAGGTAGGCCCTCTAAGGATTAAATTTTCAAAAAGAAAAAGAATGGGTCTAGCTTGTTGGTCACCCAGTTAGGGAGAGCATATGCCTACCATTCAACAATCACAACAGACATGGTGTTCGTTTTCCCCTAATTAAGTTATGTTCCTAACTTAATCAAAAGAAAGAACAATGAATCCTTGCAATAAAATGTTAGTAGTTTCAGCTTTTGGAGTCTTTGATAGTGTTTCGCTAGTTTCAACAAGGTCTCTGATAGCATTTGAAATACCTTCACAACAGATAAATGATGATTAATTTTTTAGAATTATGAATTTCTATGAAATGAGACAGATGCGCCATAACAGAGAATCAATGAGCTGAAAGACTACACCTATGCGCTATAAAAACCTATGAATGCGCTAGAACAGTCCATATATGCACTAAAAGAAATTACGAATGCGTTAAAATACTCCCTGTATTCACTAAAATATGGTATGTATGCACTGAAAGGTTGCCCGAATGCGCCAGAACAATGCTCGTATGCCCCGGAGAAGTTTTTATATGTGCTGAAAGAACTCACGATCACACTAAAAGATTTCACATCTGAACCCATAAAACATACTTTTCCATAAAATGTTAATGAAAGGGGCTAGGGCCCCATGGTGGGTACCAATTTATGTGTGGTAATTAATATGGAATAATTAGTAAAGTAAATCCAACACACATCAATGAAACATCTTACATAAAAGGAATTGAAATAACAAATTAAGTTGCTATGAATATCCCCTCAAATCGTCTCATTGCTCTCTAAAATAATGCTCTCAGATTTGTTTAAGTGTTGCACATGAATTCACAAGTTGACAACCTAAGAAATGAGAAGATTTGTGAAAATGTAAAGCTACATGCCTACATTAACATATTTTTGGTATTTTTGATATGAAAGCTAAATGAAATATGAGATTGTTGCTATGTAAATGATGCCAAGATTATTGTTGTTGATATAATGCAATTCTATGATGAAAGCTAATGCAACACTAAAATGCTACAAAGTAAAATTGCCATGATAACAATGCTAAATGCTATACAACTCTAAAATGCTCTCAATTGCTAAGATAATTTCTGCAACATAAGTTTATGATGAAATCCCTATTTAAAAGTTATAGAATGATCTCCTATTTATAGATTTTTCCAAGCCTTGAGTGAGGTGGCAAAGATGGATGGTCAAGATCATGATCCTGAGAGATCAATTGTGGAGCACAAAGAAGTTGGAGGAAATCATGGAGGCTACTCCATTTGGAAGGGCAAATCATCCAAGTGTCAAAGAGCATCAATTATAAAGAGGAGCCATGTGTCTCTAAGCAGGATAGGAGGTTAGATGAATATTTCTAATTTACAAAATAGAAATAAATGAAATCATGTGACATGTGATGATGTGGAGGGTGATTTGGAGGAAGTTAGGAAATTATGGAGAAATTTGACAAATTTGAATTAAAAATTCAAATTTAATGAGGAAGGGGAATAATCAAATAGCAAATTCATTTAAATTTCTGTATTTAATTAATTCAAGAGGAAAGATGATTTTTGAATAGAAGAATTAAAGAGGTGAACTATATAAATAAATTTGTAAATTTATCTATATAAGTAGAGGAATTAAGATTAGTTAATTAAATAACTAGTATTTAATTAATTTGTGCTCCAAACCGTTTTTAGGTGTATACAGTTTCCATCGACCAAGGTCAGGTGACAAGTGGAAAAATGCTCATAAATAATCATTTGAACATTAAAATGTCATGGGATACTAACACAACACATGAACGTCCCCGCAACATGCTAGTGTCTAGACAAATCATGCCCCAAAATAGTGAGAAATGAGGAAAACACAAGGTTAATGTAAAAGTGACATAAGAGGCTAGCTATTAAAAAGGGATCTTGAGAATCCCGTGAGGAAAAAGGCTAATGTAAGGGTTAAGATGAGCTTACACAAATACTAAGGGAGTGGACACTAAAGTAGATACAAAAAGCGTAGGTGAAATTGCAAGGGTATACAATTTTTGACACTACAAGAACATCTATGTGGAAATTTCTGGGATGTTGGCTTAATTGAAGGAAAGTAGAATGGAGAAGAGTAAGAAGAGAGAAGAATAAAAGAAGACTATAAATTTTAAATCCTATGTTTTTAAAAATATTTTATTTACAAGAAAAGAAGAGAAGAATGAGGTTGCAACTAAAACGTTCCTTTTTGAAGGCATGAAGTCGAAGAAGAAAGTAATGTAAGATTTTGTAATTGAGATTTGTGAAGAAAAATAAAGTTGTAGAAGAGGATTATGTGAAGGTAGGAGGTTTATAAGAATAAAATATGAAGGTGTTGTAGTATAGAGTGGAGACAGATTCTTGGTGGAGGTCAGCCTCTAGTGGATCAAATCCCATGAAGGATGGGAAGGAAAAGAGAATATTTTGATGAAGGTGGGTGGTTTATGGTAGGTTGATAACCATGTGAGGAGGAAGAAAGAGGATAATTAATTGTACGAGGTTGGGTTGTGGTGGGTAGAATTCCATGAGAGGAAGGAGTATTGATGACAAAATTGAGCAGATGAGGACAAGATTTGTACTTGAAGAGGTGGAAGAAGAAAATTTCTAATGCATGTTTGATGATGACATAATTTTTTATAGATAGTTCACTATCTAGAAGGGTGGTTATACCATTCAAATCCATTTTTTTTTATCAAATTTTATTTTCCAACATGTCTAATGAAGGAGCATCCAAATCTACATGTAATATTACATCACCAAAAAATATTTGCTATTTTGTTTTTAGTTTTATGGTTCATGATGAGGTATAAATAACCTCATAATTTTGACAAGCTAAATACACTTCTTTGTTCTTGCTAACCACCTCAGCCATGCCAATGAGTTTATTTTTAGGAGAAATATTTGTCTACTTTTTATAAAATGATGTATAAATCTTATTTCTTAAATTGATTGAAATTATCTAGCTAATGTTGATCTAATGGTATAGACTTTAATTCATTGTACAAGACTTATGCACAACCGATGAATGGAGTGGACTTCAATCGGTTGAAGTTAGAACGTTAGAATTTTGGGTGCCAGAAATTTATGTGTGCATAGTGGAAGAATTTTTTAAAGCATTCTATTTGTTTTTTGTTTAAAACTTTATGGCTCCACTCTGAGCCTTTATTATGTTTTATGTCATGGACATCAATTAGTTGTTTTCTGTTTAAGACTTTTTCAATGGTGATCTACCGCCATCTAAAATTTAGGATTTTGTAATTAGTATATATATGTGTAACCGCTAAAAGAAATGCATGCTATTATGATATGCTTTGAATACTATTCAACTATGTTCTTTGTGTTACACTTTTATGATATGAATAAATAAATATTGCCAGTCTTACAATAAATGAATAAAAGCAATGCATGCTATTATGATATGCTTTGAATATTGTTCAACTATGTTCTTTGTGTTACACTTTTATGATATGAATAAATAAATATTGCTAATCCCTCTCTTCTCTGTTGTGGATATCCAAATGTGATAGCTTCTTCACTAATAGGATCCTTCATATGTGAGATAACTTCTTGATTTATATTTTCAACTTGATCTTGTGAAATATCATATTTTGATGGCCCTTCAAAATATATCGGTGCTTCTTTGACTATCGTATACCTAATGCTTTGCTGCTCAGGATTGTCAGTTATCTAAGCTGATTTTAAGATACCGTGCTCCATATTTTCATACTTGATGTCTTCAATCTTCTTGGAGGATGTTTTTGATTTTGATGTTTCTTCTTGATCAATTTATGATATGTCTATAGATTCTTCTATGCTTTGATCATGTGTAAAGATATTAAGAGTAAGTGACTCTTGTTCCTTATTTATGATATCGAGAGTATGAGACTCTTATTTTGGATGAAGATCATCTACATTTCCATTAGGGGCAAGCATCTTATGGGTAGATGTATGTGTACTTGGTGTATGGATGTGTTCTACTTTTGGAAAACCTTGGATGTCTTGGAAGATATCTGCCAAGCCATTATAGTGTTTTGATGATAAGGATTCTTGATATTGACTTTGTGTGGTATCATCTTTGATAAGCTTTGGCTCACATTCTTGACATGGATCAATTTCAAAGAAAGGATTGCTTGTAAAGGATCCTTGGATTTCCTCAAAATGTGGACATATGGGTGATAGCTCTTGGCTTAGATTTTCTACATTGGATATAAGTGTTAGATTAAGAGTCTCACTACCATGAGGTTGGATGATGTCAATATATCTTGGATTGGATCATTTCTAGACTCGGGTGATTGAGTTTGATCATGCTTGGGATTAAATTCTTGATGTATGTCCTCTTGCTCACTTGATGATGTAGATACATTATCAATGTGACCAGTGATAAATAGCTCTTGATCCTTGTTTTCAACATTTGAATTTGAGATATTATCGATGTTTCTTTGATAGATAAATTTTGATCATTATATGCAACATTTGAGGTAGAGATATTGTTGATTTTGTCATTGGTAGATGGCTCTTGATCTTTGTTTTCAACTTTTGAGGTTGAGATATTGTTAATTTTTTCCATAGTGGTTGTACCTTGAATGTTGCCTTCAATAGTTATTTCTTTTTGATTAATAAGATCTTGGATAAGATTTTTGAGTTCTATACATTTGTTCGTTGTGTGACCCTTGATTTTGTGGAACTCACATCGTTTTTACTCATTATACCAAGGGAGTTTAAAGTTTGGTTCACCATAAATTGAATTTCCATTGATTTTGATAAGGTCTTGTTGTAATAGTTTGTGCATGATTACCTCTAAAGTCTCTCCCAAAGGGGTGAATTTCCTTGGTTGGTAATATTTACTCTATGGCCTCTCTTGATTATTTTTCTCTTGACTTTGTGGAACTCCTTGATACTGTGTTTGAGGTACATATTGGTATTGTGTAACTCCTTGATACTGTGATTGAGGTACATCTTGGTATTAAATTTGAGGTACACCTTGGTATTATGGATTTTTTTCTAGCAATTGATGTTGTGGAAATATAATTTTTTGCTGTTATGAATCAATGTTTTGATGATGTTGGAAATGTTGTTGATGTGGATATTGAGATGCTTGAAGATGTATGTTTGTTTGTTGTTGGGGGTTTTGAATGAAGGAAGATCCATATTGATTTTACATAACATTAGGATCCTTATTTTGTTGTTGTAACCCTTGTTGATATTGTGCATTGTATGAAGGATCATAGGATGGGGTTGTCGGTATGAGGTGTCTTGACGTTGAACATGTTGTTGATGATATGAACCTATGTTTTAAGGAATGTCAAGATGTTTTTGATATTGTGACACACTCTTTTGATGGTGTCCAAAGAATTGTTGATAAATTTTTCCAATTCTATTTTCAATTACATTTAGGGCAAGTTGATGTTGTAGATTTTGATGGTGATTTTGATGATGTTGTTGTGACCCTTGATAAGAGTGATTCGGGTAATAAATTGATGTCCCCATGGATGAGATTTTTTTTTTGTGAAATGATGTATGAAAAGTGATGTGGGGTGTTTGGTTTCCTAATGGTGAAAGATTTAACTAGTTTTTGGATCTATTTATAATTTTCACCAAAAAATAAGGCAATTGTGATAAACTTTGGGTCGAATGTGGTAGAATTTTGGGCAGCTACGATAGAGTTTAGGGAAAATGCATTAAATTTTTTTAAGTGTGCAAATTTCAATGTCAACTATGGTAGATGGGTGCAATTGTTCCAATGATGAAGTGAAAATGTGTTCTAGTTTGTCAAAAGCGGAAAAGAAAGCCAATGATAGTGACCAAACTGGAAAATGCAATAGGAATCTTGTCCACTACGACAAATTTTAGGGCAAGTGTGGAAATGAATTACATAAGAGACTTTTGTATTTATGAGAATATATAATCAATGAGAGATAAAGCACAAATTTTGGAAAAAGCATTAGTTTTTTGGGTCAACTGTGGTAGAAATAATGTAAGCTATGCAAGAATTATATGGAAAAAGCATTTAAAATTTTGCATATGCATAGATTTCAGAGTTAGTTGTTCAAGGGGTGTAATTGTGGTGAATGTTTACCAGTGACTATTTGCAAACAGAGAGCAAAAGCGAGCTTTTCTGGTAAGTGTGAGCAATTTGGATCAAGTGCGCGGTTTATAGCAAATGTAATTAATTTTCATCAGTGAAATTTTAGGGACAAAGAGAAAATGCAAGCTTTCTCTAGCAAGTGCACCCAATTTTGGATCAAGTGCACTCAAATCAATAGCAAGTGCAACCTCTGTGTAAATTGGTTTTCCAACTTTAGTATTTTTACAACAACGTTGATGTTTTCCTTGTAGTTTTTGGACATTTTGATATATTTTCAGCTGTGGCAAGTGATACAATAACTTTGATTAACTCAAAAAGTATGTACTTATGTGATCTTCATGTCTATGGATTTAAGTTGTGAAATCACGACACCCAAGCCATAGTTCCCAAATGTTTACTTTGATCCAATGTAACCTGAAATAAAAGCCTGAATATTCGAAAGCCTTTAAGGAAAATCCTTTCAAGGAGTGCAAATATAGGACTTCTTTTACAAGCATACACTAAGTCAAAGGGTTTGTGATTCAAAAATCATTGTTAGTGTTTGTTTGGATGTGTTATTTTTAGATCAAGCACAAATTTTGATATCAAGTTTATTTTGAATGTTTTTGGAAAGTTTAACATGAACAAACATTTACAACCCTAGGGATAGAAACCATTCTTTTAGGAAGGCCTTCCTCATGCTCTGAAGAGACAATTTTACATGCAACTTATGGTGTGGGCCTAAAGTCGGACATGGCAAATAACTTCTCAGAATTAAATTTCGATGCACCACTTTCAAAGAATGTTTTTGGATAAGGGTATCTTCTAAAATATTTTGGCTCTTAGTAATAACTATGGACACAAAAAATTGACACTCACCCACTGACCACTTAAGTCTCTTTAATCGTTCCCATTCCACTTAAAGCGTGGGATTAGGTGCAGTTTGTTGTTAGCACAACTTGAAGCTAATTTCTTATGATTTTTCAACCTTTGATATAGCCCGCTAGTAAATGTGCTTTGAGACCTTGCATTGAGTTCTCCAGTGCGAGATGTGTCTCAAGGAAAGCCCTCTCTCTAAGGTATTATTTTGAAAATAAAAGTGAAAAAGTTAAGATATTTTTGATCACCCAAGATCGCGAAAAGGTGCGAGGGGAGAAGACAAACACTTTAGCTTGCAAAAAAATGAATGCACAACATACAATTCATAGCAGTTTGATTCTTTTTAAGCACCTTGAGCGGTGCTATCCCCAAAAATATGTGTATAAGATATCGATGATTCTTTTTAATTGCATCCAATGGAAGTGTTCTAGACATCAGTCAATATCATAGAAAAGGTGCAATACAAAAAGTGATTTGTCCATTTTTAAGTGCAAATTTGAGTATTCCTAGATCCTGGTCTTATTTGGTCAACAAAAACAAATGCGAGTGTATGCCAACAAAAGAAAAGTCATTTTGGTCACTTAAACAAAAATCAAGCATTCAAGTGTTACTTTCAAAGTTAAATTTTTTTTAGAAATTAAATGTTTGTTGTTCTTCTTATGCATCAAATGAAAATTCCTAACTTTAGAAATCTTTGAAAATATGGTTCATTTTTAAGAGCACCAAAAATGAAGTGTTCATTTGTGTTGTTCCTTTTAAGCACCAAATAAAATTCCTATTTTAGAAAGCGTTGAAATGGTTCATTTTAGAGCACCTGAAAAACAAATGTGTTTGTTTGTAGGTTCTTTTTAAGCACCAAATAAAGATTCCTACTTTTAGAAAGCATTGAAATGATTCATTTTAGGACCATCTTAAAAACAAGTGTGTTTGTTCTTTTTATCCACCAAAATAAAATATTCCTAACTTTAAAAAGCGTTATAAATCTAGAATTCTTTGACTGTTCGTCTTCCCTACATAAAACATGTTAGTATTTCTCAAATCCTGCATCCATAAACGTTAATACCTGCCACACATCCAAAATCAGGCATTCGTTAGTGAAAAAATCAAATTCTAGTTAGCAAATCTCAGAGATAGGTTTGATAGAGCAAAAGTGCAAGAAAAATAATACGTGTGCCCTCTGTTAGAGAGAAAACGCGCAAAAAAAATTTAAGTGTGCCCTCCGTCATCAGTTATATGTGTAGAAAATATCAAGTGTGTGGATCTTAGTGTCAAGTGCATGGATTTTAGAGTCAATTGTGCAGATTCTTTGACAAGAAATTATGATTTTTTTTTCAAAAGCGCTCCGAAAACCTGCAACTTCAATTTAAACTCATGGAAATGTTAGTATTTAGGGTCGTGGTCCCACTGGGCATGCCAGAATGTGTGAGGGGGAATATCATATATGCTAAATAGGATAAACGTAATTGAAATAGAATTTAATCTACAATCAAGAACACTAATCTAAGATCTATTCCTACACTTATGAAATGAAACTAAGCTATTACAAAATTCAAGAAATAAGATAAAAATATGAAAGCATACATGAATTCATGAAAAATCATAGTGTTACCATCTCGTATTGGAGTGTATTTATGAGGATGTGGTTGCTTGTATCATTGCGAAGCCTCCATAGTTCATGTGTAAAAGCTTCATGAATGATGTGTTGCATGTTGGTTGATCAAAGATATGTGTTGAATCTTTATCAATGGTGTTTTGGCATTACTTTGTTTTCTGAAGAAGTTGATTCTTCCATCCTTATTTGTGAGGAAAGAGGTTTGTTATATAGAAGATGTGATTTGAAATGGACGATCAGGATTAAACAATGTTGAATCAAGATCGACGATTGGAAGATGTTGAGAGGATTTAGATGGGCATAATCTATGCAAAATAAATTGCACAATTTGTGTGATTGAGGAATATATTGGTTAGTCATGATTTAGATTGATCAGTCAGGATTTAGATGGATTAGTCATGAAATTAGATGGCTTAGTTAGAAAATTAGATGGCTCAGTCAACAATCGTAATTTGCTCAATCAGAAAGTGGGTGAGGATAATTGATTAATTGATTTAATTAATTAATTCCTTTTTGGAGTTGAATGAGCAAATCAAGTTTGACTTTTGCAAACAAAGTTGCATTAGTTTGATTTGATTTTTGATGATGTTTTGAATAGTTTATTTATTCAAATTCAGAGGGAAAGTGAGTTAATTAAATTATTATGATTTAATAATTCAATCGACTTAGGGGAATAAAGTAATTTAGTGATATAATTAAATAATTGGTATTATTTAACTAATTGGGATGAAATAAAGTTAGATTAAGACTTTATTAAATAGATGTAATTTATTTAATTGGCTACATTTGATGAAAAAGTGAATTAATTAAATAATATCATTTTATTTAATTAATAATAAAAATAGGGTTTTAGGACTTTATTAAATAATTGGAGTTTATTTAATTAGTCAAAAAATGATGAAAAAGTGAATTAATTAAATAATGTCATATTATTCAATTAATAGAGGAAATTAGGGTTTTAGATGTAATTGATGTGAAATGCAATGATGTTTGATGATAATGATGCCAATGATGTGAAAATGTTGTTTAGAGTGTGTGATAAGTGTTAGGTCAATTTTACATGTCTACAAAGGGTCATGAACACTTAGTGATCGTTTGGAAAATACAAAAAAAAATGAAAAATCAAAAAAATGTCGCCTTGATGAAAACTTGGCAAACATGAATATTGGTGACACTAAGAAAAAAAAGAGTCAAGAAAATAGTAAAGAGGAAAATTTCGTCCAATAGTGAAAACCATTTTGATGTCGCTTTGGATAAGCACCATGATGAAAACTTGGCAAACAAGTGTCATGTGTAAGATCAATTATCTAAGTGGACCATTACACTTGGGGGAAAGTTGTCTCATCTCCCATACCTTTCCCATGAGATTTCCATCTATCCATTTATTCCATATCATTCCCATCCATTTTCCCACCTACTTTGATCTTGACAAGGACTGGGTACAAACATAAATCATGCTTTGGGAAAACTCTTGACATGTATATCCTTTGGTCATACACTATCCATGAAATATCATGTCATAGCCTTTGTAGCATTATCCAAACCCATACCTCAGAAAAAATAAATTATTCCTATGAGACATAGTCCTTGGAGACCATATGATGATTCTTCTAGCCAATAACCCTCATGTCGCCTATCTTTTACCAAAGCCACCCATCATCCTTTCATACTTATCGCATGTCTTGGTTTTCCCTTGTCGATGGTCTAAGGATTCTAATCCTCCTATCCAACATCCCTCTATCATTCCATCATCCCTCCATCATCCCATCTAGCCCTAACCAAGCCATTAAAAATACAACAAGTTTAACCTATACAGTATTTCTATGTATCTTAGTGCATCATCCAAAACATTCCTTGGTCTCATTTCTAGCCTTGCTACAAACCTTGATCCTTTAGTCACATTATCATAATTCTCATGTTGTTTCAGGATGTGTCCGTCCCACGTCAAACAACGTCATCGTCATCATCATCACCTACCAATTGGTTTTTAGCTTGACTAGGGGCAAGATCATGTATGTCCTTGGATTCTTGTGCATGCTTGCTCGCTTGCTTGTAGGCATCATTCACATGCATTTATCATGATCCTTATAGTTACCATTCATAATAAATCCATACTTCACCCTTTCCTTGGCATTCATAATAATGCTTCGTTGTCCTTTTCATACCTGGAACGATTGACATTATGCATCTTTTCGCCTTCCATATCTGCCTGACATAATGCCTATCCAATTCCACCCCTAATAATTGGTCGTATACCTAATTGGGGGAAAATTCTTAACCTACGTCTTAATTGGATTCTACACCTGACATTGGAGGTCATTATATCTCATAAAAAGACAAAAAAATCAGAAAACAAGATCTCTAAATTAAAATTTTCATGTCATCTTGTAATGTTTAATTTTTGAGAATTAAAATATGGCAAAGAATGGCTACAGAAAAAAATGGTAGAGTAACGGATATGTTTCAGAGAAATTTAGATCGTTAGGCCCTTGTGGCTCCTAAGGCTTTGACATGAGGTTACATCAATATTGTGGTTCCTCTGGTAATGTGGTAAGGCAACATCTAAGGTGTGATTCGTTTGCAGTTAGGCATAGGTTCACAAAACCTAATTGGTTGTCGTTTCGTCGCATCAAGAATTTAGACAAAATAAGGCAATCGATATTTGATATTTGTGAAGAGGATAGGTATTCACCCAGGAAAGGGAAAAACTGAGAAATAAGAAGGCATAAACAAGGTGGTTCAGAGTTCTTGGATCATTTTTACCAAGATTACAAAAAAGATCTCAGGTCAACTAAATATAAAAATTAAACACATGAAAATCTGAAAAACCTCATTTGATAGAGGTCTAAAATCCACCGGGGGTCCCTTCAATCCAAAAGATACACATTCTCAGCGTAATGAGGTTGTTGATCAAAGGAATGAGCTAAACCAATAGGAAAATGTACACATTAAGATTCAGGGATCTGCTCATTCCCAACATGCAGATGACCAAAACAATCTACAACAATGCACAGGGGGAAAGGTGGGAATTGAGGGAAAGGTGGGAAGTCCTATTGGTCAGGGATCTGCTCATTCCAAACATGCAGATTCCCAAAATAATCTGTAGCAAGGCACATGGGAAAAATGTGGGAAGTTCTGTTGGTTTAAAGAAATTGAATCTTAAGGCAAACATAATACCAATGCAAGGGGATTCTGATTTACACAAAAATGCTTCCCCACAAGGTAAACAAAGAGGTAAAAAGGGAAATAGGTCTAAGAAGAAGAAAGTGGAAAGAACAAAGAGCTTGCAAAAGAAAGTATGGAGGTGTAAAGAAACAAAAAAGGGTAAAGTGGTTGTGCACAATAAGATATGTCAAGAAGAAAGTAGGGGAAAACCTTCAGAGGGTCGGGAGTTGATCAAGATCACATTCCCAGAACATATGTTGCAAGCACAAATCAAAGATCTTAGGGAGAAATCCCTAATCTATAAGTTCTGGAATCTAACCTTTGATTTAGGAAAGTTAAAAGACTTGGTTTATGAGGAATGGGAAGGGGTTGAATAGGTCTTTTACTTAGATCAAGAAAAGAGTAATTTTGTTATCATTTTTGGCAATAAAACGCATAAGGATGCTATGTATAAGATTAAATCCTGGGTTTTCCAAGGATTTGGCTTGTGCATGGAGCCTTGGTCACCAAATTTTAAAGATGTTGATATTACTTTTAGATATGTTCCTTTTTGGTTTCAGTTGCCTGCATTGCCCCTTGAGTACAGGTAGTTGAAATTAATATAAATAATTGCAAATCATGTAGGAATTTTTCTCTTGTATGATCATTCATTCTTTAGAAACCCCTCAAAACCAATAAGGGTATGTGCATTAATTGATACAAATAATGAGTTACCAGGGCATATCCAGCTAAATTCTAAGTTTGGTATATGGCTACAAAAAAAATGTTTTTGAATCTTCAGCAAATGATTGTGCACAATGTCATATCTTAGGGCATTCTATTCATGTTTGTAAGAATATGGAACCATCACCAAAGTATGGGTATCAACAAAAAAGTATGTGTGGGGAAAAAATTGCTATATCATGCAATAATCAGAAAGTAAAAGGTTGTTAGGTTGATCTTAGTGCAAAGAACAGTCAAGAAAAAGCAACCACTTTGGTTTGAAAGCATATGGGTAAAAGAAAAAAGAGGAGTGGAAGGTAAAAATCATGAAGTCTTATTTAAAATTAACCCAACAAACTCTTTTTCCCTATCGCTAAAGATACCAAAGAATATAGATTTATTGATGTAGAGATATTTTGGTTCTTTGCTAAGTTTATATTCTCAATCATTGCCACAAATCTCAAAACAACAACTTGGAGATATTGTAAGGAAACTAATGTTTCAAGGTTCAATAGAGCACCTAGCTTCTTTATCATTTAATACTATTGTAGAGATTAGTCAGCCAAAAAACCATTTATTAACTAGGTCTAAAGGGGTATAACAATAATTTACACTAAATCTACAAAAGGTTACCAGGGAAGATGAATTGGAAGTCCTAGATGAGGAAGTTCTATTATCAGTGGGTTCATAAATATTTGATGAAATTATAGTGGAGGAGGGTATTTGGGCCTGTGACTTATAGATAGATAGAGTGGGGATTTCTAATAACTTGATTCTCTAGGATGTCTTCAATAATGTCAAGGTAAATAAAGCTCAATATTATTAGTAAAATATGCAAGTATACGTCGAGTGCAATGAAATAGTTCAGGGGGAGGGTTATCCAAATATGCCAAAAGAAATTGTGTGTAATGGAAAAATTTAGGGGGAGAAGAAAAAGGATGATTAATTTGATTTTCCTAAGACTCTTTCATTATCACAATCCCCTTATCAACCAATTGTAAAGAAATCACCAAGGAAGAGAGGAAGAAAATCTAATCTAACAAAATTAAGAGAACAAATTGAGGCAGGGTGCAAAAAACAATTCTTGATTCTATTCCAAGTAAGCGACCAAGGAGAGCATGTTGCTCTCCTCGTATGCAATGAAGATAATATCATGGAATGTCAGGGGTAATGCCCCTGACAAACATGCTTGAATCAAGCAACAAATAGATGCTTGTGGAGCAAATATCATTATTTTGCAAGAAACAAAGACATCAATGGTAATATATGAAGCTTCATTTCAAAAGTGGGAAAAGTAGGCATTAGCACATTCTTCAACTCAAGGGGCTTTTGGAGGTTTAGTTGCTTTATGGAATTCAAAGGCTGTAAATGTGAAACCATTCAAAAATGAGAACTGTTGGCAGCTATTAGAGGTATCTAAATTTGACTTACAGTTCTAGTTGTTGAATATATACAGACCAACTTCAATTGTAGATAAGAAAAGTTTGTGTGATGAAATCACATGTCAAATAAATGGTCTAGGAGATTGAAGGGTTGTGTTGGCAGGGGATTTCAATGCAATAGCCTCTTTGCAAGAAAAGAGTGGAGGCATCTATCCGTCAGTAAAAGTGATGAAATACTTTAGTACGTTTATCCTCACTAATGCATTAAAAGACATTGTGCCAATTAAGGTAAATTATACCTGGAAAAATAGAAGGAAGGGTTTTCTACAAATAGCTAAGAGGTTGGACAGATTTTTGGTTACATCTAATTGGTTCACATTGCATAATAAGCTAGATTCTAAAATTTTACCTTATCTAGGGTCTAATCACTATGTGATATGTCTCAATATTTAAAATGTTTCTTCCCCAAAAGGTAAATCATCATTTAAATTTGAAAGCATGTGGTTTAGACACCCATAGTTCATGGATCTATTGAGGCAGTGGTGGATCACTACACCATATGAGCAAGGATCATTGAGGTTTCAACTGTACAAAAAGCTAGTGTATGTGAAGCAACAAATTATAGTCTAGAATAAACATGTTTTTAAAATATATTTCTGAAAAAAGAGTTAGTATTTAAAGAGTTGACAACAGTTCATGAATGCATAATCCAAAATGGGTTAGATGCCTCTCTCTATGATAAACAAACAAAATTGCAAGACTCGGAAGAATTATGTGCAAGGGAGGAAATCTACTAGAGACAAAATTCACAAGAATTATGGTTGAAAGAGGGGGATCGAAATACTAAATTTTTTGATGCCTCCACATAGATTAAGAAAGCTGCAAAAGCTATACAAGTGGTGCAAGAAATTTCAACAGGGAATTGGCTCAAAAAGGAGGAAGACATAAACAAGGATGGTGTTAAGTTTTTTCAGACCTCCTGACAACCCCTCAAAATAGAAGTGATCAAAGGTTAAGAGATGAAAAGGAACTTCTTGGTGTGATTCCCACACTTGTTACTGAAGAAGACAATGCTTGTTTAATGCAGCCTTTCTCTTTAGAGGAAGTAAAAAAGGTAGTTTTCTCCTTCCCGTCGAATATAGCTCTTGGACCTAATGGGTTTACAACCTTATTTTTTCAAAAATATTGGGATATTTTGTGTTATGATCTTCTTTGGGCACTAGAAGAATTGAGGAGAATGAGGACAATACTTAAGCAGTTTAATATAACAAATATTGCAATATTTCCAAAAGTAAAAGAGCCTAAAACCTTTGCAAAATACAAACCTATATCATTGTGCAACACAATATATAAAACTTTTACTAAGGAAATATATTTAAGATTGCAACCTCTTATTCCAAAGATTATTTCTCAGGAACAAGGAGGTTTTATTCTGGGGAGGGAAACTTTTGAAGGAGAGATAGTAGCACATGAAGCCCTTCACACAATATCTACATCTAATATGTCTTCATTCATTGTCAAATTGGACATGATGAAGGATTATGATAAGGTAGATTGGATTTTTCTCAATGTGTTGGAAAATCTTGGATTTGGTTCAAAATGGCGTAGATAAATAATGCCTTGTTTATTAGGGGAAAAGTTCATAATCATCATTAATGGTAGTCCCATAAGTTTTTTCAGTGCAACACAAGGTGTAAGGCAGGAGGGCCCGTTGTCACCATTTTTGTTCATCATTATGGCAGAGGCTTTAAGTAGGTTTATTCTACTAGAGCATAATCAAGGTTTATGGCACGGGGTCAAGATATAAAATTTAAATAACTCAATCATTCACTCTCTCTTTGTAGATGATACAATCCTCTTTGGTAAGGCCACAATTGTTGAAGCTAACTGATTCAAAGAAGTGTTAGATAAGTACTCTTTAGCTTCTGGGCGAAAACATAATGCAAAAAAATCCAAAATATATGTCTTCAATACTAAGGATGTTTTACAGGATAAGATAGTGAAATTATTGGGATTTCAAGAAGCTATACTTCCATGTACTTATCTAGGAATTCCTTTCTTTAAGGGTTCAAACAAGGAATCATATTGTCTGACAAGGTAATTGACAAGCTAAAGTCAAGAATTCTGATGTGGAAAGCCAGGTGGTTGTCATTGTTAGGAAGAATCTTGCTAATAAAATTAGTCTTAACAACAATTCCTAATTATTTTCTGGTGGTCCTCAAAGCTCCTTGTTCAGTTATATCAGAAATTGAGATGATTATAAGAACTTTCCTTTGGAAAGAAAACATTAATGATCAAAAGAAGGTGCCTCTAATTTCATTAGAAGGGTTGGAAAAGGGGAAGAAAAAAGGTGGAGTAGGTATACACAACATTCCGAGTAGGAATAAAGCTTTTGGGACCAAGCTTGCATGGAAAACGTATTTAAAGCCAAAGGACAAATGGTGCAAGATAATGCAAGCAAAGTACTTTGACAATGTAAACCCGACAATAATTTTGACAATTGTTGATCCACCCAAGGGGTCTACCATGTGGAATTTTCTACTTATCTTTAGGAAAATCATTACATCATATTCCACATGGGAAGTTAATAATGGGAGAAGTGTTAAATTGTGGTCAGACTCTTGGAATGGGTATCCTCCATTAATAACAATTTTGGGAGTGTAGGATGTGAGAACAATATTAGCATAGGCTTGGGGTGAATTTTTTTTAGACTATGTAAAATCTATAGATGTTTTAATAGGGAAAGTTGTTTGGAAAACTATTCCAAGAAGCCTGTTAATTGTAGAACAATGCGAACAGTTGCAAAATGTGCTTAATGAGAGAGTAGTGTACCTCTCAGTGAAGCCAGATAGAATTATTTGGGTTGCATCAAAAGATGGGGTATATTTAGTAAAGAAAGGGTATGCAATTCTAAACCAATCTAGGCAATGTATAACTTCTCAAAGAGTTTTTTATTTTGCTAGAATAACAAAGTATTACCTAAGTCCGGGAGCTTTGCCTGGCTTGCATTAAAAAAGAGAATTTTAACAAGTGATCGGTTGAAAAAATTGAAAATAGCTAATCCTTTTAAGTGTCTGTTATACGAATAAGTGTTTGAAATAGTAGATCACTTGCTCCTTCACTATAGCTTTGCTCAATAATGTTGGGATTTTATTAAGAATAAGTTAAATTTGCTTGTTCCTCTACCAAATATAATTTGGGAGTTGTTTCAAGGCTGGCCTATTTTATATCAATCATCATTTTTATATGTATATGGCACGTGGTTCATGTATTAGTCATTTGGAACATATGGTGGGAATATAACTTGATAATTTTTAGAAAGGCTAAATCATCAGTTGATGCTACAAACATGATTGAAAAGGCAATATCTGAGGTGGTTAACTCAAGTGTCCAAAAGCATAGATCCATCAATTCACTATTCACAAATTGGGATAATTCTATTTTAAAGAATTGGAAGGGGATCAAATTTTTATTTGATGGAAGTTTACATAAAAGTATCAATAAAAAAGTGGATAGAAGCATAATCAAATGGAAGGCTCCACAAGTAGTTTTCATAAAATTAAACTTTGATGGTGCATCAAGGGACAACCCGGGCATCTTAGGGGTAGGCATTTGCATTAGGCACTCATCTGGAAAAGTTTTGGCAACAACTCTAGTTCATCTTCAAAAAGGCACTAATAATATTGCAGAAGCAAAAGCCCTACTGTTAGGCTTGGAGCTTGCGTTAAAAATGGGGATCTCAAGATTACACATGGAAGGGGACTCATTGATAATTGTAAATGCTTGTAGAGAAAGAAGTATACACAATTAGAATTTGGGTTATATTTTGCAAAAAGCATGGTTATTGTTAGATAAATTTCAAGCTTTTTTAATATCACATACGTATAGGGAAGGTAATAGATTGGTAGATTTACTAGTAGGTATGTGATGTGATGCATAGGAAATAAATATTATTAATGATGCTAATCTAATTAAGACTTATCCAAAGTTAGTAGAATTAGCAATGTAAGAGGTAATGGCTATATAGAAAGCTCAAGTCTGGTAATGCAAGGTCATGATAGTTTGAAATGAGGTGTAAATGAAATAAACTAATTTATATCTAAGAGTGCATTAAATATGTTACACCATGTCAAGTAATCAAGCACACTCTGCCATGACATGTAATAAAATTATGCTAGCATACAGATGTGTAATATGCTATTATAGTCTTCAAAACATATGGGATCAAGGAAGAAGTGGGGGAGATATGATTACATTGGGATAATGTAAGGAATAAAAAACTTATGGGTTATCAAAAAAAGGAAATCCCATTAGATTTTAAATTAAGTAGAGTTGGAGAGCTATTTGGAATAGGGTTAATTGAAAATTAATATGTTAAATGTGGAGAGAAAATGGGGACATGGAATTGATGGCTTTTCAGAAAACATAAAATTATGTATCCTAGAGCATGCGAGAAGTACTACCAAATTTATTGGTACCATGGGAAAACGTAATAGGAAAATGCAATTTGTCGTCGGTCATGCTTTATTTTCTCTATTTTGTGTGAGTGCAGGTTGCTTGTACTAATCTCACTTAACGCATCATTAATCAACATGTTTTCAAGCTTAGGTGGAAGCTGCAGGCTTGAGGAGAAGGCAAGGCATTAAGTCAACAAGAAAAGAGAATCCAAATGTTTCCTTTCAAGTTATATTTGGAGCATGCCTTGTCCCTCATTTCCATGATTTATGAGACTGGTTTGGGATGTGCAAAGTTTGAGCATTGCCTCTAAATTAGCATTTACCAAGAACAAAACTGCACCAAACAAGGGTTGTGTGATTTTAAAAATTTCCTTAGCAGTGCATGTGAGGGGAAGGCTCTTTCTGTACTTGGCTACTATGTTTGGGGAACGAAGCTTGTGGTGTCTCCTTCAGGGTCTGAACAACAAAGTGATATGCATTGTTTAGCACTAGGCACTCGAAGGATGGCAACTTGTGGTCGCCACTTGAATTTTCCAACAACATGGAGTATCGCCCTTGTAACTATAGAGTTCCTATTATAGTCTGACCATGGGAGTTTCCCTTTTCAGGGTGTATCAAAAAAGAACACTTGCAACAATCCATCAATTCTTAATTGCATCAAGTCTGTGATTGGTGACGAATTTTTGCACATCGAGTCTCAACATATCATTTTCCCCACAAATCTCTTATCAATCTTTCTCTCCAATGCCATGGATTTACTACAAAACTTTAATTCTCTTCAACCTGTTGCAAGTAAAGTAGTCAATGCAGTTTATTTGCAAGTTGATGCTTTGTTAAAAGTATACAGGCTTATGAGTTCACTTAGGGAGAAGGGTTTGTGGGGGGATTATTCCCAAGGCATTATCTCCTTCATAAGCAAAGATATGTGGACACATATGAAGCAACAAAATTATCTCTGCTCAAAGAAACCTTGAGCTATTTGTACATGGATTTGAACAGGTATCACTTTGAGTTTGCTAGGGAAGAAATTTCATGCTATTTCTTTTATCCTATCACATGATTTACCTCAAGGTCTGCAAGTGAGTATTCCTCCACCAATACATCATGAAAACAAGGTTAATGATTAGGTTCTTGAAATCAATATAACAGTTCACTCTCAAGCTCAAGCAACAAGTCAAGTGCATCTGGTAGCATGTGAGAGTTAGGGTGAAATTTCTATGAATTTAACCCACAGGGGTGGTTAATTTGTTAAGTATGTTTTAATTTTGAACATATTGTGAATATATCAGTATATGGAAGTGCAAGATAAGGTTGCAAGGTTTTAAATTTATGTAAATGGGAATCAATAATTTTGTATAGGGGAGAAAGCAACTTTTGTATGAATTTTGGGTAGCTGGATAAAAAAAGTCTCTTATGTTTCTTCAACTGTAAAGTTGATATACTTTATATCCTATAAATCTATGTAATTATCTATTATAAGCTATTAATATAAATATTGGCATCTAGCCTTTTTCTCAAAAAAATCATAAAACGACAAAAAGACAAAATAAATCATAAAACCTCAAAAATGTAAAAAAAAAAATCAAAACATGTCAAAAACCAAAAAAATCCAAATAATTGTCAAAAATTCCAAAATCGGAGTCAGTGTCACGTCACGTTAGTCCAAGTCTATCGAACTACGTTGCCTCTACGACTGAATGTAGGCAAGGCCATCTATCGATGTGCCCCCATGACATTAGGTCAATCCTTTTAGGTTGTCAAATAAATATCAAATCATGATGCAATCCTTTGTCAATAAAACAAAGTCAAGTCATGTCGAACTATGAGGTCTCTGCATGCATAGCGTAGGCAAGGCCATTAATCGATGAGCCCTCAAGGCCACCTAGGTTAGTCCTTTAGGGTATGTTAGGTCGGTCACAATAAGTCAAACATTGTCACTAGACACAAACGATCATCAACATATCACAAAAGTCATAAAATAACAAGGCAAATTAGTTAACACATCTTCAAGTCCAATCAGTCAAACAATCAAACCAACATCTAGACAATCAAAACTATGTCTTATATAGGATGTGTCCTTCCTGAAACCAAACATCGTCAAACTTTGTCATTCACCTTATACAGGTGGTCACATGATCGAAACTAGACTTGACATCTTATATGACATGTTCCTTCTTTTGAAACCGGGCACTGCCAAAACAATCTTCCCGTCAAACAATTCTTGGAAAACACTCTAAATGGCTGTTGACTTTCTTGGTCTATTTTGTCATATCTTTTTGGATTTGTCTTTTGAGTTATGTTACTAGCTACCTCAAGGATGTCTCATGACTCATCTTTCATTTGATTTATGTCTATGGATTGCCTTGTCAAAAAGACTAGGGCAACTTTTCCTTTAGTACGAGTCAGGACATTCCTTGTCTACGATTGTCTATTTTGCAAATGGATGACCTTGCACACCTTGGTCTATATCATACCATGGTGTTTATTGTCCTTTGTCACATTTTACCTCTCAATGATGATTAAATGCAAATCCTTGAATAGCAAAATATATATCTTAAGTTGTCTCCACTAATGCCATGCTAACATCCATATTTCCATACTAACATTTCTTCTCTTTCCCTTATCTATTTTCCTCTTATCCATTTCGAGAGCACACTCGTGTCCTTTGAACCCGCCCGTCCTTTTGAGGGGGCATATTATTACCTCCTCATCATCCTGTTTACATTGGGGCATATTTTTGAATTGAATTTTTTTGACACAACACGATAAACTGCATTGTATCAAAGAGGGGAAAAATGTATTTACTAAAAATTGTCCTAGGCCTGCGACTTTATTAAATCCCCTTTTATCCTTGATAATTTTAATTATTTAATTATTGTCCAAAGTCATAAAATCCTCTATTAATTAAATAACTTGAATTATTTAATTAATTAATTTTATCTTTCTATTTCCTATTTTGATTAATTAAATAAATGATTATTTATTTAATTACATCATTAATGTCCTTTTCTTCTATAGTTAAATAAATTAAATAAATTATATTTATTTAATTATTTATCACTTTCTACTACAATCAAATAATTATTTCAATTATTTAATATATATTATCCTCTTCTTCCATAAATTAAATAAATTTTATTTATTTAATAAACTAATTTATCTTTTTCCTCTGCTTTTTAATGAGATAATTGTTTCCAATTATCTTATTTAAAAGTTAGCTTTTCCCTCCACTATTAAATAATTATTTTAATTATTTAGTAACTTGTCTTTTTCCTCTACTTTTTAATAAAATAATTGTTTCCAATTATTTTATTTAAAAAGTTGGCTTTTCCCCTCTTCTTCTATAATTAAATTGTTATTTAATTAAAAAAAAAAAATTGCCTTTTTGCCTCTATAATTAAATAATGTTGCCATTATTTAATTATTCACTTGCCCATTTGAACTAAATGATTTTCTTAGTTCCTCTCTTAGTCTCATTCTTATCCTCACTTGTCATGTCCAATTTCAACCGTTGATTAATCATTTTCGATCTTGGTTGTCCATTCAAATTTGGCTCTTCTATAAAAGGCTCCTTTCATGATCATTTTGATATATTCAGTTTATGAAAATAAATGTTATTGAGAGAATGATACTTCAATATTTTTCTTGTTATTTAAGCTGCATTTGCACACGAATATAAGGGCATTGATCAATCAAAACAAAATGGAGAAGGGTAATAAAGGTCAATCAATGGAGGCTTGAAGCTTTGGCAATATCTTTTATAGTTTTATTCTTTAATCTTCCTTTTTTCTTTATTACTTGATTAGGATGGTTAGGATTGTTGTTTAATGCTTTATTATCACTAATCCTGATTTTATTTCTCGATTATAGGTTGTATGCCTTGGTCTGCAAGCCCATAGGTAGTGAGCCTTAAAAATCATTATAATTTTTGTAACCAATGAGCTTCATATATTGTGAGTTAACTCTCATCGTGATTTTCGCTCATTGGATTTTCCACATAAAAATATTGGTGTCTTTGTGTGGTGTATGTTTTATTTTTTTCTCTTCTTTTAGTTTATGTGATGTGATGTTTAATCTACAAATGGGAATGGTTAAGTTTTAATATATGTTGATTCACCCCCCTCTAAGCACTATAGTGTGCTCAACAATTGGTATAAGAGCCAAGTATCTTAAGAAGCTTAGCAACTGAGGTTGATCCTGCTCTTGAACACATGGGGTCTATAGAAAAAATCAATAATATGTTTATTTTAGAACTAGATCTAGAAGCAATGGAACTTGAAGGTTGGGACATTAGTCCAGATGATTGTGAAGTTGATTTTGAAGGAGAAATCTGGTTTGACCTTGAAGATCTAGATGAAGCAAGATTGAAAAATATCAAATATGAGTGTATGCTAGAAAAATTAAAGGAGACAATTGAAAAATTGAAGGCAAAAGCTACAGAATAAAAAAGAAGATATTGGAAAATTGAAAACTAAAATAGGAGGAAATGGATGTGAGACTAAAATCAAAGAAGTTAAATATGTGATCTCAAATCTAAAAGCCAAATTTGAAGAAGGCAAGAGGATTGAGGATTGCTCAAATACCAAGCTCAATGGTAAAACTGTTGAGTGTTTAAAGCTTGAGGAAGAAATTGTCTCTCTGAGAAAAGAACTTGAAAAAGAAAAAGAGAAAATTGACAAGGGTCTAAAACTAAGAGGAGGTTCTGTGATTCTTGATGAGTTGATTAAATCTCAAAATCCATCTAAAGAGAAATCTGGACTTGGTTTTGAAAAAGGGAAAAGTCCCATGAGCAATGCACTTGCTAACCGGTATGATAACTTCAAAGTAGAAGGAATGCTTGAAATAAGGGAGGAGAAAGCCTGCATTGAAAAACTAAGGAGACATCCTCTAGAAATGCAAAAACAAATCAACACAACAAGAAAGAAGGAGTATTCATTCCTTTTTGGGACAAGAAAAGGAACTTTAGGAAACCTCCCCCTAAATAAACTACTCCTATCAGATTCAATGGTAACTACTATGCTTTTAATAAATTTGGTCATAAGGTAGTTAAGTGTAGAATTAAGATGAGTTAGAATTCATTTAGGCCTCCAAGGTACAATTCTATGAACTCTCAATCATTTCATGGTCAGTGCTATGCTTGCAATATATTTGGTCATAAGTCCAATGAATTCAAAAGTAAAATGATAAGGAATAGTAATGTTATGACTTCTCAATCCTTCTATTGTTACTACTACACATGCAACAAGTTTTATCATAGGACTACTGATTGTAGATCCAATGTGAGAAGAAGTAATCATGCTCCACAAGCTTGTATCTCTTGCTACAATTGTAATAAACCTAGACATATTGCAAGGTTCTACAAGGGAAAGAATATAAGATCTTTTGTTCCTCAAAAGAAGTCTGACATTAGTTAGTAAAAGAAGGAAATGAACAAAGCATGGCATAAGAAGGAATAAAATGAAGTGAAGAGTTAATTTGTATCTCAACATGGTGTAGATGAATCCTCCTATAGCTGAAGAGAAAGCATTGACTCAGGGGGAGTTGCAATTGCAAATCTTTTCAAACACCTATAAAGCATAAGATGTGTTGGTGTAGGTTTTTATTTTCCTAGTGGTTTAATTTATTTTTCCTTAGTCCTAGGTTTTTCCTACACTTAATTAAGCTTTCTTAAGATAATAAAGTGATTTTATTACTAAGAGATAAATATGTGGTCTCACCTTCCTTAAAGAGTGGAACACATTGCACTCTTGGTGGCATCCTCGACTTTTGGTGGTCCGTACTTTCCACTTTTGGTGGGCATCTCCACTTTTTGTGGTTGATTTCTATTGGTTGGATTTTCCACCTACCTCCTCTCCTAATTTCTATTTAAACTCACTACCTAGCTTATATTTGCATCTATTTTCATTCTCTTGCATTGTTGCATACTTTGGCATACATGCGACTTGATACATGCAACCATTATTCATTCATCTTTACATTATTTTTTTCAGCTTGGAAGCTCTTAATGTAATTCTATCACATCAACATTGCATAATCTCTCAGAGTCTTGGTTTGCATTCTTATGTTTTTCTAATGTAACTTTGATTTTCTCTTAAAAGGTTCCTTGGGTTATTCAATCTATTTTAGGTTTCTAACATGGTATCAGATCTTTTTTTTTGAGAAATCTAAGTTCTTAGGTTCTTGATTGAGAGATTGAGTTTCTTGTAAAAATCTTGTAAATTCTCGTATTCTCTTCTCTTATGTTTTAAATGATCTCGAGAAACAGAAAGGATTTGCAATGATCTAATAACCTCTTCATATTGCATATATGTTTTGTAATATTCAGGTGATTGTAGCATTTCTAGTTATACTGGCAACATTTTCAAAGGTTCCAATGCATCCAAAAGGTTCAAGAAAGTTAGAATTGGCTTTTGTTTCATCCAAATTAGAGATCATTTGACAAAGTTACAAATAAGGTTTGAAGCTCAGATTTGAAACAACTTTTTATTGGAGCATTTTTTCAGGCGAAACAGACCTTTCGATTACGTTCAGAAGGCCTAAAATCCCCTATTCTCATATAAAATTTGTCTATTTTAGATGAATTTTATTTTTGGCAAATTTTTCTTTTGTCAGGGGGTCGTCGCTACAGGCAAAATTTAGCATGTTTTTTAAAAAATTCACAACTTTCCGCCACGGTGTCCATTTTTTGCAAATGAGATATTGTTGGAAAGCTGGAGATGAGAAATTTCCATCTACAAAGTTTTTGAAAGAATTTTTCCATTTTTTGTCAAATATTGTAGGTTGAAGTTGTTGCATTTTTCTTCAACAAGCCATAACTTTCACCCCGGAGCTCCATTTTTTGGAAACGAATAGGCATTGGAAAGGTATTGAAGATAAATACATAGCTAAAAAGCTATTTTTTCAGATTTTATCTCATATTTATTATGTATTAGAATTTTTATTTTTGGTCATTGTGGGCCTATTGAACATTGTATCTTGGAAAAGGCTTTGTAAATGCACTAATCATAAATTGCCAACATTGTTATATATTGGGGGGTAATTTTAAGACTAGTGGAAAGTGGGGTGGTGTCTCTTTTGCAGCTTGATTTCTCTTTTTTTTGCACTCACAAACAATATTCTTTTTTCCCTAAAATGGATTAATCAACAGTTCCTATATTAACACTGTACAACTATTTTGATTGAAAAAGTAAAATGTCCCTCTACTTGAAAAAGTAAAATATCCCTCTACTTGAAAAAGTATGGATTGTATAGGGTAACAATGGGACTAGAAACTAAACCAACAATTGATGCAGAAAAGACAAAATGGTTTAATAAGTGTGATGAAGCATTTGGAACCTTATGTATGTTTGTATCTCTAGATTTTATCTTTCATGTTGAATCTTTGTTTACACCAAATGAAGTTTGGACAACATTGGAAAAAATAATTGGTGCAAAATATGAATTAAGAGGTCATCGATTGGAGAATTAGCTAATAGGTTTAAGTCCTTCAAGTTTTGATACAATACATGACTTCTTCACCAAACTAAAGGCCATAAGATTGTAATTGAAATAGTGTGGAATAAAGAAAGACGATAAACAATTGATCTTAAGTATTCTCTGTAAAATTGGTCTAGATTATTTAGTCTTTGTTTCTACATTCTATGACACTAAAATTTCCTTAGGAGCTTCCTACACAATGCCTTCTCTTGATGTTTTTGCTAATGAACTCATAAAAGAACAAGACAAGTTGGTTTAAATGGGCACTATCAAATATTCTAAGTCTCATGCTTTAGTTGCAAGTCAAGGCATTAAAGACCAGAAAGATAATGACAAGGAAAAAAAAAAAAAAAGAATCACGAAGAGAATGCTTCAGATACATCTTCATCTACTTCTAATGTAGACACTAAACCTTCTTCAAATCAAGGAAAAACTAAGAAGGAGAAGGTAAAATGTGATTATTGTAAGAAACTTGGTCATGATGAACACAAATGTATGAAGAAACAGATTGATCACCTCACACATCTTCTTGAGAAGAGTAATAAAGGGGTAACTGAATCTCCATCTTCACCAAACCAAGAATCTACAAAGAAAAATGAAAAATTCCATGCTTCTACATCAGACAAACGTAAAGGAAAAGCTCATTGTGCTTCTACAAGTATTGGATCAGGGAGATGGCTTCTAGATTCAGGAGCTTCTTATCGTATGGCTTCTTCATAGTCCATGTTCTCTTCTTTTGAGCCTTGTGTTATGCCACTTGTTTTGATAGGTAACAATAAATATATGAATGCAATTGGAAAAGGATCTATTGATATAGGGGATGGTACTTTCAATGGTGTATTTTGTGTACCTCATTTGCATAATAATCTTATTTCCATATATCAAGTTGCTCAAAGTGGATAAGGGAAGATTATGGAATTTACTCTTGATTCAATTCTTATAAGAGATTTGGAGAGCAAAGAGATAATTGCTACTAGGGTGGTTGATCATGCATCTCACTTGTATTCCTTTTTAGATTATGTTCCTGATGATGGCTTTGATCATTTGGATGATGATCACACTTCTAGTGTGGATTTTGATTTTGAGGAGAATTTTGGTTACTTAAACTTGGGTATTATCATAGTAGATCTAGTTCTTGAACCTTGCATTCCATCTCCTCCATCCACTATTTCTACTTTAGATTCTAGTGTTGCTTCTTCAAAAGTTTCTAGTGATTCTTTGCAATAGGTCATACATTGTCTTTCATATTCAACTTGGGATAATCTCTTGATAGGTAGTTCAGACTTGTTTATGGACACATATAGTCAATTTGGGAGACACTATTGATGATATTCATATTCTCTTTGATGAAGTTGATTCTTATTCAGTTGTTGTGAGGGAACACTTTGACCCTCTTGTTCAATCTCTACATGATCACTCATCACAATTTGACATGAGTGTGGATACTTTGGATCAAAATTTGTTGGATACATCTTCAAAGGAGATACTCGAGTCTTTGGATGGTGTTCTACATTATTCTCTAGGAGATTATGAGTTTTCATTTTTAGTAGTGTGGCCTAGAATGTCTTATTTGATTATGGGAGCCTTCAACATTGACATGGGGACACTTGAGCCGAGCTTAGAGACTCCATACATCTTCCTACATATTCCTTTCAGGAGTGGAGAGATAGCTCACATACACCTTTGGTTTTGTTTCTTTCTAAGGCGAGGAATGTTGTTCAATGATCATGGAGCATCTTCTACATCCAATTTCGAGAATCTACCATTGTATCTCTTTGGGGGGGCTTCTTTTTCCTTCCACTTCATTTCTCTCTCTATTATGAGGGGGCACACTTCCTTTTTGTGAGATGAGGCTTCTTCTTCTTTGGGGGGGAATTTTATATGTACATGGGTACCTAACATGGCCTCATTTGTTGGGACCCATCATCTTTTACATCCTCCTAAGTTGTGCTTAAGGGGGGGTGTTGGTGTAGGTTTTCGTTTTCCTAGTGGGTTAATTTATTTTACCTTAGTCTTAGGTTTTTCCTACACTTAATGAAGCTTTCTTAGGATAATAAAGTGATTTTATTACTAGGAGATAAGTATGTAGTCTCACCTTCCTTAAAGGGTGGAACACATTCCACTCTTGGTGGCATCCCCCACTTTTGGTGGTCCATACTTTCCACTCCAAATAGATAGTTCTGTCAAACCTGTTCACACTTCAGAGCCAAAACATTTCTCCCAGTCCACAAATAGATAGTTCTATCAAACCAATTCACACGTCGGTGAACACATCTTTTTCTCTCCATCTAACCAAAAGATAAAACTCAGGATATACTATCCATTGAAGCTTATGAACACACTTAAAAATCCACATAGGCATAGGATAATCACAAAAGACATGCAAAGCACAATATCAGAGCACACTCATAACACACACTTCAACACTTCCTTCTGTATTTCTCAAATTTTCTCAAAAGCACTAGGCAAAAACACAACTACAACTTCATAAATATAGCTCTTTGTACTCTAAGCACTTCTATCGTATCTCAACTATACAAGTACCATATATACTCAACTTGAACTGTGTTGACATTAATGAAAACATTAATGACAACACCATAAAACACATCCATACTTGCAACAATCTCCCCTTTTGTCATTGATGGTAACACATGATGTGAAAAACCATCAAAGACAACATACATGATTTTTCAGAAGTGACAACTTGCCAAGCATAAATTTTTCACATGATTCTCTCTCCCCCTTTGACATTAATGGCAAAGGAAATTCTTACCATATAAAGATTTGTTCACTCCCCCTTAAGAGTACACCTACATCACATACTACAACAATGCACTTCTCTACTCCCCCTGAGGAGTAGACCTCAATCATCAATCCAAAACAAAAGAAGTCTATGGATCCACTAGACTGATGCACCTCTATGTACACTTAGTTCAAAGGAGGGGCAGTAACCCCTAACTTCCCTCTGAGATACTCAAAAGTATCCTTCAGAAGGGCCTTAGTGAATATGTCTGCAACTTGTTCTTTGGTAGGTACATATTCAAGTCTAACTTCATTTTTCAATACCTTCTCCCTTAAGAAGTGATATTTAATAGATATGTGCTTTGTTCTAGAATGCATCAATAGATTCTTTGAAATGTTTATAACACTTGTATTGTCACAAAATATAGAGATAGGTTCATCGCTCACCACACCTATGTCCATCAAGGTTTGCTTCATCTAAAGTACCTATGTACAACAGGATGCTGCTGCAATATACTCCGCTTCTACAGTGTATAAAGAAATTGAATCATGTTTCTTTCTCAACCATGAAACTAATCTTCCTCCAAGGAAGAATGCACCGCCACTTGTACTCTTCTGGTGATCTACATAACTAGCCCAATCTACATCAGTGTAGGCATTCAATGTGAAATCATTGTCTTTTGGATACCATAGCCCATAATATGGAGTTCCTTTAAGATATTTGAATATCCTTTTCATAGTCGTAACATGTGCTTCCTTAGGTTCTGCTTAAAATCTTGCAACTAAATATACTACATGCATGATATCAGGTCTAGTAGAAGTAAGATATAATAGTCCACCAATCATAGATCTGTACATGCTCTGATCAACTTTAGCAAATTCATCATTCTTACTCAGCTTACATCCAGTTACCATAGGAGTACAAACTGGTTTGGAGTCATCTATCCCAAACTTCTTTAACAATTCCTTAACATACTTGGATTGTGAGATGAACATCCCTTTGTTAGTTTGATTTACTTGAAGTCCAAGGAAGAAATTCTATTCACCAATCGTAGACATTTCAAATTATTTTTTGCATCTCTTCAATAATTGTTTTACACATACCTTCATTTCTATCAAAGATGATGTCATCAACATATACCACAACTATCAATATCTTATTTTTCTCAACCTTGAAGTAAAGATTGATGTTTGTGGACCCTTTGCTGAATCCTTTCTTTGTCAAGTATTTATCTTGTCTTGCATACCAAGCTCTGGGAGCTTGTTTGAGTCCATATAATGCCTTCTTTAACTTACATACCATGTCTGGTTTGTCTGACAGCTGAAAACCTTTCGGTTACTCCATATATACTTCTTCTAGTTCTCCATTCAGAAATGCAGACTTGACATCCATCTGATACACTTTGAAGTCTTTATGAGCTGAAAATTCCAAGAACATATGAATGGCCTCCATTCTTGCTATAGGTGCAAAAGTTTCTTCAAAATCTATTCCTTCAACCTGTGAATATTCTTTACATACAAGTTTTGCTTTCTTCCTTACCACTTCACCATCTTCATTCAACTTATTTTTGAATACCCATTTTGAACCAACTACATTCTTCTTTGAGCTGAAAATTCCAAGAACATATGAATGGCCTCCATTCTTGCTACAGGTGCAAAAGTTTCTTCAAAATCTATTCCTTCAACCTGTGAATATTCTTTACATACAAGTCTTGCTTTCTTCCTTACCACTTCACCATCTTCATTGAACTTATTTTTGAATACCCATTTTGAACGAACTACATTCTTCTTTGCAGGTCTATGGACTAGTTCCTATGTCTCATTCTTCTCTATCTATTGTAGTTCCTCTTTCATTGCTCTAACCCAACTTTCATCATTGCATGCTTCATTCACAGTCTTAGGTTCTATCTTAGAAAGTAAACACAGGTTTACCTTAACCAATTTGCTTCTTGTCTTCACTCCTTCACTTATGTCTCCAATTATCTATTCCTCTGGATGATTTCTCTAAACATATTTAGGAGTCCTAGGTGCAGGTTCCAAAATCTCTTCTTTTTCATCACTTCGTTATTTCTCTTCCTTTTCTTCTTCTTGTATTTGCACATAGATAGGATCACTAGGTTCAACTTCATTTATTTCCACTGGTCTATACATAGCTTCATCAACCTTTACATTTGCACTTTCAATTATTTTCCTCAGTCTCTTATTAAAACATCTATAATCCTTGTTGTTATTTGAATATCCAAGGAAAATTCCTTCATCACATCTAGCATCAAACTTTCCAAGATTTTCATCATCTCTTCTAATGTAACATCTACTTTCAAATAACTTAAAGTATTTAACAGTAGGAGTCTTACCAGTCCACAAATCATAAGGGGTCTTAGTGCTGTTACCTTTGATCTGAACTCTATTAAGAATGTAAACAGTAGTGTGGATTTCTTCTCTCCAATACACATCAGGAATATTTGCTTCTTTCATCATAGTTATGGAAACCTCTTGAACAGTCTGATTCTTTCTTTCCACAACTCCATTTTGCTGAGGTGTTCTAAGAACAAAATAATGTCTTTTTATGCCATGCTCTTCACAGAATGCATTGAACTCACTAGATGTAAATTCTCCACCTCTATTAGACCTTAAGCATTTGATTTTCAAGTTTGCCTCATTTTCTACTCTTGTCTTAACCACCTTGAATCTATCAAGAGCCTGAGCATTTTCTCTTAGAAATGTAACCCATGTCATCCTAGAGTAATCATCAATCAAGAGAATAAAATACCTATCACCATTTAGGCTTCCTATTCTTGTAAGACCACAAAGGTTTGTATGGATTAATTCCAGCATTCCGATAGATGATTGATCCTTTCCTTTAAAACTATTTCTTGATTGTTTTCCCAATTGGCAACTTCTGCAAATTGATTTTGAAGGCTTTATGATTCTAGGTAGATCTCTGACAACTTCCCTAGAACTAATCTTGATTAGATTATCAAAATTCACATGTCCCATCCTCCGGTGCTAGATCCAACTCTCATTAATCTGAGAAACAAAACACTGACCATATCCACCCTTAAGTTGATAGATGTTTCCATGAGTTCTTCTTCCAGCTACTACCACAGTTCCAAATCCTTTGATGATCTCACAAGTGTTATCCCAACACACAAGCTTAAAACCTTTGCTACATATTTTTTAGACACTTAAGAGATTATACCTCAAGCCCTTTACATAATAAACATAATTAGTATTATGTTTTCCATCAAAAATAATTATTTTTTTACCAATAATGTTAGCACTAGAGTCATCTCCAAACATGACTATTCCTCCATCATACTTCTCAAGTTTAGTAAACTTACTCTTATCTCCAGTCGTATGATTTGAACATCCGCTGTCAATTACCCAAAAGTCTTCATCCTATCTAGCACGAAAAGCAGTTACTAGAGTACCTTATGTTTCATCCTTCTTGCTCTCTGGACCAAATTATTTTGCATATCTTCCATGGTTAGTAGACACAACTTTATTTTCCAAGGCTAGAAACAAACATTCATCTTTATCTTCTTTAAAGTCAGATTCATCATCAGAAATTCTTGCATCTTCTTTGACATAATATAATTTCTTGAACTTCTTATCCTTTTTATCTTTGTGATTATTGTTATTGTCCTTTCTCTTCTTGTGTGTAGCTCTATTATGACATCTTGATGCATAATGACCAATATTTCCACAACTGAAACACTTAAAAGGAAACTTACCTTTGTATTTACTAGCACCTTTCTTCAATCTCCTTGTGAAATTTGCTTCCAAATCTTCTGAATCATCATCATTCGAGTCATCTCCAATCTTCATTGCTTTAAAGGTTGTTTCAATCTTCTCATTCTCTCTTGCAAATTTTCTCATCTCGAATGTAGTTAGGACACCAAATAGATGCTCCTTAGTAAATTTCTTTGGATCATATGATTCTTCAAGAGCAAATACTTTGTTACTATAATTGTCTGGTAAGGTCATGAAGATCTTCTTAATTATATCTTCATCTGACATGGTACCACCTTGATTCTTGATTTTAGTTGCTATAAGTGCAACTCTTTGACAATATCTTGCAATGTCTTCTCCATCTTCCATTCTCAAGTTCTCAATTTTTTGCTTAGCAGTTAGTTTCCTTGAAAACTTTACTCTATCATTCCCTTCATGAATGTCTTTCAATTTTGTCCATACTTAATGAGTAGTAGCTAGAGAAATAACTTTTGTTCTTTCAATTTTAGATAAAGCACTGAAGATAGCATACCTTGCTCTTTCATTCTCCTCATAAGCTGCAATCTCATCGATAGAGGAAGGACCACTTGTTGGTATCAAATATTTTGTCTCCACAGATTTCCAAGTATTGAAACTAAGTGAAATCAGATAAATTCTCATCTGTTCTTTCTAGTCACTGTAATCAACTCCATCAAAAATAGGAATCTGCAACTTGTGCACCATTTGATCTACCTCAAGTGGTTAAGCTTTTCACCAAGGAAACAAAGCTCTGATACAAATTGTTGAAATGCATAAGACAATTGAGAGGGGGGGGGGTGAATTAGTTGTATCAAATATTTTCACTTTAATTTCAATCTGTTATTAAGTGTAAACATGAAATGAAAATAACAAAAAGAAAACACTAGAGACACCAAATTTACGTGGAAAACCCAATGAGGGAAAAACCACGGTGAGGATTAAATCACAATATAGTAGTAATGCAATACTAGATACAAAGGCTCACTGCCCAGATGCAAGGGCTCACTGCCTTCAAAGGACTCACTATCTAGAAAGAGGCTCACTACCTATAGAAAATAAAAAGAGATAAATGAAGATCCACCACTAGGGTTCCACACATTCACAACTTGATTAGAAGATTGTAGACACCATCAACTCACTACTTTTAGGAATCTAACACCTTAAAGTACTATTTCCTCAATTTGCTCTTCCGCTCTTTGTTTTTTCACACTTGTTCACACACTTCACTTACTTGCTCGATTTGTGGATGGATGGATCTCAAATTCGCTACAACTTGATTTGCTTTTATACCATCTCCAATCCTAGAAACATTTTCCAAGGTCGGCTACTCAACATTCCCGTAGTGGATAAGAATTAGAGAGGACCAATTACATATTTAATTTAGGACCCAAACAACATCTTGGATCAATTACACACTTCCTTAAGTTGATGCAAAAACTTAAAGTAACGTGTAGACACCAGTTCAGCCAAATCTAATGAAAACACCAATGATCTTTGAAGTACACACATCTCCAACAAGATAATCACACATAGATCGCTCAACACACTTCACCAGACTTTTTACCAACTCTCAGAATTCCTCAATTATATCCACAATAATTACAACAAATTTCATTCACAGAGAACTCTTCACCAGTCCAACTAGAACAACCAACAAAACACAAGAGCTTTGGAGTAGGTCTTCTGGAGCACCAAACCACAAGAAAAATTTTCAGAACATAAAAACCATTAGAAAGAGCCATCTCCTAGACCCACAAGATTTGAAACCAAATATCAGAAGAATGCAGAGCCAAAACATTTCTCCCAGTGCAAAAACAGATAGTTCTGTCAAACTAGTTCACACACTGGTGAACACATCTTTTACTCTCAACCAAACCATAACCTAAAACTTAGGATATACTATCCATTGAAGCTTATGAACACACTTATAGACTCACATAGGCATAGTATCAAAATAGAAGAAAAGCAAAGGACAATACCAGAGCACACTCAAAACGCACACTTCAACACTCATTATTTCTCAAATTTTCTAACAAGCACTTGGCAAAAACACAACTACAACTTCATAAATATAGCTCCTTGTACTCTAAGAACTTCTACAGTATCTCAAATATACAAGAACTATTTGTACTCAACCTGAATTGTGTTGACATCAATGATAACATTAATGACAACACCGTCAAACACATCCATACTTGCAATAATAAGTATGTAGTCTCACCTTCCTTAAAGGGTGGAACACATTCTACTCTTGGTGGGCTCCCCCACTTTTGGTGGTCCATACTTTCCACTTTTGGTGGGCCACTCCAATTTTGGTGGTCTATCTCCACTTTTTGTGGCTGATTGCTATTGGTTGGATTTGCTACCTACCTCCTCTCCTAAGTTCTATTTAAACTCACTACCTTGCTTGTATTTGCATCAATTTTCATTCTCTTGCATTATTGCATAATTTGGCATACATGCACCTTGATGCATGCAGTCATTATTCATGCATCTTTGCATTATTTTTTCACCTTGGAATCTCTTTAATGCAATTCTGTCACATCGACATTGCATAATCTCTCAGAGTCTTGGTTTGCATTATGTTTTTCCAGTTTATGTAACTTTGATTTTCTCTTAAAAATTTCCTTGGGTTATTTAATCTATTTCAGATTTCTAACAAGATGCTTAAGTCTTTAGCATAATGGTTATTGGTGACATGGATATATTGGCTCAAGGTTAAAAAAAAAATACACTCTCTACGTAAGTGTGCTGAAATATTATGGATCTTTGTGATATCATAGATAATAAAAAGATGCTAGTGTCAAGAACTAAGAAATGTATTGAATGCAGAGTGACTAGGGTTGGTGTGACACATATTTAGTTCCTATTTGATCAAAATTGGTCTCATTGAAAAGATATCAAGCGTATGCAAGTGCTAAGGAAGAATATTTTTAGTGCATTGCGTGTAAACCCTAATGATAATTTTCACATGTATTTCTCTAGTTTTTCTTGTGAAACCCTAATATCAGAAAGTGGTATCATTGCTACACCAATTATCATTGATATTTTTGAGATGTCAAGGCCCAAATACAAGAAGTTTATATTCAAAGCAATGGAGGTGAACAAATATGACACATTTTCAAAAGTTCCAGTGGATGTTGTGTACTATGAGGATATACGGATAAATACATCCATGCATATTTTAATCAGATTAACATAACTCTTATTTTGAAATGGTCTAACATGAGCTAATAAATGATAATGGTGTATACAAGTTGGAGTATGAAAATATTCTTGCAAAAGGGTTGGACATTTGGAAATATTTTCTAGACTTTTGTGAAAGCAAGGAATGGGTAAGAATTATCTTGAGCCGCATTCATAGGGATTTAATTTGGATTTTAAAACCCTACATAATAAAAAAGGATGCAATTAGGGTAGTTACTAGTCTTTGTGCCTCTTGACCAGTCCCAATACTAAAATCTATGAAGAATAAAATGGTTACGGGGCTCACCGACCACGGGGTGATCCCACAAAGTTGGTTTACAATTTATGAGAGGAACTGATTTTTGCTAAAATCACATGTTTTTAGAAAATATAATGATTTAAGCCTTTAAAATTTTCATTTTAAGGATTCCAATTGAAGAGGGTTTGATCAAACCACCTTAGATTAAACCCCCTTGGATAGAACCTCGCTAGTTTTAAACCATACCTATAAATGAGTCTCCTTTACACCTATCAAAATGATGATAAAAAATCACTTTTGATTTACCTTTTGGGGGATCAAATGAATTCATTTAAAATTTATTTGAAATTATTATGGTAGTCCTCAAAATGATCTATCCCACAAATATAATTTTAATATGTTTTGGTTTTATTATGTATGTGTTTTTTTAGTTTTATTAAACATAGATTTTTCACTGAAAATCAAGCTCTTTGTTTTGCACATGTGGAAAAATAGAAAATTACCAAAATAAATTTTCTTAAAATATGTTCGTGCTGGATTGATGTCCTTGATCCATTAAAAAACACAAAATTGAATTTCGATACACACAAAAAAAGTTATGTTGTATACAATTTGCCTATGTCTGAATTGCAATTGGTTTGACTTCGAAACTCTATTAAGGAAAAAATATTCAATAAAAAACTATGAGACCAAATGAAAGTGCTATATATCGTAGTTACAAATCTAAATTCGAAAAAATTATAATTTTATCATTCATACAAAAAAAATTATGTTGTATACGGTGAGCGTCACTTTTTTAAAATGTTGTTTTATGAAAAAAACCACGTTTCATGGGAGATGGAAAAAGAAGTGCAATATTATTCCAAAAAATTTGAAAAAAATATCTTTAGAATCTACAGAGAAAATGTGATGAGACTCTAGTTTGCATCATCTTCAAATTCCTCATGGTTTAGCCGCTATAGGTGCCCGAATGTGAAGATTTAGTTAAAAATAATAATTTCAGTGTCCAGTTTGGCCAAAAATTGTAAACCACTTTTGTGGGATCACGCCGGTCCTAAATTTGATAAGAGAACCCTAAAAGTTAAGGATATCATTGATCTTAGCATCTGGTATTGCAAAGAGCAAAACTCTTTAAATCAAAACATCGACAAAACCTTAAATAATTTCACTTATATTCAAAATAAAGTCGACACTTCATTCATTTAGACATCATAAAATTCAGTCGATTCCAAAACAATGACTTAAAGTTGATAAATAGATTCAATATACATTTCCAGTTTAAATACATACACGTGTCATAATACACGACATTGATAATAATACAAAAGAAGTTGTAATATAAGTTACAATTCGAGACTCAGGCATTCAGTCGCCTTAAGCTCTTCAATACATAATTAAGGAATACAATAATACATAAATGAAGATGACATCCTTTGATCTTCAATCCAATAGCATATCTTCAATAATGAAGATGAGAACAAGGATCAGGCGCTTTTTCCACCCAACCTCGAAGCTTACGCTTCCTCGGAATTCTTTAGCCATTCAAAGAATACCCGACCCTGCACAAATCGCTTAGCAAAAAGTAGTCAACAAGCAAGATGGAATCTAGTGCGTGCCTAGTATAACTAGTAAAACCACAAGCATTTTCATTTTTCTAATTCATTTAAGAAACAAGCAAGTTCGATACTAGGATATGGTAGAGAGTTCGTTCATTTCATCTATTTCAATGGTCCTTAAGTTACTTGGCCAAGTAAAATGTCATGCACGACAAATAAAAATAGTTTTGGAAAAGCAAAACTACACTCTCTAATAACCCATATTCGACACCCGTCCCGGAAGGTAACTTTCCAAACACATGACATGAACATTCATTTATCAAGCATGCATGGTTCCAATCAAATAAATACAATCTTTCACAAACAATTTAATGAAAATCTTGTTTGAAGCAAAAACAGTTTAAATGTTGTTCTTTTCATTGTTTTAAACCATAAATATCATTAAATTAATATTTAAATCGAATAAATTAAATAACAAAATTAAAGAAGGTGTATCTCCAGTATGTAAATTAAGTACATTTTTCAAAACAGGCATAAAAGAGCACACATTCTTTTGTTCTATTTACTCATCTATTTAATCCTGTTATAATTCGTTTGTTTTCAAATAAATCCTATTTTTAACTTAATTGATTTATTTTCAGTTTTTCATACTTTCAGAAGATAAATAATTACTTTTTCAAACATAATTAAAATAAATCATTTTAGTTTATGTTTTCTATGTTTTGAGTTTTCTTTGCAAAATTGACTGATTTTAACTTCTATTTTGAAATCACGTTTTTAATTTAAAAGGTATTTTATCAAAATCTTTTCCGTTTTGAATTCTTTTCGAATCTAATTTAAAATAACATTTTCTGTCTAAAATCTTTTTCCAAGTTTGAATTTTTTTCTAATCTATAAATCAGCTATTTTTCCATTGTTTTCTAATCCAATTTTTTTCTACAATTTTCTGTTTCTAATTTTAATGGTTTTTGGAAAAATCACAGTTCGATTGTTTGAAAATTTCTACAGAATGAAATGAAATAGTGATATTTTTAATAGATTTACAAACAAAATCTGGAGTTTATTCTTTTCCTATATTAAATAAAACAGAGATCCTCTTTCTAATTCAAAGCTAATTACAAGAATTAGAGAAGAATTTTTACTCATTACTAAATTTGTGAATTGGTTTTCAATTCCTACCTGGTAATTCTAGAAATTGATTATTGCTTCCTTTGTCAGATCTTTTGTAGTTGCTTTGTCTGATCTTCTTCCTCTCTTCCCTTAATTTCCTTTATGTTTTCTCGTCTTCTGGTTTATTACCTCTCTCCCTCTTCCCACGCATCCTTGGGAGATTTTTGTACCAAAGAAAATCCACACTATATTGATGTTTGTTCACCTTACTTTCTCCTTGGAGCCTCTTCCTTCCCTCATGGCCACCTCTTTTTATCTGCCTTCTCCCTATTGCCTTTGCGCGCCCTTCACCTGTCTCCTTCTCCCTGTGGTCTCCCTAAGTCTTCTCTTCTTTGCTGTTATCCTTTCCACCTTGCTTTGGCTGCGTGGAATATAGGGAGTCTTCTTTGACTGTATCAACACCCTCCCTGCCTTATGCGCATGGGAAGCAGTAACTATTCTTTTTAAATTTCCCAAACCTCTCTCTCCAGGCCATGTGTGGAGTATAGGGAGGATGAGAGCAATGATAAGAAACAAACCAACTTTCCTATTCTACTGGTTGCGCATTCCCTGTGTGAGGGATGAAAGACTTTAACTAGCAAATCAACTCTCTCTCTTGTTCTTCTTTTCAAACGGATTTTTCCGCCTCTTTCTCCAATTTCAAATTTCTTTTCTCCCACTCGTGTTTTTTTTTCTCATGCAATTGATAGATTTTAACAAGAAATCAGATCCACAATTTGAGGTTGATCTCCAGATCAAATTTTCAAACTCCAAGTTATTGAATTTGATTGCCTTCCAATTTGATTGAAGATATCTTTTTCAATTTGTTCAACTGTAGTTTTGAATTCAATTTCAATTTGCACGTATGTTTGTTTTCCAATTTGTTTTCAATAACTCAGTTTTAGATATTTGTTTATTTATTCAACTAATATTTCCTCTTTCATATTTTCAAATAAGAAAAATAAAAACAAATAAATTTACACACAATTTTATTACATTTTAACAAATTTTCTCAAATAAAAATCTATTCTATTAATTTCAAATAAGAGCTTCATTATTTTTAAATAATAATAAAATATCTACACTAGGAATTCAATATTTAAATAAAAATCAATTTCCTCTAAAATTAACCAAATCGCCATTTAAATCAATATATTCTTTTCACAAATTTTGAGAAATCAATTAAACTTAATTTAGAATTTGCAAACACAATAATCACATAAATGCATTAAAATATAACTAAATGTGTGTGTGTGAGATTCCATCATCCTCATAAATGTCTAATGGCTAAAACGACTCTACCTGATCGATGTTCTCGCTTTCATTCACGTTCACCTGTTCCCGCGTTCACTTGCACTCAAATTTTCATCAGCAATGACAAACCCCAATTTTAAATAAAAATGCATTTCAAATCATTGTAATTGCATTTCAATTTCAATTTCACCTCAATTTAAATTTCAATTTAAATAATCATTTAACTTCAATTTAAATAACAATATCATGATTTATAATTTGCATTTAAATAATCAATAAAATCTATACATGACAAGTATGCATCAATGGGGATTGCATATAAGATCTACTTCACAAATGGAGAGGGGTTAGCAACCACCATTGCAATTCACACCACACAACAAATGGAAAAAGAAGGTCCCAACTTTGATCTATGCGAGCTATTAAGAGATCAACTAATGGAGAATATGAGGAGAACAAAAGAAACCAATTATAATTTCAGGTTTGGTTCTTTGATTATATGCCTTACTTTCTTATTTTTTAATGAGTTAACTAGTTTTAAGGGTAAAATGTGGGAAAAATTCACTTTGGTAACAACATCTATTAAACAACATATGAATTTTTTTTTCAGAATGAGCAAGCTTTCACTACTATCTATTGGGGTTGTTTCAAGAATTTACAAAATGAGATGCAAAGCAGATATAGGATACCATCTAGTTTGGTCCAAAAGTATGAAAATGAGATAAATTTTATGGTAAACAAGGATCATTTTTTTTATGGAAGCAGTGGAACTTAGAACCTCATGGATATTTGAGCTACCTTATGTGGTTGCGAATGAATTTGAAAAAGGTTATATAGATATTTTGTTGTCAAAACCTAAGGATCCCAAAGTAAAAAGATTTGGTACATATAGAGAAATTATGGATGAGATTTACCAAAAGCAGTGAGAAGAAGCCAGTGAAAAGAAAGTGGAAAGAGTGCTT
This sequence comes from Sequoiadendron giganteum, assembly GCA_007115665.2. Lineage (NCBI taxonomy): Eukaryota > Viridiplantae > Streptophyta > Pinopsida > Cupressales > Cupressaceae > Sequoiadendron > Sequoiadendron giganteum. Next base: position 478,224,848 of record CM021102.1, read on the forward strand.
AAGGAGATTGGTTCTCCTCAGTATTCAAAGATAAAAGATAAAGATGAGTTTCATAGGTTATTGGGTACTTCTTCAATGACTGCATATGATATCCCTGTAGAGGTTTCCATTGCCAAATCTGTTCTTCTAGAAGCCAACCAAGGTCCTAGGAGATCAGGTAGATCTTCCTTTGTTGTTACATCTACTCCATAGCCCTTTGTGTCTACACAAAAATTTGGTAGTAAAAGTAGAGCCACATTTGCAACTCCTCTAGAGAAAAGGTGACTAAATCTAGACATGCTAGGCCTAAACGAAAGGAAAAGAGAGAGAAGATAAATGAGGAAGAATTAGATGATGTTGAAAAAGAAGATATCTCCTCGCAAAAGAAGAAATCAAAGAAGATTTCAAAAGAGGATGCTAAGAAAACCCCTCCACTTACACATAAATCACTTGATTTTGGGGCCATCTTAAATGGAATCGTTGAGTATAGCCTACTAGATGATACTATAGAGCTACATATAGATGTCCCTATTGGCAACACAAGGGAAAACAATTGAGAGGGGGGGGGGGTGAATTAGTTGTAAATTATACTTATTAAACTTATTCTCAGATCTGATAAATAAACATGAAAGCATAAACCATCACCACATAAAAAAACACACATAACACCAAAATTTTTGCATGGAAACCCTGTTAGGGGAAAAACCACGGTGGAGGTTAATCCACAAGATTATACTCTGTTAAAATTATTACAAATGGGGAATGCACACGCATTCAGGCACACTGCCTAGAGCTCACTGCTCAAATAAAAAAGACTCATTTCCCAAAGGAAGACACAATGTCTTATAGGTACATTAAGATTACACCCGAAGAGTTGAACTGAGAAAATATTTGCTAATGCTTGATTATAATTCCAATTAAGCACATGAACACTTCCTTCTGCTCACTCTTCTTCACACTTTACTTATTCCTTCGAAAGATTAGAACATTATTCACACATAGCACTCTCACATGTTGCTCTCCACTTCACACCATGCATTAAATGGTATAAAAAATCGATCATATATATCTGCAACTAAGGATAACATCAACTACATGTCGGCCCAACAAAATATGAAATGTGTATAAACTGTTGACCCAAATTAATAAACAATTTATCAATACAAATCAAATAATGTTGGCCAAAACATAGAAAGGACCCAAAACAACATGTATCGAACATGAAACACCTCAAACAATCAGCCTCGAATATCCACAACATGCTGCAATCACCCTATTGGCCGTGATCATGAAAAACATGAACTCTCAGAATAAAATCACCAATCGCGAGCACAAAAATCGATGCGAACCAACAACACAAATGGAGAATGATCTAGAAACATCCACAAGCATCATGAATCAACATAGAAGCATCCACAACAACTTAGATGAATAGAATCACATCATCTTCTTTCAGGAACACTAGCTACAACAACATAACAAGTGTCGAAACATCGATACTCATAAATTGATCAAATATTCATGCAAACCTCTGAAAATTCAGGTGGATAAACTAAATATACTTGTCAAAAAACCCTTTAATCCATAACTCCTTATCCTCAATATATTGAGCTAGCCATCATACTGAACTTCACTGCATCACTAACAACCTGCAACTTATTTTATTACAATTTTCTCAATATCCTCGACATATACAACCTTAAAGATATTAATGCCAATAGTGTTGAAATCAATGACAAACACATATCAGCAATATCCAACAATCTCCAAAAATATCCTCCTTTGGCATTGATGGCAACACATGATGTGAAAAACACCATCATTGATACTTTCTCTTAGCACTTTCTCCCCCTTAAATTTTGACTCTTTTCTTCTTAACTCTTTCGCAAATTTTCACATGAATCTTCTCCCCCTTTGACATCAATGAAAAAGGTATACATTATCTTTCTCCACACAAGATCTGAACCACATATATGAACATCTCACTACTCCCCTTGAGTAGCAACCACCTCAACATCAATCTGGATCACAAGATATGACTATGAAATGCACAAACTGATGCAAGTCATTGCATCTTAATTCTGATTAGGAGGGGTAATCACTCCTAACTTCCCTCTGAGATACTTAAAAGTATCCTTAGGAAAGGGCTTGGTAAAGATATCTACAATATGTTCCTTAGTAGGCACATACTCTAATCTGACTTTCTTTTCACTCACCTTCTCTCTCAAAAAGTGAAACTTGATAGATATATGCTTGGTTTTTGAATGCAACACCAGATTATTAGAAATGTTAATTGCACTTGAATTATCATAGAATATAGCAATAGGTTCATCATACACAAATCTAATATCTTTCAACATCTGCTTCATCCATAATACTTGAGTACAATTGTTAGCAACAACAATGTATTCTGCCTCTGTAGTAGATAAAGAAATGACATTCTTCTTCTTACTTAACCATGAAATCAACTTATTTAAAAAAAATAATGCACCACCACTAGTACTCTTTCTGTCATCCACATCTCCTGCCCAATCAACATCAGTAAAAGCACTTCAAGTAAGGTAATCTTCTTTAGGATACCATAGGCCAAAATCAACTATCCCCTTCAAGTACCTAAAAATCCTCTTCACAACTGTCACATGATATTCCTTAGGATTAGCTTGAAACCTTGCAACAATGCATATGAAATTCATGATATCAGGTCTAGTTTGAGTCAAATAGAGCAATCCACCAATCATGGATCTGTATCTAGTTTGATTTGTTTTAGGAGAGTCATCATCTTGTGTCAACTTACATCCCGTCACCATAGGTGTACCAACTGGTTTTGAATCTTCCATACCAAACTTCTTTAGTAATTATTTCACATACTTGGACTGAGATATAAAGATCCCTTTATCTAGCTGAGCAATTTACAATCCCAAAAAGAATTTCATTTCTCCAATCATAGACATCTCAAACTCACTCTACACCTCATCAGCAAACTTCATGCACAAACTATCATCTCCTCCAAAAATGATATCATCAACAAATACTTAAACAATCAAATCTTTATCATGGTCAATCTTGAAATACAAATTACTATCAACAATACCTTTATTAAATCCAAACTTCAACAAATACTTGTCGAATCTAGCATACCTTGCTCTCGGGGCTTGCTTAAGTCTATACAATGCTTTCTTTAACCAACAAACCACATCTCCCTGATCAGTCAATTCAAATCCATCAGGTTGCTCAATATACACTTCCTCATCCAGTTCACCATTTAGAAATGCTGACTTGACATCTATTTGATAAACCTTGAATCTTTTGTAAGCAACATAAGCAAGAATTAGTCTCACAACTTCAATCCTAGCAACAAGAGAAATTTTTTCTTCAAAGTCATTTCCTTCCATATGAGAATATCCTTTACACACCAGTTGTTGGACTCAAGGGAACACTAAGAGGGGAGGGGGGGGTATTGAATCAGTTTTCTACAAATCTGAACTTTATTAATCTAATAATTAAACCATTTCAACATTAAACCAAAGAAAGATGCAAACTCACAAAGTAATAATCCAAAACACCATAACACAAGGATTTTTATGTGGAAACCCTATTAGGGGAAAAACCATGATGGAGGTTAATCCACAATTTGAGTACTCAAATATAAGGTTTACAAAAGGAAATGCACTTGCATTCAAGCACACTACCTAGAGCTCACTGCTCAAGAAGAAGGCTCACTGCCTTACAAAAGTTCAGATTAAAACCATCTAAAGGGTTGAACTGAAGTAGTAGCATCTACTTATGCCAAATTATAGTTTCGGTTAGGCTTATGGATCAGATTATGGATCCTCAGTTTGATTTTGCTCTTCGCTTTGCTCTGCTCCGCTCTTCTCTGCAATTCACATCACAAATCCATGCATAGATGAATTCACACCACTATCCTTATTTTTGCATCACACACTCATATACTTCACATACTACTTCTTCACATATCAAAAATGATACTACCGATCTCAAATATATATCCACTACCAAGGATTTTATCATTCATATGTCTGCTTACATAAAACATAAAATTCTTTTCAACTGTCGGCTAAATCCACCACTAATTCTTTATGCGTATCCTCCAAAGTTGGTTAAGACATAGAGAGGACCCAAATAAACATATTCGAGCATAGAAACATTTAACCAATTACATCTTAAACATCCACAATGACTAATCTCGCCAGGTTAACCTTCTTAGCACAGATAATCAGAAAATTAGTGCATCGGATCTCCTAGATCGTACACCAGTGAATGTGCATCAATATACTTATCAGATAAGGTAATAAAAACATCAAAAAACCTTCCTCTGAGATCCACAACTCAAAATAATAGTTCGATGAGGTATTCAAATCAACATCTTTGCCTTTAACCGGATGCCCTATTCTTCATTCTATCTGTCGGTATGAGCCAATACTAGATTGTAGATTGGATGAGTGACTTTAGGTTGCCATCAATGAAAACACTAGAAGCCATAAGCCCAACAATCTCCCCCTTTGGCATTGATGGCAACACTTAGTGAAAAATGACTAAGTGTCAAAATTAATATGAGTACGCTGCCAAAGTTCAAAATTCCAAAACATAGCTCCCCCTTAGATTGATGAGGCATTTTTCACTACTCTCTCTTCCCCTTTGACATCAATGACAAAGCTATGCCAATAATTGACAAAACATGTGCTGCTTTTTCTCCTCCTTTTTCAACTATAACCAAAATTTCAAAATTGTTCCAAAAGTTTGTAAAAAAGAACAACTGTTACTTAGAAAATTATCTTGTGATTTTCCTTCATCTTCAAAAGGAATTTCTTCCAAGCATCTATAGCAACTCCAATGATTATGATCATACTATTATTCTTATATGTCCTATTGACAATCTTAGTGAGGGATTTCAAAATTGTGATCACATCTAACTTTTCACCTTTCCTCAGTATCTCAACCATTTGCTCCAATCTGAATTCGGTTAGGTCCTTCACTTTCCAAAAAGTGTCCACAAGTGTATTTTTAGTGAATTGAACTTTTGTGTGCCCAGCTTGTAGTTCTTGAATTCTCTTCTTGATTTTTCCATCCTGGTCCTGAAACATATCAAATTTTTTCCAATCCCATTCAATTTTGTTTCAATTTTCTCCAACTTCTCTTTGTATTTCTCACCTGCATGAGGCCAACGGATGCAATAGTTGTAGATGTTAATTTCTGCACTTATGCATTGCCTCAACTCATTCATTTTCTTTTTCAATTTGGTGAGAGATAGCCTGAACTGTCCCTTCAAATGTGAGATAACTTCACCTTCTTCTTTGTATTGAGATTCTAATTTCATTGTTTCTTTTATGCATTCAATCATTTTTTCAAGTAAAATTTTCTACAAATTCTCCAATTTGATCTGACTGTGTACAATATGAGCACTTAGAACACTTAGAATCATATCCTGATCATATGATGGTCTGATGGACCATAATTTGGCAATTTTCTGCATTCCACCTTCCTTGTGAATAAGCTGCTGAAGCTTATCCTTTGTTAGGTCATCTTCTTCCTCACTTACTTCTGACATTTCCTTTTTAAGTTATGATTCGGCTGAATCCTGCTATTTTCCTTGTATGTCCTCAGTTTCTTCATCGGATTCCTCATATGGTATGTCCACAATTTCCCGTTCCTTTCCTTTTCCTCCAATTTTCAGAATCTTGCATTCTAGAGGAGTACAAACATCAATTTATTTCTCTTTTCTTCTTTTTCTCCATGCCACCAGAAGAGGAACCGACTTCAAGAGTCCTTACTGGAAGAGAAATACTAACTAAGCCACACTTTCCAAGCAAATTCTTAAAGAAAATTTCAAATTCTTGATCACAGTTAGCCAAATTCTTAAAGTGTGTGAATATTTGTTTGCACACGGGTTCATTTACTTTCCACACCACATTGTTATCCATCGGTAGATAATTCAAAAAATACATTACCAGACATATGACCAGAGTACCAAACCTAAAAGGGTAATCTGTCTCCTTCGTTAATTGCACATTTTCTATCAATTAATCCTTTAACACTCCACATAGGTTGAAGTCCCGACCTTCCATTACCATCTTGTGTGAAATGTAGACTACACCAGCCAAAGTTGCTCCTTCCCTATTTCTGAAAAAGACTTTGTATGATATTTCGTGCACAATGTACTTTATGACAGGGTTCTTGATTGTCAAGATTATTAGTGCCCTTTGATCTCCAATCATTTTGGTTAGAGTTTCAAATTCTTTATTCCAGATGCATTTCTTTCTTGGTATGACCCTGAATTTACATAATCTAGTCAAATTTCCAATTAATTCCTTTCATATTTTACGTTTATCAACTGCACACCAAATTATATGGAAAATTTGAAAGCAACTGAAATACCTAATGTGTTCCGAGACTCACCACCGAATTAATTTTATTGCTTCAAAATTCTGCTACCAAGTGCTCTCCTTTTTCTCCTTCAATGCAAAGTGAAAAATGAGAGTTATAACTCATCTTTTATAGTTCACACACTTGTAATAAATGCTTTTTCCCTAGGTTTTCTGGATACTCTGTTTTCTTAGACAATGAGAGAAAAATTATTTCATGGACTTATGATTTCTTGAAATTTCTTGTGAATGTTTTTTAAAACCTCTGCATATCATTGATACACCTTTTCGATCATCCTTCACATTCCAGTACCAGCTTACGAATAGGGGAAAAACATTTTCTTTAAAAAACTCTCCTTAGGCCAGTGGCCTGAGATCAATTTTTGGAAGAATTACCGGAAGTAGGTTCTAGTGCAGAACCATTTCGAACATCAGATTCATTCTTCCTTACCCATGTCTTCTTCATATGATCTCTTATTTCATCTACAATCACTTTTCCTTGTCCTTTGTCATTTTTCTATGTATTTCTATCTTTGTAAACCGGACCTCTTTTACCCATATTTCTGTTTCTGCAAAATCTTGCAATGTGACCATGTTTATTGCAATTGCAACACATAGTATTTCCTTGTACATAATAGTCATTCCATTGATTTCTTCTTGATCTGCATTGATTAGCAATATTCCCAAATCTTCCACAGGTATAACATTCAACATTCCTTCTATTGACAGAGTAGTTTGACACAGTTCTACATTCAATTGATTTATGACCAAACTTTTTACAATTGAAATACTGACTAGAGAATGATGGATTAATTGATTTCAATTTAGTTCTAATCTAAGTAGCCATATGGCTGAATTTATTGCAAGCAAAAAAGTATCCATTAAACTTTTGAGCATTAGTTTGTCTTACCAGATACCTTCCACTGTTGTTCATCTAATTTCCTTGCCTGAAATTTCTTTGTCCAGATCTAGAACTTTCTCCTTTCTCATATCCAAGACCTCTCTTGTCTTTAGCATTCTTCTTTCCTTGAGTCAGCTCATCAAGCTTAACATAAATAATCTTAAACTTCTCCTTGTATTCATTTGCAGTAGCAAGTTCATCCCTGAGAATAATAAGCCGTTTTTCAAGTTCTTCTTCATTATTTTTGGATTGTTGCAATTCTATTTCTAATTGAATGAATTCTCCATTTACTCTTTTGCATTCATCAGATCTTTCTTTTAAGGACTGGGAAAGACTCTCCTCATTCTTATTTTTTTCTTCAATCTCCTTAGTTAGCTTCATCACCATAGATTCCATCTCATGCTTTAGGGTAGCATTGTTTTTGGCAAGCTTTTCACATTCTTTAGTTATTTCCTTCAAGGCTTGATTTAGGTGAGAATCATCCATGTTTTCTATTTCTTTCTGCTTAATTTGATCACAAAAATCTTTCCTCTTTTCCTTGGATTTAACAATCTGATCTTTCAATGTCTGAATGAATTTCTCAGCATCCCTAAGATTTTCTTTCAATTCTCAGACTTTTGCTTTAGACCAATCAAGGTCATCAAGTGCCACCACAAGCTGCTGCTGAAGACTACCAAAATCTATTACATTCCAAGATCCCCCTCAAGCTACTAAACTTCTTCAGAGGAACCAGATGCTCTGATACCAATTGTTGGACTCAAGGGAACACTAAGAGGGGGGGGGGTAAATCAGTGTTCTACAAATCTAAATTTTATTACTCTGATAATTAAACCATTTCAATATTAATCCAAAGAAAGATGCAAATTCACAAAGTAATCATCCACAACACCATAACACAAGGATTTTTACCTAGAAACCTTGTTAGGGGAAAAACCACGGTGGAGGTTAATCCACAATTTGAGTACTCAAATATAAGGTTTACAAAAGGAAATGCAGTTGCATTCAAGCACACTACCTAGAGCTCACTACTCAAGAAGAAGGCTCACTGCCTTACAAAATTTTAGATTAAAACCATCTGAAGGGTTGAACTAAAGTAGTAGCATCTACTTATGCCAAGTTATAGTTCTGGTTAGGCTCATGGATTAGATTTTGGATCCTTAGTCTGATTCTACTCTTTGCTCTGCTTTGCTATGTTCTTCTTTGTAATTCACATCACAAATCCATGCACAAATGAATTTACACCACTATCCTTCTGATTTTTGCATCACACACTCATATACTTCGCATACTACGTCACATATCAAAAATGATACTACCGATCTCAAATATATATTTGCTACCAAGGATTTTATCATTCATATGCCGACTTACATAAAACATAACATTCTTTTCAACTGTCGGCTAAATCCACCACTAACTATTTATGCGTATCCTCCAAAGTCAGTTAATACATAAAGAGGACCCAAATAAACATATTCGAGCATAGAAACATTTAACCAATTACATCTTAAACATCTGCAATGACTAATCTCTCTAGGTCAGCCTTCTTAGAATAGATAATCAAAAAATTAGTGCACCAAATCTCCTAGATCATACACTGGTGAATGCGCATCAATATAATTTTTGGTTAAGGTAATACAAACATCAACAAAAGTTCCTCTAAGATCCACAACTCAAAATAATAGTCCGGTGAGGTATTCAGATCGACATCTTTGCCTTTAACTAGATGCCCTGTTCTTCATTATGTTATGCCAGTATGAGCCAATACTAGACTATAGATCGGATGAGTGACTTTAGGTTGCCATCAATGACAACACTAGAAGCCATAAGACAACACCATTCTTGCTTTGTTTCTAACAACTTCACCTAACTCAATCAATTTTTTTTGAAAGACCCATTTAGTTCCAATTACATTTTTGTCCTTAGGTCTAGGAATAAGAATCCATGTATCATTCTTCTGAATTTGCAGTAGTTCTTCTTTCATTACTTCCACTCAATGTTCATCTTTGCATGCTTCATTGACACTATTAGGCTCAATCTTTGAGATCAAATAGTATTCTTCAACAATTCTTCTCCTATTTTGAACACCTTTGTTCTTATCACCTATAATCTGATCTTCTAAATGATTTAGTCTTACATACCTTGGAGTCTTAGGATGTTCTTGAACTTCAGGCTCTTGTGATCTTACTTCTATACTTTCACTAGTTTCTTCCTCTTGATTTTCCAGATTTAGAGTTTGATCTTTCTTTCCTTTATTATACTATTATTCTGATTGTTTGAATCATATCTATAGGTTTTGGATGGTCTAAATGTGTCTTCATCAAACTTTACATTAGCGCTTTCAATTAATTCCCTTAATCTCTTATTGTAGCATTGATAGGCTTTACTTTTAGTAGAATAACCAAGAAAGATTCCTTTGTCACTTCTAGCATCAAACTTTCCTATATCTTCATCTCTTTTGATATAGCATTTACTCCCAAAGATTTTGAATTATCTAATAGTAAGCTTATGAAAAAATCATAGCTCATAAGGAGTCTTACCGGTATCACCTTTGACATGTACCTAGTTGAGAGTATAAATGATAGTACTTACAACTTCTCTCCAGTAGATATGAGGAACATTTAGTTCCAACATCATAGTCCTAGCAGCTTCTTGAATTGTCCTATTCTTCCTTTCCACAACTCCATTTTGGTGAGGGGTCCATATGGTGGATAATTGTCTCTTTATTCCATGCTCTTCACAGAAAGAATTAAACTCACCGAAAGTCAATTCACTGCCTCTATTTGATCTCAAACATTTAATCTTCAGACTTGTCTTTGTCTCAACCATAGCCTTGAAAATCTTGAATTTCTCTAGAGCTTTATATTTTTCCCTTAAGAAAGTAATCCACATCAATCTAGAATAATCATCTATAAGTAACATGAAATACTTGTCTCCTTGTAGAATTTTGACTCTAGAAGGACCACACAAGTCAGTATGCACAAGCTCCAACACTTCATTTGAACAATGCCATTTGCTTCAAAATGAAAATCTAGTTTGCTTCCCTAACTGACATTCCTTTCATATAGTATTAATAGGTTTTATCAACTTAGGAAGATCTCTCATTGCCTGAGTATAAATTATCTTGATAATATTGTCAAAGTTTACATGACACAATCTCCTATGTCATAACCAACTTTCATCAACTTGAGAAATCGATTTTTTTTTACTATTAGTACTTAGGTGAAAGATATTACCTTTGTTTTTGTACCAGATGCAATCACATTTCTAGAACTCCCCAATATTCTACACTTTCCATCCTTGGATTGAAGATTATATCCCTTGTCAACCATATGTCCAACACTTAAGAGATTATGCTTCAAACCTTCCACATATAGAACATCATCAGTATTATGATTACCGTCAAAAGAAATGGATCCTCTGCCACATATTACACTAGCTTTGTCATCACCAAATCTTACAACACCACCATCATACTTTTCTAGGCTCACAAATTTACTTTTATCACCTGTCATGAGATGAGAGCATCCACTATCAATCACCCATTCATCTTTTTCTTCAACTGTTGCAGCTAGAGCTTTCTCCACATTCATGCAACTACTAGAATCAGTAGGTATAGGATTATTTTCCTTGATAGCAATAAATACCCATTCATCCTCACTTGCATTTCCTTTCAGATTCATCATCTATCACACCTTCATTAGCAACAAAATAACACTTTCTTTGGAATCTAGGCTTGTTAGATCTTGGCTTAGGAAATATTTCAGGACACCTTGAGGAAAAATGACCTATCTTATTGCAAGAAAAACATTTAAGAGGAAATTTCCCTTTATACTTACCTTCTCCTTTGGCTACCCTCTTGACAAGAAGTGCTTCAATCTCATCTAGTTTTCTCTCTTCTTCTTCAATATCTCTCATTTCCTACTCATACTTGGACATTTTTCTAGAAGAACTTTCTCCCAGATCATATCTCTACTTATATTTTCCAGAGATAGTAGCTTTGAAAGAAAATTCTATCTTAGGAAGAGATTCACCAAACTCACTTAACTCAAAAGCAGCAAGCTTACCAATCAACATGTCTTTGGTTACATTTGTCACAGTTCAAATCTCATCAATAGAAACAACTTTGTGTTTGTATGCAGCAGGCAAGGATCTGAGCACTTTAGCAACAATCTTTGATTCTTCTAATGTTCCACCAGCACATCTGATACTACACACAAGTTAATTCACTCTTCGAGTAAAAGAAGCAATGTTCTCATCTTCACCCATTCTCAATGTTTCATATTTCCCTTTCAGGCTCTACAACATAGCAATCTTTACATGGTTATCACCTTCCTACAAAGTTTTCGAATTTTTCTAGATCTCATAAGCAATCTTCAGCTCCATTACATTTGTTATTTCAGAATTAGTTAGAGAACTCAACAATGCTTCCTTAGCCCTAATATTGTACTCGGCTTCCTTAATCTCACCTGCAGTAAAAGGACCATTATGTGGGATGATATATCTATTCTTTGTAATCATCCAGTAAGGTTCACCAATACATTTTAGATGACACTCCATTCGAGTCTTCCACAGAGAATAATTTATTCCATAAAATCTCAGACTATCCTTCTTATATGTCACCATCCCGGATCACCTCAAGCGATCAAGCTTCTCCAGAGGAACCTACTTTGTTACCAATTATTGGCAACACAAGGGAAGACAACTGGGAGGGGGGGGGGTGAATCAGTTGTCACATAAATTATACTTATTAAACTTATTCTCAGTTCTAATAAATAAACATGAAAGAATAAACCATCAAAACATAAAAAAGTGCACATAACACCAAGATTTTTCTGTGGAAACCCTATTAGGGGAAAAACCATGGTCGAGGTTAATCCACAAGATTATACTCTGTTAAAAGTATTAAAAATGGGGAATACACATGAATTTAGGCACACTGCCTAGAGCTCACTGCTCAAATACAAAAGGCTTATTGCCCAAAGGAAGACACATTGTCTTCCTGTCACATTTGGATTACACTTGAAGATTTAAACTAAGAAAATAGCATCTGATAATGCTTGATTACAGTTTCGATTAAGCACATGAACACTTCCTTATATTCACTCTTCTTCACACTTTACTTCTTCCTTCAAAATATTAGAAAATTATTCACACATAGCAATCACACATCTCGCTCTCCACTTCACACCATGCATCAAATGGTATAAACAATCAATCATATATATCCGCAACTAAGGATAACATCAACTACATGTCGGCCCAACAAAATATGAAATGTGTACAAACTGTCAGACCAAATTAATAAATAATTTATCAATGGGAATCAAATAATCTCGGCCAAAACATAGGAAGGACCCAAAACAACATGTCTCAAACATGAAACACCTTAAACAATTAGCCTCGAATATCCACAACATGCTACAATCACCCTGTCGGCCATGATCATGAAAAACATGAACTCTCAGAATAAAATCACCAATCGCGAGCACAAAAATCAATGCAAACCAACAACATAGATAGAGCATGATCTAGAAACATCCACAAGCATCATGAATCACCACAAAAGCATCCACAACAACTCAGATTACCAGAATCACATCATCTTCTTTCAGGAACACCAGCTACAGCAACAAAACATGTGTCAGAACACCGATACTCATAACTTGATCAAATCTTCATGCGAACCTCTGAAACATTAGGTGAATAAACTAGATATACTTTTCAACAAATCCTTTAATCCACAACTCCTTATGCTCAATATACTGAGCTATCTATCATACTGAACTACACTACATCACTGACAACCTGCAACTTATTTTATTACAATTTTCTCAATATCCTCGACATATACAACCTTAAAGACATTAATGCCAAAAGTGTTGACATTAATGACAACCACATATCAGCAATATCAAATAATCTCCAACAGCCCCTTCAGAATACATGAAGACAATTGAGAAGGTTTTCATTGAATATATGGTCATGTAGAGGATTCCCTTCAGTAACATTATTGGTAATGCTCTAGATAGCCTTGCAGAGGCTTTAAGACAGAGAAGAGAAGAAGATATCAAAGATCATGAATAAATGAAACAATAAGAAATTGAAAAATCTAGAATCTTAGTCTCCCAAGAAGAAAAATAAAATATTGTTTAGATACAAGCCAAGGAGCTCCGCACTAAAAGGAGAATAGATCTACTGATGAGCATGGATGAAAGTGTCAAAAGGAAGATCCAAAATGAAACTGAATATGTCACAAATAAAATCATTAATGGACTACAAAATAAGTTGAATATGATCCAAATGTACTCAATCCAAAAAATACAAAGGAGAAAAACATAATTGGTCAGGAAGAAATACAAGGACCCTCTAGACTATAAGAAGGAAAATGTGTCTTCAGTGTGCATGAAATGCAAGGTGTCTCTGATATGGAGATATAAAAGGAATAAGAGAAAGAGATAAAAGAAAAGACTACCAAGATCCTTGAAGAAATGAAGAAGGCTGAGATAACTTTTGAGAATCAAGTTCCTCTGGACAATATTATCCTACAAGATATACTTGATGTCTCTATTCAAGACATAGTTCTATCAACGTTTGAAGGAAATACAATAAATGGTGATGTAAAAGAGAAAAATGATAAGAAATATGAGGAGTATGCTCCTCTAGTGAATACAAGTGAATAAGGTGCAGAAGATCAAAGTAAAGTAGGTGTATCTCCTCTAGGGAACACAAATTATGGAAAAGAACATAATGTTCCTCCAGAAAATTTAGGTAGTAATGAATAAAAGAAAGAAATAATATTGAAACTGTTTGGGATGCAAAAGAAAAGACAGTTAAGAAGCAAGATGCTTTTGTGAATATTGGTTAAGAATCTTCATCTTCAGATCCATTCAAAGACCTACTAGGATTATAGATGCAATTTCAACCTTTGGTAACACCCCAGCTTTTGAAAATTCCTACTCATGAGGGGCAAGTTAATTTGTCAAATATTTCTCCCCTCCATAAGCTATAACTTGGTGATATTCTACATGCCTCTATAAGAAATGAGATTATGTAGGAACACATGAAGAAGACTAGTTTAATTGAGGATGTGGTGAAAATTATTTATGAAGGTTTACCAGAAGTAAATATAGAGCCTTCCTTGCCTCCAAAATAGAAGTTGAAGCTATTAATGGAATCTTGTAAGGGCCATTCATGACACATTTAACAAAAGGAAAAGCAAGAGGCCTTGAGAAAGGTAACTAATAAGAGAATAGTTGAAGTATTTGATTGGTGTGCTAGTGCACACAATAAATTGCCAAAAAAATTGAAAATGTTCAAGAATTGTGTTGATGAAGTCACCACACTTTATCAATTTTGTCTAAAATGGCCAAGCTCCACCAAAAAAATTAAAGGCTAGATTGCCTCTATTGAGTCACAGATTACTCAATTGGTTGAGACATATGATATATCAAAGGACATGGATGGAACAATAAGAGCATGAACAAAAATAATTCATTTACGAATGTCTTTGCTTCAAGACCAGAGAGAAAAAATAAAGATTTTTTTGGAAAGTTAAGGGAAGTAGTCAACTTGAGACTTGCTTCATTATCTAGGTTGCTTGATGAATCGAAAAAAATTGGTCAGAAAATGAAGGCTCCAGCAAGTGTAGATGAGGCTAAGGACTTATGTATGTAGTTTAAAAATCAGAATCACATTCTCACCTTAGAAAAAGAAATTGGGTTGCAACTCTAATACAACTTAAGGTAACTTACAAGAATATTCTACCTTCTAAAGAAGCTTCAAAGGTGTAGATAAGATGATTTTGTTAGCGTATAATTTTGTAGAGATGTGCAGTATCTTTTTGAGTTTTTGTTGAAAATACTTCTATACATAGCATCAATTTTGGGGCATTTACAACTCAAGGGAGTATTTCTTGTAGAAATTATATAGTAAGGGGGAGTTTGTATAGTTTTGGGCTCGTAAAAATAGAAGATACTATTCCCTTTTCGCTTGATGTCATAGGGGGAGAGAATTCTTGTAGATATATGTGGTGTTTCCATCAATGAAAAAGGGGGATATTGTTGGCAATAAGTGTTGTCATCAATGCCAACTCAAGATGTGTTTCATTTATGCCAAATATGTGTGTCGAAGTTTGTATATACTTCAAAGATAGTGCAAGTGCAGAGATATAGTCAATAATGTAGTTAGATGTATGAATGACGATTCATCTATTGTCTATGTGTGATGTAGAGGTTGGTACACATGTTCTAATATGTTTCCTATATTTCTATTATGATATCATTCCTATTTAGTGTATCGTACATTGAGATAAGTTGTAATTTTTTTGTTAAGGCATTTATAATGTATACTATGAGGCAGAGTCATATTATTTTAGTTTTCATCCCTCCATAATCCAAACTTTTTTCTTATGGTTTAGAATAAAAGATGATCAATATGTGAAGGTGTTATATCCAAGGATTCAAGTTATCACACCTTCTATAGTGAATGTTATAAGTGATAGTATTTCGGTCTACGCTCTAGTAGTGTAATGTGTTGATATAGGTACATGTTGGGAGGCTCTGAATTCCTCTGAAAGTGAAGTCCAAGCCTTGTGATTTTGTAGAAATAATAATTAGTGTTAAATTCAAACTACCTTATAATATCTAGTGTTTTGGTGGTCCACAAGATTAGTTTTCAAATAATAGTTTGCTATAATTTATTCAAAATTCTATGTTCCTATATTCTTAGTGGGTTTCTTCAGTTGCACCAGCATATGATGATTAGATACTTCAGGAAATGATTTAAGACACATTTTGAATAGTATAAATTGTTCACATCTTGGTCTACATGATGTTTTGGGTATCTCCTTAGTGGTGTAAAGTTGAATAACTAGTAGTTTTGGTGGTATTGATGCTATTTTAGGTCGATAGGCTTCATATATTCTTATGTGATTGGATATGATTAATTATGTTTTCTTTGGAGGGTGTGTTAAGATATATTTTGGTTCTGTTATGTCATGTGTTGATCTGCCACTCTTTTTATTTTTATATTGTATGTGTTTAGATCCAACCTATGTGATAACATATGTTTCATCTAAAAGGTCGTCTTGGAGCTGATCTAATTGGAGTTTTGAGTTGTTGTAGAGTATATTTATAGAAGATAAAAACATTTATGAAGGTATTGAGCAATGCCAAATTGATATTGAGTAGTATGTTGAAGATGAATTGTGCAAAGTTAGTGTGAAGGATTAATTGTGCAAAAAAAGAACTGCAACATCAACATATGTTGGGTGCTTCTTTATAGCAGTTCATATTCAAATTTCTCATTATAATTCTCATGTATCCTACTATGAGATAGTGTGTCTCATTAGGTCTTTGTATCTTGCCCTAAGGTCATACGCCTTAGTCTACAAGTCCATAGATAGTGAGCCTTAAACACCATTGTAATCTTTGTAAGCAGTGAGCTTCATTTATTGCGAGTTAACTCTCACCATGGTTTTTCCCTCATTGGTTTTTCCATAGAAAAAATCTTGGTGTCTTTGTGTGGTTCATGTTTTCTTTTCCGCTCCTTTCAGTTTATGTGATGTGATGTTTAATCTACAAATGGGAATGGTTAAGTTTTAATATATGCTGACTCACCCCCCTCTTAGCACTATAGTGTGTTCAACATTAAATACATTTTATATTAGCACTATAGAGAAGCTAAAAATATAAGCTCTGTCATACATATTTCATAGTAATTACTTCTATGTTATAGTTTAGTTGAGTTCATAAATTGTTCCATACACATTTTATATTAAGCACCTCTTTGTTATAGTGCAACTAAGTGCTAAAATCTATCATACACATTTTATAGTAATTGTAGACACTGAAAAATGTCTTGAATGGTATCATACACTCGCAACAGGTTTACTAACATCATTTCCTCTAAAAACCCATCCTCTTTTTGCTTAATTGATTAAATTAGTCTAGCTATTTAATTTATTATGTCATTTTCATCTATTAATCTAGATTTAATATCTATTAATCTAATTTATTAAATTAGGTTAATTCACCCCCTTTCACGCTAACATCTCATCTTATTAAATGAAATAAATCAAACTATTTAATTTAATTCCCTAAGTCTTCTAATTTAATTAAATAACACTAAGTTATTTAATTAAATGTCATATCCCCCTTTTTCCATTCATTAAATCATTTAATTTAATGAAAATCACTTTATTCCTCCAAATCCCCTAATTGCATGATCAAACTTTATTTAATTAGTAATTAAGCTAATTTTCCTTTGAAAGAGGAATATTCCCATGGAATATTCCTTATCCCCTTTTTGCACAATTAATATTTTCTTTTAATTTGAAAAATGCCTTTTATCCTCACCCATGGGAATATTCCAAAAGAATATTCTTATTCCTCTATCATTTGAAAAAGGGATATTTTCACTTGGCTTCTTAAGCAAGTTTTAACCTTTAACTTTTTGAACAAGTTACTTTTGACCTGTGTGAGTAGGTAAAAAGTGTGTTTTTTTGAGGCAAGTGTGAACCCTTGATTAAAATTCCATCATGCATTCTCATCCATTGATGAGAATCCATGATCCATGCCTCTTCTTCCTTTCATCATGAACCGTTGATTGAGCTTTTCGATCTCAACCATTCATTCCACATTTTCTCTCCTATAAATAGATCACTATTTGGAGACAAATGGATTTATCTTTTTCAGATCAAACTTATGTTGTTGAATATCATCCATCTTTCAATTGCAAACTTATGTTGTTGATTTAACTTGCATCCACACTCATATTTTACTCATTTTTAACTTGTTTTAGTTCATTTCAGATGCATAAATAGCTTAATACATCCATTAATGGCTTCCATGCATCCATCTTAGTTCGATTATGAATTAGGGTTTTCATATTTTAGTTTATAAGTAGCTTATATTAGCTTAGCAATTGCATAATTAGATTACTTTTAGCATAAAATCATGTTAACATAGCTTACATCATGTTCATTTTAGCTTAAATAAAGTTTTAATCCATTTTATCACAATCGTTTCATCGATTCTCTTCCGTAGAATCGATTGAAATAAACTCATTGATCACGAGATTGGGAAAGGTTCATTGTTCCACATCAATACAACACCAATTCCAAAACAAGATAAGTTTCAAATGGGTTAGAGTAGGAATTTAACTATTTTTGTAGTTTGTAGCTTTTAATTTTAGTAAATGCTTAGTTTAACTTTGAATTTGAATGATCTTGTTTGGTAGATTGAGGTTTTGTGGCTTCATTATACTTCGATTCATCATAGATCAAGTGCAATCGATCCACCTTGATGATTCTCGTCTCACAATAATTACCTCTCTATTATAGTGTAGTTGAGTGCATAGAATATTTACTACATATTTAATATTAAGTACCCATCTATTGTGGTGAAATTGAGTTCTCATACTATGTTATAACTATTTTGAAATTTATTACTACTTTGTGGTAAATCTATTAAATGTGTAAATACTCTATTTTTTTGTTCTTATAATATCCTACCTTGTTATTAAATGGGACTACAATATAAATAAATATAAGACATTGAGTACAACTATATAAGTTAGGCATGAATTATGTTCAAGCATGTGTAAATGTATATGAGTATACATACACATATACACATATACACATATACATGTTCACATGACATGCAATAGAAGTTATAAACCTTGATTTTTACTTGCAAAAAAAATAAATATTGGGTTTTCCATTTGAATAAGTTT
The DNA here is from genome assembly GCA_007115665.2 of Sequoiadendron giganteum. Classification (NCBI taxonomy): domain Eukaryota; kingdom Viridiplantae; phylum Streptophyta; class Pinopsida; order Cupressales; family Cupressaceae; genus Sequoiadendron; species Sequoiadendron giganteum. The sequence continues at coordinate 478,243,847 of CM021102.1, forward strand.
AAGACTATGGGAGACTACCCTGCAAAGTAAAAAGTGAACATAAGAAAATTATATGAGATTTCTCAAAATATTTCAATTTCTTATAGTTAAGATTAATACATTATTGAATTTATATATTAAGGTATACTCTAAGTTTTAAAGTTGGAATTGTAATCAATATTTTTCATAAAGGGGTTAAATAAATATTTATGTACAAAATTTGATATGGATGTATGAATATATAATGCCCCAAGTCAACACACCTAAGACATTAGCTGATAGATTTTTTTTGAAACAACAACTATAACCATGATAACATATCACACTGGCACAAAATGCATATAAATGTTGGGTGAAAACAAAATGCCACTAGTGAAAGGCTTATCAATCACAAGAAAAAACCTCCATGATGAATTGATAAGAGGGGAATGACACCAAAATGACGATTGGGTACTAACCCACAATCACACTCTTTTGTGAAAATAAAATTGGGGTAGGCCAATGGAAGCATCTACTTCAATTCCACGCCCATAAACTCTCACAAACTCTACAATGTTGCATAAACCCACACAAATGGTGGAGAAAATAGGAGCTAACACCCCTCGATTACATGACTCAACCACCAATTTTTGGAATGAGTAGGACAAGGGTAACAACCACCTCTAGTCCACTAAAAATTTAATTAAATAACTCTTAAACCAAGGGACGATCCTCTTGTAGACACCTCAAATTATTTGAACGTATTACACATCTCAAATTTTCCTTTTAACATCATTTTCCTCATTTTTGTCTAATTCCTCATTTTAATTAATAAATTCATTTTCCTCTATTAATTGAATAATTAATGTTATTTGATTAATTCATCTTTTTTTATCATTTTCTCATTAATTTCTCCTTATTAAATACTTTTGAATTATTTAATTAAAATTCAATTTCCCTATTTCCACCATGATTAAATAATTTTGATTATTGAACTAATTCTAATTTTTCTTCAATCCCACTTGATTAAATATTTTTCAATTATTTAATTAAAAACCTAATTTATTCTCATCCTCACAATTAAATAATTTTCTTAATCATTTAATTCCTAATTTTCCTCCAACTTGCACAAAGCTTATTCTTTTTTCAAAAGAGAATATTCATTTTTTAAAATATCTTCTTCCCTCCAAAATATCTAAATGGCATATTCCCTCCAAAAGAATATTTAATAGTTCAAATTCAAATTTGAATAGGTATTTTCCTTCCAAAATATCTTTAACCAATTTTTCATGAAAATACGGATATTTTGGGCTCTCATTCATTCTCCACCTTTGATCTTCCTTGATCTCCTTGATTTACTCTCAAACATTGATCTTCAAATTCAATCTCCATCATTGATTAGATATCTGCAAATCTATAAACAAGTCATTTCCTCATAAAAATCATTCGAAATTTTCACAAGCTTCAACATTCTTGAATTCTTGAGCAATCTTGAACAATTTGAGCATCCTTTTGTGAATCACATCTTCAATCTTAGCTTTTTCAATCATGAGTTATGCTAAATAGATAAATCTATACATTTGGAGAATAATCCTATAATGCGATTATAGGTTTTCATGTTTCTTTAGTTTCAATTGTGTTTGAATTGTATTTCATGTCTTTTAATTTAAAGTTTTGAAGCATTTTGCATTCAATTTCATTGAGTATAGGTTAATACAATCAATATTTTATGGGTTTTAAGTGTTTTGTACTCTAATTACTTGAATTATGCTTTCTAACCAATACCCATATTTCCCCTACGACACCTCCATAAGAGGTACAAGACCTCCACCAACTTAAATGATGAGATTTCTACCAAGAAAAAACACACTTCCTAAGACAAATGAGTGCCATAAAACTTAAGGTATGTCACTTTTTGATGAAATGAAAATATGAGAAGACTCTCTATGCCAAAGAGGACAACTTTCTTATTCCAAGTTTTCCTAAGAAATGACCAGAAGACAACTTACGTATTTTTTTGGTGTTGGATTCCATGCTAAGTATTTTAGTCCTTCTTAGCACTATAGTCTAAGTTATAGCACTAGTGTATTGATGAGCGAGCAATCCCAAGCTCAATTTTGGTCCTTAAGACATGCATAATTCTTGAGTACCACTAGGACATAACCAAAACAAGAAACGAACTCTAAAACAACAAAATGATAAGGGAACCAAAGAGGTCCTTGAAACTCAATCTTGCCTCACACTAGAGCATGAAGGAGATAACTATTGGAAATTGGATTGCATCAAATGGTTTCATTAATGTAAAATGGTTGTCATTGATGTCAACATAGTACTGAATGTATGAGATGGTTATTGGAAGCTATTCCTTGTCAAAGATAATCATTATATGTGGTCCAGTGTGCTGGTTAGTCTGGTGTGTTGCTATTACCTATTGAAGATGATCGTTATATGTGGTTTGGTGTGTTGGTTGGTCTAGTGTGCTGGTTTTTAGGTTCGATTTCTACTATGAGACAAGCTATGATTCTGATATTCAGAGACCTTGGCTGACTTAGTGTATGCAATATATTGTGTGGATTAGCTATGTTTTATGGATATTTTTCCAACATAAGAAATGTGTTAACCTTATATGATGCTGACCTAATTAATGATTAAGATATGCTTGTATATTTAAGATGTTTTGAGGATTGAGAAGAAGAAGTGAAGAAAATATGAAATGTGGAGTAAGTGTGAATGTGAAAAGGATTAAAGAGGTGTGTGAAGATCAGAGCCTAAATGCTTTATTAGTTGTGGATCAGTGCAATTTTGTTGAGTGACTACTGTGAGAGACAATACTTCATAATTTGAGCTTCATTGGAACTGAACCTTGCACATTGAAGGTGTATCCTATTAGTTCAATCTTCTGGCAATGAGACACTATCCTTGTAGCTTGGCGGTTAGCCATCTTTTGTATCTCTGGGTTGTAGCCTTGTGGACAACGAGTCCTTATTTTAAGTAGTTGGACTTTTTATAATTGATTTGATATTATCTATAGTGTGAGTTAATCCTCACCGTGGTTTTACCCTTATTGAGTTTTCCATGTAATTTTGTGTTATTGTGTTTATGTGTTAGATTTGAGTTTTTGTATTGGAATTTGATGATTAATCATTTGATCAATTTTAAGTATTAGTTTTGGTGATTGAATTAAAGGTTAAAATATGTGACAATTAATTCACCCCCCTCTTAGTTGTCCTATTCAACAATTGGTATCAAAGCTCGGTCCTTTGGAATAAGTTGAACAACTTGAAGGAGATCTTGGTAGGTTGAACTAAATGGTGAAGGGATCTGACTTGGATGAAGAATTAAGAACATAGAATTCAAAATTTGAAAATGAAGATCTGAAATAAAATGTCAAGCAAGCAGGTGAATGTATTCAGAAACTAAGGAATCAGATCCAAAAGTTTAAGTTGAAACATAAAGAAGTTAACCAAGAACTAAAGGAAGCAAAGGAGACCATTGAGAATCTAATAATGGAACTTGAAGAAAGCAAAAGGATGGAAGAAAATCTAAAATTGGAAATTGAACAAGGAAAAATAGAGGAAGGATGCTTGAAAGAAATTATCAATCAAAAGACAAAAAAATGTAATAAGCTTGAACAAGAAGTAGTAACCCTAAAAGCTTATCTGAAAAAAAGTGAAAGCTCATGAAGAAAGGTTCAAGACAAGTTCTGCAATGCTCGATGAGTTGATTTCATCTTAGAAACCTGCAAAGGATAAAGGTGGTCTAGGACTTGAAGAATGACAAAGCTCAAGGACTAAAACAACTTTCAACAAGATGGAAAATGAAAGGAAATTTCAAGGAAATAATCGAAGGAACAATACCAAAAGGATTCCCATCCAACAACCTAATTCTCAAAGGTACCCATCTTTTAATGGATTTTGTTTCTCATGTAATAAATTTGGACATAGAGAAACAAAATGTAGAAGTAGGATGAACCAAAAATAGAATGAGTCAGAATGCTAGATTATTTTCTAGAAAATGTTATGTTTACAACAAGTTTGGACATAGAGCTACCGAATGTAAGAGCCAAATGATGTTGAACAAATTTGATACAAATAGAAAAATTCAATCCTTTCAAGGCTACTGTTACACATGTAATATTTGTGGAAACAAGGCTAATCAGTGTAGGATAAAGATAAAAGAAAATTCATTTGATCTTGGACATGTTATGTGCTACACTTATAAAAAACTAGGACATCTCAAAAAATTTCTCAAACAAATTTGGGAAAAAAATTAATTTGGAACAAAAGAACAAGCCTATGAACATGGTAGATCCAAAAGAAGGAGAGAAATGGAAATTTTTTGGAGAAATAAGGAAGAACCTGAGAACAAGGATGAATCAAATAACCCTGTATTTGAATCTGGTGCAAATACCTCTTCTAAGAACTGAACCCAATGATGGTTTCAAGGGGAGTAGTCACAAAAATCTAGAAAATCCCTGATATATGAAGTGTCATGCGAGGACACGTGGATATGTGATGTGAATCTCTATTTTGAAGGCATTGAAGAAAATTCTGGCAGAAAAGATGCAAATCAGGAAATTTACAGAACCCTTCTTGGCTCACAGTGTTTCTCAAAAGTAGTTGTCAATTTAAAAGCCAAAAAAAGCAATAAATGCAAAATTAGGGAAAAATTGATTCGGTAGCATTGGCTGATAAGGAGGTATTGACAAAGTGAAGTACAAATGATGATGTCATAAGAAATGAATTACCTTTTATGATGAAACCCTAAAAGCAACAAGTTAAACAAGGATGATTGGGTGGTCACTTTTCACATTGTGAATCAATTGAGCTGAGTAAAGTGCAGCCGAGAAATAAGGAGTTAGGGTTGTTGGAAAGAGAAAGTATGGAAAACAAGGCTAAAATGATGGAGTCGAAGGAAATGGTGGTATTTAATCCACACAGAAATGAACTACAACAATTAAGTTATAAATCGATGAATTTAACCACGAAAAGATTCAAAATCTCAAAGGTTCCCTTTTAGTTGTGCAAATGCAAAAGGTCAAGAATTTAGGACACAAGGGTTTACATATTTGGAGTGAATTTCCATACTTTTTATATGTGGACATTGTTCGGTTTGTCCTAAGAAAAATTCAAGGTGATCAGATGATCTTCGAAAAACCCTATGGAAAGGTTCTACTTCAGGGATTGTAATTTATGTTGCACATCAAAAGGTGAGGATTTCCATTTGTGTGAGTTATTGAGGAGTCAATTAATGGAGAATATTACTATGACAAAGAATGAAAATTACCCTTTTTGTTTTGGATCTCTAGTTACATGTTTGAGAATGTATTTTCTAAAATCATTACTATTGAAAGAGAATGTTATGTGGAAGTCAGTTATACCAGTTGGGAAGAAAGTCTACCGATACTTGGAATGTTTAGCAAAGAAGGAAAAGATTTGTAAAGAATACTTTGTAGAAAAATTAAGTACATGGAGTTTTGGCATGGTTTCCAGTCTGATTGTGATATCTGAGGCAAGATCCTCCTTCGAAAAGAGGAAAGTAAGTAGAATCATCTCAAGTTCTCCTCAAAAAATAATGAAGCTAAAGACAAAGGAGAAGAAATAAGAAAAGGAAGCAAAAATTACAAAAGCACTTGATCTAGTATCAATAGACGATGATGAAGAAGACTTCACTAAAGAGAAGGCAGTGAAGATTATTGAGCAATCAGATGGAATGAAGAAGGTTGGAGATGTTTGTTTGTCACGAACATCATATGAACAGGATGAAATCAGAGATGCCTTGGCTATTTACATAGTTCATAATGACATTGATCTAAGCGAATTGACAAGTTTTTTATTGAAAGTTGATTGAGCAGATTGTAGAAAGACTAAAGGCATGGTCACCTAGTGAAATAGAAGAAAAGGATGACATTCAATTAGCCATGGAAGAACGATGCGAAAATGCATAGAAGAGATTTACTAAGAGCATAAATGAATTAAAGACATGCATCAAAAGCCTAAACAATGTGTATAGGTATTGTCTCTAGTGGCCTACTGCTATTGGAAACTACAAAGCAAAAATCGATGCACTTAAGCTTGAGATGGATTCTATTGGAAAGACATATGATATCCTTAATGACAAGGATAGAGCATAGAAGAAAAATGATCAATTCCTTACAATATAAACTTGAAATCATTGTGATACAGAGGGATGGTATTGTGAAGAGTTTTTGGAAAGTTAAAGAGATAATTGAGTTGAGATTGGAACAAATTTTTGGTCTCTTGGTGGAAGCTGAGAAAAATGAACAAATAATCACTATCCTAGACACTCTTCTAGAGAAACAATTGATTTGATAGTAAAGAACAACAATACTTGTTTAACATCAGGTTGGCAAGTGGATTGCTGGAAGACATTTCTTTTGAAACTAAAAGAAAAATACAAGGAGATATTTTAAGGTAAGAAGGATTGAGGTACAAAACCATTTTTGATATCATTTCTGAAGACTATTTTTGTAATTTTTTTGAGGGGAGAGATAGATATTCTTTATTTTCCATTGATGTCAAAGGGGAAGAGAAATTATGTGAAAAGAATTGATATCATCACATATTATCAAGGGAACTACAATGGTTGTTATTGTTGGCTTTTCACATCTTGTGTTTCCATCAATGACAAAGGGGGGATTGTTGGAAATTGGATTGCATCAAATGGTTGCCATTAATGTCAAATGGTTTTCATTGATGTCAACATAGTATTGAATGTATTAGATGGTTACTAGAAGCTATTCCCTATCAAAGATGATCGTTATATGTGGTCTAATGTGTTGGTTGGTCTAGTGTGTTGCTATTCCCTATCGAAGATGATTATTATATGTGGTCCGGTGTGTTGGTTTTTAGGTCCGGTTTCTACCGTGAGACAAGCTATGATTATGATATTCAAAGATCTTGGATGAATTAGCGTATGCAATATACTATGTGGATTAGATATGTTTTATGAATTTTTTTTCGACATAATAAATGTCTTAACCTTATATGAAGCCAACCTAATTAATGATTAAGATATGCTTGTATATATAAAATGTTTTGAGGAATGAGAAGAAGAGGTGAAGAAAATATGAAATGTGGAGTAAGTGTGAATGCGAAAAAGATTAAAAAGGTGTGTGAATATCTGAGACTAAATGCTTTATCAGTTGTGGATCAGTGCAATTTTGTTGAGCGACTACCATGAGAGACAATACTTCATAATATGAGCTTCATTGGAACTGAACCCCACACATTGAAGGTGTATCCTATCAATTCAATCTTCTGGTAGTGATCCACTATCCTTGTAGCTTGGTGGTTAGCCATCTTTTTTATCTCCAGGTTGTATCCCTATGGAAAGTGAGTCCTTATTTTAGGTAGCGAGCCTTTTTGTAATTGGTTTGATATTCTCTATAGTGTGAGTTAATCCTCACCCTGGTTTTTCCTTTATTTGGTTTTCTAAATAAATATGGTGTTATTGTGTTTATGTGTTGGATTTGAGTTTTTGCATTGGAATTTGATGATTAATCATTTAAGTAGTTTTAATTATTAGTTCCAGTGATTAAATTATAGGTTAACATCTATGACAACTGATTCACCCCCCTCTCAATTGTCCTATTGAACAATAACTCCCAAAGGTTGGGAATACCACATTAGACTCCAAAATGAAGCCAACACCACAAGGGGTGAATGGGAAAGGTTTCACCTACCTCCTAACCTCAGCAAGGCCACTTGTAGAACCCTAAATGAACCCTTAATGAGGTGATTCTTAATGACACACTACACACACAAAAGAGAGATAAAGGGTTCAAAGATTAAACATGTTTCTAACTTAGGATTAATTTTAAAGACTGAATTGAAGTGTGATGTACATTAATTTCTAACCAACATTATAATGAAATCCAAAGAGCATATAAGATACAAGCATGTTTGACTAAAATATCAAAACATGTAAAGGAATACAAATCACCAAATCATTCCATCCATTTAAAGATGTTCATTTGAAATATTACAATTTGGATAGAGGACTCAAATGTCCTTCCAATACATTTTACAAAATATTGCAAATAAATTTATGAAATGAGGAAGATTTACCAACTAGATCATGATCATGGAGATAATCCCAAGATATTTGAATCCACACTAGTGGTTCCATTCCACCTAACCATTTAGTACTTTTAGGTCCACTCCCACTATGCTAGGAGATAATCACACAAACCACAAGCACATTCACACCAAACACATTGAGAGAAGGCTTACACACATGCCATATATAGAGAAAACATGTAACATATAAATAATACAAAATCACTCAAATAAATTCACAAGATGGATCAAATAATAAATCCTCTTGGGAGAAAATACCAATGGAAAAAATAAAACATGCTCATTGCATACAATCACCAATGCAAAAAACCAAAAGCTCTCATTAGATACACACACCAATGGAATAAGGATAAGATACTAGAGGGGAGGTATGGAGTGTCATCACAAAGATTGAAGGGATAGCTAATGAGAGTTGGGTATGACTCAAATTTTCCATGCAAGAAAATCAACTAGAAAGACCCAACACTCTTAGAGTGAGTATTCCTTCTATGCTCATACGAAGCCTATATGAACACTCTAGCTATACTATAGGCATCATTATCTTGGTTATTTTTATTTACCCAATTTCATTAGTTATCACTTATTAATGAAACTCCCACATGAGATATCCTTGGACTAATTTGGACCTTGAGAAACATTGAGATCCACTCCCCTATGACTCTCTAATACCTTCATCTTAGGTTCATCATGACTCATCACAATTGAGTGTGACACAAAAAAGGCATAAAAATTTGGCTTACAAAAAAATTAAACATACCTTCATCCTAGTACTTTTGTCATTTTATAATTTTTTTTGGTTTATTTATGAATAAGTTTTCATCATAGTGACTTCTCTAAGACACCATAGCAATTTTTTTCACTAGGTGTAATTTTTTTCTCTTTAACATTTTTTGTATATTTTGAAATCAAGTGTCTTCTTCTACTATAAGTTGATAATATTTCATTATAAATGGCCACTTAAAGTGGATTACACTTCTAGTGTTATGCTTTATTGATGTCATTTTTAAGCTTCAATGATTGTCAGGCTGACTTCTCCCGAGGTATTGTTTGCAACATAAAAATGATGATTTATGGTGTTGTCATTAATGGTAAACCATTTTTGAAGAGATGGTTTATCAGTATGAATATAGTTTAGAGAAGACCAAGTTTTTCTTGGGGAAATTTTCTAAGTCCTAGACTAAGATAGTGATGTAACAAAGCATCAATTTTGTGGTTCGCATTGCAATATCTTGTCATGCAGTTTTGAGGTGATAATGGTGCATATTGAAGGAATATATAAATTTTTAGGGTTTTATGTATTCTGCATCATAAGATATTGATGATAGAGTATCAAATTAAGCAACAACATAGTTATAATTACAACGTTCATTTTGCATTCCACCATGGATGATCATTGTGTTGTGTGGATTTTAGGAAGTGCTTGAATATGATAGATGTGTGTGCACTCTGAGTTTCAAGTGGCTTGGTGGTTTATGTTAAGCTGCGAATGAACAGTTGGTTCATCCAATTGTTGCTTCACTTTTGTTGTGTTGTGCCAACCTAAGGGTTTTGGGGTCGTATGAGACTAAATTATTGAGTAGATTCATAGGAGTGACTTTAGGTCATGCTAACCTATCTGGGTGAAGAACATGCTTTGGTTACTTTTGCAAGGTATGTATGATGAAGTTTTGAGCTGATAGGTTAAGAGGTCACATGTTTCATCTAATTGATGATATGATTGTCTGTGGAATATATACATATATAGAAGGTCAATTCATTGATGGTATGATGAGAGGTATAGTGAAGTATGAAATGTGATAGTGGTGATCTTGTGATAGTGAGGAATGAAGTGTATAAAGTCAATTTTCTGAGCCTAACTAGAACTATATCTTTAGAATTGTTACCAAAATTTCCCCTCAGCTCAATTTGGTAGAGTTGGAAACAACTGACTACATTAAAAGTGAAAGGTACATTCATTTTATGCTGATAGTTCTTTTGAAATGAAGGATTTTAATAAAATTCAGTTGATTATGCAAAGATTCACAACATGAGATTTATCAAAGTTTGCATAGTAATGTTGTATTTAATTTATTTTGAAATCAAAGAACATACAAGATTGCATAAAAATTGATGTTTAACGCTTGGAAGTTAGAATAAATGTTTAAAATTCCCACACAAGCCGTGGGAATTGAATGAATGAATTCAATTCAATAAGGGATGTAAACTATACATATGAAGATTAAATAAAGCAAAGAAAACATGAAAAGGAACATATCGATCATTTCCTAGCAATGTTGGCGATGATTATTGATTCTTCAGTCTTCAGATGGTTCTTCTTGTGTTCAGTTCCTCTCATACCCAATCTTTAGAGTCACCTGCAATTGATTGGAGAAATCCTGTTAGAGCTACAAACATGAACCTGATCATATATCCTATCAACATACATATAACCTACAACCATTATTAGATTAAACCAACTCAACCATTATCAAATGAATGTAGAGGTGCCAGATCAAAATAACAAAGGAATTTGAATACACTATTTTTATCTAACTTGTTTGTTCACTGTTCAGGTATAGGAAAAGTTATGTTCCTGATTTGAAGACATTAAAGCATGTGGAGAAAATGGGCTCCCATAAGGGTTGAGCCCAACATGCTCAAATACAGAAAATAGCAATGACATTGTTAGCCAAGAAGCATGATTTTCAGCCATAATGAATGATCAATCACAGTGGAACAACAAATAGAATAGGTATTTTTCTACCTTTTATTATGAATATTATTTAGAATTTCTAAAGAATCCATTGTGCCATCAAGAGAACCACAAAGTACAATCATAGGTGGAACAACCAAATCAAATGAGCAAGTACAATCAACATGATAATGCAAAGTCATCAATGAATAATACACATTTACAAGTGGCTGTCATAGTCATATGAGAAGAAAATGTATAGATTGAACAACATATATAGCCACCATTGAAAAATTTATCAATTTTTCTTCATTATAGTTTCCAAGCAGAAAAATAAGTGATCATGGGAAGAACAGTTGGAGGCACATCAAGGCCAACCATAGAGGAAAGAGCATGCATGTGATATTATAATTCAAAGCTTGTTTTATTAGAAGACTAACTATCAGAAGGGATTGAAGAGAAGTGTGGAGTGTAATGATTTAGAGCATGCAAAGGATTCTTAAAAAAATCTACACAAAAGATTTTGAAGGAACTCTTATTTAAAACCAATCCTTGTCAAAAGCCATACATAGCTTTTGAGGCAATGAAGTTTTCAGAATAGTCTCCTACATCCTCTCAAATGTACCTAAGTTAAATTTTTCAACATCCTTAGTTATATCTCGCACTGCTACATTGAAAGGAAGGATCTACAGTGTTATTAGATTCAACAAAGAAGCTAAAAATAGGGGGCTTGATATCTATAAGAATTCACATTAATAGAGGCCATGGCCATAAAATTCAGAAGAAGGAAAACCTCGTTGCTTAGAAAAGAAATACAAACCCAGGTTACAAGAGCCAAGAGTCTTAACCATGAAAAGACAGAGGGTTTCTATTAAGCAAGAGGGTGGCCAAGTCAAATATTTCAGAACCCTCGAGCATACCTGCAAGAGAAGAGAAACCCAGATTCTGGGTTGAGTATTGTGTGTACAAGCCATGTTATCTATAGAGGGAAAAGTTAACAAAGAAGGGATTACTTTCAAACAATATATGGCAGCCTGGGTTTTTCCAGAAACCCTCAAAATACAAGAAGTTTTGCAGGAAAAAAATCCTCAGCCTATCACAAGAGTGAACAAACCCTCAGTATATATGTACAAAATAATCAAATGTATACAATCATGGAGATATACATTTAAGCCACGACCTGGAAAAAGAATCAAATGAAACCCAAAAATATCACATCTTATTTCCACAATGCATCGATTTTGTTTCTTCCATTTGCAAGAGAAAAGAGTTTCAGTAGAGTAAAATGAAGATCTTAGCCCAAGAATAAAGAGATACAAAAGGGAAACTTGGGGTTTTTCTCCATTTTTTACATAAACAGTGGATTGTTTCCTTTCATAAAGAAAAAAGGGAAAAATCTCAATATTCTCAGCTACAGATAAAGCAAGTCGCGACCTGTATCAGATATAAAACACATTGTTTAAACATTTCTTACAAATTGAGAGCTTATGATTTTAGTATTATTGATTGCATAAATTCAATGAAGCTCCCAGAAAAGCCTCAGTATCGACAAAAAATCGTCATGAGAAAAGCCACAGAGGAAGCTCAAACAACAAAACATCACCTTCATGGTGACCTCAATGGAAGAATGAACATCAACAAAGAAGGCACAAAAAGATGCATCACAAAATTGTGCATGGCCATGATTGTATAAGCCAGAAAAGATGATTCAAGGTACAAAACGATGTCGAAATTGAAAGAGTAGCTTACCTTGAATTTCTTCTGTAGAAATCTTCAGAAAATCAATTGAATTGAATAGTACAACCTAAGAAATGGTGAAGAATTGGATGCAAACCCTACCTCATGGCGGCTGGTGCAAAGAGCTTCATTCTCGAAGCTTCTCAAAGGTCAAGTGAATGAATGAATGATTAGGGTTTCCTCGAAGACTTTTACCATGCTCGAGCCAAATGATGGATATTTTTGACCCTTGTTTTAAATAAAAATCATTCTTATTATCACCATGGTACTGACTATCAAAGTCAATGAACCTAATAATTTTTGAAGAGCTCGTGAGCTAAATGTGCTTTAAATATATTCTCTTCATAAGAAAATTTCTATAGAAGCCCTTTTGATATTGTTTGTAAAGTTTATTTAACATTGTTAAAACAATTTTATTGATTGTTTTTAATAATTGTTAATTTAAACTATTATGAAGGGAATTTAAACTATTATGAAGGGCAAGTGAGTCAAATATTAAAATTAATGTATCATGCATGTTATGGAGAGCACTTAAGTCTTTTTGAGTTTTTCTACTTATGTAAAATGGAGAAGAGAAGGTGAACTAAATGATTATCATTTGGAGTTAAAGAGGAATCTTTCACTTACATTTTTTGCATGATTTTGACAAAATCAATGATGAGATTAAATATTAAAGGTAATAGTTACCTTAATATTTAATATGTAATATGTAAAGGGAGGACTAATACATATCAAATATTAAAATAATCAAAGTGATTATCTTTATTATTTAGCCAAACAATTCTCTTTTTCCCAAGATCATGCAGAAATACAAGTAAAGTGAACTAAAGATCCAGTCATGCAAAATGAAGCAAATGGTGGATTTTTTCATGACATAACCCCAGTTTGACATCATTTTTTGAGTGCTCTTGATCATGCACATTAGGAGGTGGAGTTTTGATCACTTGTTTTTCTAGTCTACTTCAATTGTGGGCCGTTTTCTGAGGGTTTTCATCTTTGCTCATGAGGAGGATATTTTTTCACTTTCAGTGCCACCTCCATGTACTTTAGTTGAATTTTGGTCAACTCAGGAGCCATTTTGAATTACACTTCAATTATATACAGTATGAGATAGAGTTTTTAGCTATTTGAGCTTAGTTTACGACATTGGTGGGCCCCCTTTTTAGGCATTTTTGATTTTGCTCGTGAGAAGCATGCTTGATTTTTCTCACTTCCAATTAGCTTGGAGTTTCACCTTTTTGGTGCATTATGCATGCCATCTATTGTATTTATTGAGGAAAGACTTAGTTTTTTCCACAGTTCTTGATTTTATTTGCCTTTGCACTTTGCAGAGAGAGATCTTGTAACTCATATTTTTACAGTTAATATTTATGCATAAGATTTTACAAGCTACTTAAGGTTGCTTTAGCAGAGATTCCTTCATTGTTTCTTGTTAGAGTCAACTGTTTACCTTCTCACATTCAGGTGTTTTTCTTTTGATAATGATTTAGATGTGAATTTAATGTGTTTTAAATCAGAAACCTTTAAGTTTAGATCTCATTAATGGATTCTTGTGCACAGTATCAGGTTTAATCACAGGTCATAAATCATGCTACAGTTTTGTCTTTCCATTTAGGTTGTGGAAGTATTATTTTCCTTCACAAAGGATTAATTTGCAGGCCCTTTTGTGAAACAATAATGTGATTAAGCTTCTCAGTTTGATTTGTGAAGATAAATGATGGGAGACATAGTTGTGAATCCAATCACATGTTTTTTTCATCGTTTAGGTGCATCACCGTTAATTTCAAGTTCAGTTTACGCATTCATTTCAAGCATTTTTCCCTTTTCCCATCAATGTTTACAGTCCATCATTAGAAAATCATAAAGGAAGCTGACCTGCAATCTAGAGGTTAACTTTTGACATAGGGTACCCACAACCTGAAATTTTTCCCATGTGTCATAGGATCGCAAAGCATCTTCACTTTTACACACATGTACAATCCTATTGATAACAAGCATATAGTAGATGCATTATAAGCAGTTCAAATTTTGGTAGTGATCCATCCTTTTGTATATATTTTATAATTCTAGAAGAAGTGATCTTCCTTGGGTGGTGAGCCCTCCTTTTTGTTGGATAGTGAGTCATCTAGGCAGTGAGCCTCCTACAATCTATTGTAATTGGTTATGATATATTGTGAGCTAATCCTCATCATGGTTTTTCACTTTAAAGGGTTTTCCACATAAATCTGGTGTTCTCATGTTGATTTTTGTGGTGCATGTTTTAATTTTTTATTTACATTTATAAAAGTTTAATAAGATGCTTTGTAATGCACTTTTAAGTTAATGAATTTTAGGGAATACTAATTCAACCCCCTCTCAGTATTTCGGGTGTTCAACAATTGGTATCAGAGCAAGGTTCCTTCAATTTTCCTAACAAATAAGGTAGATCTTGGAGGTTGAACACATGGAAAATAGGAGGTATCCTATCCCTTCATAAAAAAATATTATGGAAGGGTTTACTGAAGAAGACTATGAATTTGATATGGAAGGAGAACTCAAATCTACTATCGATGACTTGGATAAAGCAACATGTGAGAATAAAGATCTGAAAGAAACTCTTAAGGAAGCAATTGAGTGCATCAAGAAGCTAAGGAATCAAGTCAAGAAATTTAAAGAGCAATTCAAGGAAACACATGAGCAACTTAAACAATCAAATGAGACAATCACTAATCTGAAAGTGCAAGTTGAAGAAGGAAAAAGAGTTGAAGACTGCTTGAATGCCAAATCAAAAGAAAATTTTATAAAATGCTCAAATCTTAAAGAAGAGATTGTATTTCTAAGGAAAGATTCAGAGAAAGAAAAGAGTCAAGAGGAAAAATTCAAGATCTCCACCTTTCTTGATGATATGCTTGCTAGTCAAAAAAATTATAAGGAAAAAGAAGGATTAGGGCTTGAAAAAGGAGAAAGCTCTAAAGAAAATCAGACTCCAAACAATGTTGAAAAGGAGAATAATGAACAGAGGAAGATTGAAGATAAGAAGAGAAATATCAAACATGTTCGAAACCAGAAGAAAGATTTCAAGAGACCTCATATCAAACAACTAGCTACACAAAGGTATCCATCTTTCAAAGGTCACTATTATTCTTGCAATAAATTTGGATATAGAGCTGTAGAATGTAGAAGCAGAAAGAATTAAAAATTTGAATCATTTTCTGGTCAATGCTATGCATGCAATAATTTTGGTCGTAAGGCTAGTGAATGCAAAAGACAAATGATGAATAATTATAATAATGGCATGATGCCTCAATAATTTCTTGGTTACTATTACACATGAAATGGGTTTGGGTATAAGGCCTCAAGAAGCAAATCTAAAATGGAAAGAAGTAAGTTTTCTCTATAACAAAGTGTCATATGCTATAAATGTAATAAACCGAGACACATAGCGAAATTTTACAAAGGAAAGAATGTGAAACCCTTGGTTCCATAAAAGAATATTGATCTGATTGAGGTAAAGAAGGAGATGAACAAGATCTAGAAGAAAAAGGAAGAGAATTATGTGAAGATTGAGTCTGTGCCAAATTATGGTGTAGATGTTTCCTTCAAAAACTAGATAGAAAGCATTGTCTCAAAGGGAGTTTTAACAAAAAAAATTCTAAACCCCTACCAAAGAAGAGATGTTGATGTCTTTAGCATACTGGTGTATGTATAGGTTGGTTTTCTTGATCCAGTGATGAAATATTTGATGAGAAATCTCTTGATACAAATATTTTCATAATCTTTGGGAGTCCTGTGATGATATAGTGAAGGATTGACAATATTTGACCTAAATTTTTACTATTGTATTAAATGCAGTTTTTAGGTCACAGATAAAGTGTTTATATTCATTTTGCACATTCTAAAAGAAATTTGTGTTTGAGAATTTGAAGAGGAGAGAAAAGAAAATAAGATCTGAAGTGTTGAAAAAAATCCTATCAACAAAATTCCATGAGGTATTTCTAATAATCCCTAGTTCAAAGAAGTTTATAATATTTACTCCTCAGGTTATTGATGTGCTTGAGAGGCCAAGGCCTAAATTTAAGAAGCATTCATACAAATCAATAGAAATGGATAAATAAGGGTCATTCTCTAGGGTTCTTTCAAAATTGTTGCACACAAAAGATGTGTGAATTTACATTCATTCGAAGATGGATGAATATGATCACTTGAATTCGATAGAGTTTAGGGAAAAAGTGCCAACTAGAGATGATTTCGAGTTGAAACCAGAGTATGCTAGCTTGATAGAGAAAAATTTGGATGTGTGGAAATAAT
Organism: Sequoiadendron giganteum; assembly: GCA_007115665.2. Taxonomy (NCBI): domain Eukaryota; kingdom Viridiplantae; phylum Streptophyta; class Pinopsida; order Cupressales; family Cupressaceae; genus Sequoiadendron; species Sequoiadendron giganteum. The sequence goes on from CM021102.1 coordinate 478,260,602, forward strand.
TTCCTAATTTATATTTTGAGGATGAATGGTTGAAGTATGTTCTGAGCAGAACTCATGATAAATTTGTGTGGTTGGACATGCCGTATATGATAACCAAAGAGGAAATTAGGGTTGTTAATGGTTTGAGCTCCACAAGACCTATCTCGACATTGAAGGTGGTAAAGAATAAAATTGTGATGAAGCTTACCAGAGAAAATTTTGATAAGTGTTCCCTAACAGTGGATGACATTGAAGATCTAACAGTTAAATATGCTATAATGATGATTGGTCGCACAATATTCTACACAAAAAGAGAAAATTTTGTCACTACCACCGCAATACACACGAAATATCAAATGGTGAAAGAAGGAAACAAATTTGATCTTTGCGAGCTCCTGCGATTACATTTGTTGGAAAGTTTATGAAATACAAAGGAGTCAAAATACCGTTTTCGACATGGTACTCTTATCATGTTCTCAATGTTTTACTTTTTCAATAAGTTACCTAGAGTAAATAATTTAATATGGAAAGATAATATTCCTATAGCTGTTCAAATTAGAGATCATTTAAGGAGATTTCCTAGTAAAGAGTCTTATGATTTAGAGTTGTGGGGATTCTTTAAACATTTTCAAGCTCGGATTCAAGAGAGAGAAATGATTCCAACTAAAGTTGTGGATAAGTATAAGTATGAATTAATATTTATGGTTAGAAAAGATTACTGCTACATGGAAGCAGTTGAACTTAGAACTGTTTGGGTTACAGAGCTACCTTATGAGGTAGCTAAGTCCAAATGCATTGGTCTTGCAAAGACTATGTTGAGAAAACCTAGAGATACAATTGTTGAAATATTTTGTACTTATAAAGAGAAATCAAGTAAGGATAACCTAGCTAAGATAAAGAAGGATATTGAAGAAAGGTTGAAAAGGTGAAAGATGAGTTGGAAAAGGAGTTTGGTACACCTATGGACCCTGCAAAGAAATCCAAAGGCACATCTACTCTTCCGTAGACTTCATCAAGATCAAGAAGGTCAGGAAAGGACCTTGGCCTCCACACCTACAATTATGAAGCCCTCCAAAACAAAATCAACAAGTGGTTCTAAGAAGATAGACACATCCAACCTCCCCGAGCAATAAAAGGCTCTAAAGAGAAGAAAGAAAGAAAAATAAATAAGAGTTAGGTATGTCAATTAAAAAGAATAAGAAGAGGAAGAGGAAGAGGAAGAACATCAATTGGGTCAGAAAAGGAAATCAAAAGTCTCTCAAGAAGAGACTGATATAGAAAAGGGAAAGAAGAAAGAGAAGATCCCTCTGATCCGTGAGCATAGTCCCATGAAGTTTGGTGCACTATTCAATGATATAAAAAAGTTTTGAATTCTGAAGGATACAATTGAAATGTATCCAAATGACAATGATGCAAATAAGACAACAATTGAAGAGGGCATTGTCAAATACATGGTGACATTTAAAGTTGGCCTAGGTGAGATAGAGGATCAGTTGCCAGATGATCTAAAAGGTGTATTGAGTGCAAGAAGATAAGAGGCAATTGTAGAAGATGCAAAGATGGAATTTTTTTCCTTGGAGAAGATTGGTTCCTCATTATTATAGAGGAGGGGGATTGACTGCTCAAACTCCAAGTCATGGGAGGGTCCAAAATAATAGGCTACGCTGATATACCTCAAGCTAATGGATTTTTTTGAGAGAGTTTAAGGTTTAGAGGTTGAAAGGAAGAAAAACCAGGTTTTTTATATCCTTTAACAAGACCAAATGTTCCAGGTTATTAGGTGAGAAAGTTTCCAGAGTTCGAACTATAACTTAGGTAGCTCACTGTCACAAGACTATAGCACGTGACATGGATGACAACATTGTGTGCTAGTGTCTTAGTGGGGGGTTGGTGTCCACACAGATAAAAAGTGTAAATTATAATCTAAACTCAAGAAGAACCTACTAATGACCTAACAAATATGGTTTATTGCAATGACAAAAACATAAAGAGATTAAAGATTAAGTCTAACTATGAAATGACGAAGAAAGGTAAGGAAAGCCCACCTTCCTACCCATGAGTTGATATCTTCAAGGTCTTCACTCAACGAACAACCTACACACAAAAGAAAAAAAATGCGAACTATCCAATATAGCAATGATAGGAGAAATGTGATAAAAAAAATATTAAAATAAAAGTACTAAGCACTATGCTAAACAATAGTATGCTACAAAAACAATATGATATTAAATTCAACCACATGAACTCAAGGAAAATGGGAGAATGAGTGAGCTCAAAAGCTAGTAAAATCTGACATTTCCAAAAAAATGAAGAGAGTAAAACCAAAAAAGTATCAACTTGTAGCTTTAATGGAGGTGAGAATGCTATGAATGAAGTGAAAGATATCAACTAGAAGATCAAGAGTGAATCCGAAAGAAGAATGAATGGAAGAGATAATCATTTGAAAGTGAAATTGGAGGAAAAGGAGTTGTTCAAGGTTGGTCAAGGGAGTAGATACGTTACTCTTTGTTTCCAATGGAGAACTCTAACACCTCTACAAATTCCAGAGGTAGGAATCTTGTCAAGATAGTAGCACACCACGTAGATGTCTACACATCATTCTAGAATCCCTGATAGAATAAGCTCCACTAACACAAAAAATAACTACCAAGTGGATGCAAGGTGAATGAAGGACATGGAATTGCATGATCAAACTTGATTTTCTAAGGTAAGAGGTATGTAAATGTGGAATTTGCAAGGGGTGCAAATTCATGCCCTTACATTTTTCACCCACTTTAGCGAGCATAAGTGTTAGCGAATGCATGGTAAAGTACAGTGAAATTTGAGAAATATATACCTAAACCATCAAGGAAGTAGACCAAAATATGACAAATGTGAATACACAGGAAGAGGAGATGGCTCCACAGGTACTCGATCCCGAGGAGAGTTGAACAAAATGCATTGCAGGCCCTCTAACCTATAAAAGGCAAAAAAAATGCTCTGTAGGTGCTCAGTCCTATAGAGGAGGCACCATAGGTACTTGGTCCTAAGGGAGGCCAGATGTGAAAGGATCCATAGAGTCTGATAGGACCTTACAGGTGATCGATCTTGCAAGGAAATCTTGAGGTGCTTGATCCTCCAAGTTTGATTGAAAAAGCAGCTTCACAGGTGCTTGATCTTGTAAAACAACATGTTAATACCTAGAAAAAACATGTTTGATAGAAAAAAGCCACACAAGTTGACATATAGTCACATAGACAGTTAGCAATTGAAGGAGAAGCTTTCAAAGGGGTCCCTCAGGAACCCTTCAAAAGAAAAGGGGTCAGCTTAAGGGATGCTCTATTTGAAAGACAATAATATTTTTTCACAAATGATTCTAGTATCAAGGAGTCCTTTCGAAAGATATCTTTCATCAAGGAATTTGAAAGGAAGAATACTCCATTGCAAGGGCAAGTTTTCAAACTTCTTCATCAGAAAAAGTACTCCCTTCTCAAAGGTAAGTTTTCAAATTCTTTCTTTATGAATCCATGACGAAAGAAAAATTCCGCTAGGGGTCCTTGTTTAAGAATACAATCTTTCAATAAAATGAGGGATTTTTAACGAGGGATTCTTTGGACACCGAATAATTTTTAAATTTTTTTTGAAGTAGTATGATATCCCCCCCTTAGGATGGTGCATGTTGAATGCAAAGGCACATGATATCCTAAGGAGAGAGAAGAAAGTGATGTTGTGGCCCACGATACATGATAGGATGTAATCATGGAAATGTTGTTGCACATGTGAGGGACAACACATAAACACCACAACATCATGAATCAAGAAAAGAAGACAGAAAGATGAAAAGAAACATAAGAAAAGATAAAGAAGTCAAGAGACAGGGGGATTTGATATTTCAGGGTCAAAATTGCTCATAGATATAAATAGATAGATATAATAGAATAATATATATGAACTGTCATCAATCCCCTACTATATAAAATCATGTGAAGAAAGGTATTTGAAGTCAAAAAATAAATTAAAATTAGGTCAACATGGAAGGGAGGCCTAAATTCTCCCAACACTTTGTATTGTCCCCAATTGTCGAAAATCAAGGCACAACAAAGAGAATAATGATGTAACAAAATAGAAGAAGTTTACGAAACAAAACACTCCTGTTTCCAAGCACCTACAAGGGTGATAACGGTCCTTCAAGAACACAAAAAAAAGAATGGGGGAAACACAACACACACACAAATCTAATCTAAAAATAAAAATGAGGTGCCCTCCTAGTCCTCATCAACCAAGAGGCCATTGTTCTCCCAATCTAGATCATCATAAGGGGAAGGCAGATGAGCCTTCAAGGGTGAGATAGCAAAGGGATCACCCTATGACTCTCCTATGACAAGAGCCAAGGAAAAGGGATCCTTGAGGTCTTCTTCACTCAACTCTTGTGAGGTAATTGTCATTGATTTTACAAAAATTACCGACAAAGCCGAGACATCATCTACTGAGTTGAACATGCACTTGATGAGAGTTCTATGTGTTAACTGAGTGGGAAACAAAGGAGGTGCCTAAGATCCAATTCCAACCTCACTGAAAGACTCGGGGGTAGTGACAAACTTGAGGGATGCTAGAGAAACCTCCATCACTAGGATGGTGCAAGCTAAAGCAAAGATACATTTTAAAGAAGGAAATCCATTCTTTTGACCCCCATTAGAAGTAGGGTCATCCTCCAACTTGTGATTCATTAGGGGATGAAAGACCCCCATAGATGAAGTGAAAGTCGAGGAAAAAGAGGAGAAAAATGTAGTGGAAACCACTAAGGTATTTGACCTATCTAGGGGCTTAACAAAAGGTGGGATGTTCAAAAGGGACATAAAGAGAGGAGGCTCAAGTAAAGGAGTGATGAAAAATTTCACCCTTTTAGGGTGATTGTCATCCACTCTTGTAAGGGGAGCCCGAAGCACGATTGAGGTGATAGGAACTGAAGCATAAGGGGTAGAAGAGGAGGACATGACAAGAGATCCCAGAATAGGAGCTATCAGCTCCCTTTCCTCCTTCTGCAAAGTATCCTACTAAGTAGCCAGAGCCTTCCTCCAACACTTAAAATCATGCACAAGGTAGTTTATTTGGCTCTGAGAGCTAGAAGATGAAACTTAAGGAGCAAGAGGCTCCTATTCTACCATGGTAGTGTCCATCATAGTCATTTCCGGTGGAGGGAGTGACTATTGGAAAGAAACATGAGGAAGAGATGCAGGAATAGAGGTAACAATCGACTGAGAAGTAGACTCAAGTTCCTCAATAGTGGGCCTCTTCCCATTCACCACCCTAGGAGTAGGAGCAGTAGGAGGCCACAAAGGCTAATATGTAGAGGTGATTCCATGAGGACCTTCCCCTTACCATACATGATGGGTTGAGGCATCGTGGGAAAGATAGGAAGGTTGAACACCTAACGGTTGGCCTTCCACCAAGCAAGCACCATCAGACTTCCTAAGAGACACATGGGAGTGGAAGTGAAAGGTTTCACAAAAAGATGGGAGGTAGAAGCAGGTGGAACTACAAAAGAAGGAGAAGAAGAAGGCTCCCAAGCATGAGTTGAATTCTTGTCCTTTTGAGAGGCAAAGGCAACTCAATGTTGCGTTATCATGCAAGCCTTAACTGAAATAACACACTGAGAAGGAGGATAGGTCACTTTTGATGCTATTCCTCAATTCTTGTATTTTATGTAAGTGTGGTACAATAGGTCTATCCTTGGAGGAAGCAGACCAATAGGGGTAGGCTAGAAGTGATCTAATGAATAAGTCCCACACAACACCAGGGGTTTGTACCCAGTGTCATGTATAATGTGCACGGATCCCTCATGAGAGAATTTCAAGAATTTATGGATCACTGAAGGGACTGTGTTCATGGAAACTAGTTAAGTAATGCCTAGCTTCACTTTGAACAAGTCAGAATTCAGGATAATATTAAAAAAGGGAATTCATAGTCCTGGGCCCTACCAGGATTGAAAGGGTGATGTAACTTATGGGAGAGATGGAAATACCATCATGCACACATATCATGATTTTAGATTCATCAGACACATCCTTGTGTAAATTTTTTATTAACATAATCTCCTTTGTGATAACATTAACCTAACACATAAGATCAACGAGAATTCTAGTCACGGTTTTCTTGTTGATACAAGTGGAAATGGATAGAGGAGAGGGTTCTCTATTAACATTCATTGGCAAGTCCTATGATGTAAAGGTTATAGAAGGAGACCCATTCATAGGATACACAAAAGGGATGGGAAGATGTAGGAAAGAAGTCATCTTCTACATAAATTGAAAAGGACTTTCTTAGAATCCCCCAAGGGTTTAAGAATCAATCATGTGACCTATTCTAGGTTTTGTTTCACAATGTTTAGGGATTATTCTAGCTATGCCACTAGGGGGTCATAGGTTGGGTTACAAGGGTAGATGCCTTGTAATGCACACACCTACAACACACCTAGAAAATAAGAGAAGATTCCTTCAATACTATGAAACATAACCAAAATAGTTCATGCCAGGTTCACCAAAATGTAGAGGAGGGGGACTGACTGCTCAGGACCCCAGGTCACGAGAGGGTCTAGAACAATAGGCTACCTTGATCTTGTTAGAAGAAATAAAGGAATGAAAGCAAGATCAAAATAACAATACAAGAAGTGAAGTGCAAGAAGAGCTTTACCATAAATCAAATGAGAGATAGGTGCAAGATCAACTACCAATACCAAGATAAGACTCCAAGAATCCAACAAGAGCCAAGAGATTTTTGTAAGGGGAAAAGCAAAGAAAAACCCCTTTGTGAATTATGAATGAGGCATGAAAAGCCTAAAGAGAGAGAAAGAATATGAGCAAGAAGCTCAATACAATATGATAGAACTACTATGCAAGAGGAGAGAATTGTAAAAATTAGTGTATAGTGTGTGGAGAAATATCTCTTTAAGTAGAGATGAGTGAAGGAGTTTGCATGTAACTCCCTATGTGTAAGAGTGCCACATTAATACTTAGTGTGTGCCAAGTGTGAGCATCCTCATAAGGAGGAATAATCTATTCTCCTTATTAAAGGAATTACAAAAAATATGAGTTATCCTCCCACTTGGACTAGAGGACAAAATTACATGAAGAGATTCCTTTAGGAATATCCTAAAATAAATAAAAGAGGATACCTTGGTTTATCCTCAAATTAAATAAAACAACCAAGGAAAGATTACTAATTCTAACAGATCTACCTCAAGCTAACATAATGTTTTGAGAGAGTTTAAGGTTTAGAGGATGAAAGGAAGAACAACTAGGTTGTTGTTATCCTTTAACAAGCCTGAATGTTCTAGGGGATTAGGTGAGTAGGTTTAAAGATTCCAGATTGTAACTTAGGCAGCTCACTACCAGAGAACTACAACGTGGGACATGGACAAAAGTGTAGCATGTTGGCGTCTTAGTGGGGCATTGATGTTCATACATACATACAACATAAAGTACAATCTAAAATCAAGAAGAACCAACTAACAACCTAACAAATATGGTTTAATGCAATAACACAAATATAAAGAGACTAAATAACTAAATATTAATAAATCACTAAGATTAAGTCTAACTACGAAATGACGAAGAAAGGTAAGGAAAGCTCACCTTCCTACCCACAAGTTGATATCTTCAAGGTAGTCACCTGATGAACAACCTACACACAAAAGATGGAAATTTTTTGGAGCTATGTATAGAGGATTGTTGTAGTCAGTCCCCTACTTTTGTGTTTCCACCTCCATGAACAACCAATATAGTAATGATAGAGACATGTGATAAAGAAAGATATTGAAATGAAAGTACTTAGATTTATGCTAAACAATAGTATGCTACAAAAACAATATGATAATGCTAGAGAAAAGGAAAATGGAGTGATATCACCTTCAACCACATGCACTCAAGGAAAATGGGAGAAGGAGTGAGCTTGCAAGCTTGTAATGCTTATATTGCCACTACAACGAACAGAGTAAAACAAGAAAAGTATCAACTTACAGCTTCAATAGAGTTGAGAATGTTGTGAATGAAGTGAAAGATAGTAGCTAGAAGATCAAGATTGAATCCAAAAGAAGAATGAATGGAAGAGATAGTCATTTGAAGGTGAAATTGGAGGAAAAGGAGCTGTTCAAGGCCAGTCAAGGGAGTAGAGACGTTACTCTTTGTCACCAATGGAGAATTGTAATGCCTGTAGATTCCAAAGGTAGGAATCCTATCAAGATGGCAATGCACCATGTAGACATCTACACGTCACACTAGTATCCTAGATAGAATATCCTCCATCGACACAAAAAACAACTGCCAAGTGGATGGAATACAAATGAAGGACGTGGAATTGCATTATTGAACTTGATTTTTTAAGGTAGGAGGTAAGTAACTGTGGAATTTGCAAGGGGTGAAAATTCACGCCATTATAATTATCTCATGAGGAAAGAGCTAAGTTGTCTCAGTTGTATGCCCAAGAATCAGGACAAAGAAAAGAGTAAACACTCTTATGGGAAAAGACAAGGATGATATAGAAAATCTAAGGAGAGAAATATTTCAAATAGTTGAAAATATTCTTAAAGAATTGAGAGCCTCTCCAGGTGCTGAAGATCAATTGCAACAAGATACATGCCTCTTATAAAGCAATGAACTAGTCAATGAGAAACATGAGCAAGAAGATATGTTGATAGATAACTCCCCTCCAAATATGGAGATAACTTCTGAGAATAGCAAAGAATATGAGCAAGGATTCCTAAAAAATATTGAAGCTCAAAAGGAACAAACTATGCCTCCTTCAAAAGTTGAGAAGATTGCAGAAGAGTTTTTTGGTAGTGGAGAGAAGGAGAAGAATAATACACAAGAATAAGAAAGCACTAAAAAAAGTTGTGAATCCTTTGGAACCTCTAGATATTCATTCAAATATCTTTTGGATATGCAATTATAGTTCCAACTAGTGGTGTTTGCACAACTATTACAAATTCCTTTGCAACAAGGTCAAGTGGATATGGATAAGATCTCTCTTCTCCATAAGTTGCAGCTTGGTGATGTATTTCATGCCTCTGCATGAAAAGAGATACTTCAAAATCACTAGAAGAGCACAAAGTTAGTTGATGAAGTTTTCAAGGTGCTACAAGAAGGCCTTCATAGGGTATCCATTGATACTTCTTTATTAGGTGTGCAACACTTGAAATTACTGCTAGATTCTTTTAAGGAGTACTCTACTGGTCTAGAAGAGAAGATTGATATGGAAGAAACAATAAATTTGAATGATAAGAGGCTAGATGATGCATCACACAAGTGTGCTACTACTCATACCAAGTTGCAAGGCAACTTGAAGGATGTTCAAAAGTTTTTGGAGGAAGCCAAACTATTGTTTCAATTTTGTTTGAAATGGTTAGTGTCTACAAAGAGCATAAAGGATCAGATGGACTCAATTGAGTCTGAAATTGCTCAGGCCTTAAGTTTATATGATCTAGTGAATGATTGGGATGGATCAAATAGAGTGGTCATTAAAAATCTACATGGTCAATTCTTTTTACTGTAGGAACAAAAAGAGAAAATCATAATATAGTATAGTCAGTTTTGAGATATGGTAAGTGTAAGGCTTAATTCCTTAACTAAAGTTTTGGTCAATTCATAGAAGGTTGTGCAAAAGACAACAATACCTAGTTTTCCAGAAGAAGGAGAAGACCTCTATGTACAATTTGAAAACTAGAGATACATGCTTTATTTTTCCAAAAATAATTGGGAGGTTTCTACGAAGGATTAGGAGGCACACCTTGAAAAATTAAAGGCATCATATCAATGTATATTACCCTCATCCAATTAAGCTACACATTTTTGAATTGTATAGAAAATATATCAATGAACATATTTAGAGTTAGTAGATGGTGTTGTGGTACAATTTTGTTTTTTGGTGATGGATAACATAGATAAGGGAGCTATTCTCATGTAGATAGGGGATGTAATGCGGATTTACTACCCTTTTCCCTTGATGTCAAAGGGGGAGTGAAGTAGAGAAGTGTGTTTTCATCAATGAAAAAGGGGGATATTTTTGGAAACACGAGCATGATGATATATTGTGTTTTCATTAATGACAACCCATTGTAGAAGTGATGGTTTATCAATATGAATATAGTTAGAAGAAGACCAAGTTTTCATTGGGGAAATTAGCTAAGTCCTAGATTGAGATAGTGATGTAGTAGAGAATCATTTTTGTGGTCTAAATTGCTATGTATTGAAATATATTATGTGGTTTTGAGGTGATAATAATACACATTGAAGGAGTAAATATCCAAACTTTCAAGGTTTTCTATCTTCCACATTAGAAGATATTGATGACAAAGTATTATACTAAGCCGAGACATAGTTATAGTTACAGAGTTCATGTGGGAATTCTCCACATTCCACCATGGATGATCATTATGTTGTGCAGATTTTAGGAAGTACTTGAAGATGTCAAATGTGTATGCACTCTAAGTGTCAAGTGGTTTGGTGGTTCACTTGTCAAGTTTGGATGAATAGTTGGTTCATTCAATTGTTGCTTCATCAGTTTTGTTGTGTGGTGCCAACTTAAGGGTTTTAGGTTCGTGAAAGACTAAATTGAGTATGGAGTAGATTCATAGGAGTGAATTTAGGTAATTCTGACCTATCTTGGTGAAGAAAACACTTTGGTTACTTTTGCAAGGTATGTATGATGGAGTTTTGAGATGACAGGTTATGAGGTCACACATTTCATTTAATTAAGCTGACCTAATTGATGTTATGATTTTTTGTAGAATATATACATATATATAGAAGGTCAATTCATTGATGGTATGATGAGAGGTGTAGTGAAGTGAGAAATTTTATAGTGGTGATCTTATGATAGTGAGGAATTAAGTGTGTAAAGTCAGTTTTCTAATCCTAACTGGAAATGTATCTTCAACATATAGCATATGTATTGTAAGAAGTTCAAATTCTAGCAATGAGCCATCCTTTTGCATATCTTTTGTGATTATAGAAGAAGTCATCTTCCTTGGGTGGTGAGCCCTCCTTTTTTCTAGACAGTGAGTCCTTCAGACAGTGAGCCCTTCAGACAGTGAGCCTCCTGTAATCAATTGTAACCAATTATGATATATTATGAGATAATCCTCACCGTGATTTTTACCTTTCAAGAATTTTCCATGTAAATATCGTGTTCTTGTGTTTATTGTTGTGGTATATGCTTCAATTAATTCTTTCCATTTCTAAAAGTTTAATAAGATGGTTTATAATTCACTTTTAAGTTAATGAATTTTAGGGAATACTGATTCACCCCCCTCTTAGTATTCCAGGTGTTCAATAGGCACTACCAAGGAAAATGGAATGGGAGGTAAGTATTGTGAAAGTTTGGATGAAACATGTGTAGTGATGGAGATATACATGATAATGGATTAGGGTGCATAAGAGGGGTGGATGGAAGGATGGGAGTATGTAGGCATGTGTAAATGTCCTAGGGATAATAGGATATCGGACAAATTAATTCACACACCATGCTAGGTTTGAAGATTGATTATTTTGTTAGATGTGATGATGGTTTTTTGGGTTTTTGGTTTATTGGATTTTGTAGCTTAGAAGATTACAATTTTTTGTGCTTATGGATAAGGGGATTTTGTATTTGGATTGGGTCTCCATATTTCCATATTTTAAGGCTCAGGAAAGTTTTATGGTTTGATTTGTTGGGTATTTTTTTGAATATTTAAATTACTTGGATTTAGAATTGTAAAAAATTTAGGTCTAAGAAAATTTCCAATTTTAAGCTTTGAGGATTATAGACCATTATCTTCTAGCCTTATATTTATGAATTTTTTCTTTGAGGTCCTTGAATTTTTAAGATATGATTTTTTAACCCATATGAACTTTGGAGTTTGGGATTTTTGACCAATGAGATTTGGAATTTAATTTTTAGAATGGAAAGCTTAGGTGTATGTGAATTTTTGATACATGTATACTTTTGGGCATTTTTACTTTAAAATTCCTAGGATTGATATCATTTGGGTAAAGGTATTTTAGCAATATGGAGATATGATCTATGATTCATGAGGGAGATATGATCTTGGAGTCTCATGAGGGTGGTGATAAATTCATCATTATGGAGTAAGTCACATGGCATGTGATTTCATTGACCTATGGTAATGAACAACAAAGGTGGATGGTTAAGTACTTAAGTTTAATAATGAGGTCAATAAAATGATTGGTGATGGGGATAATGGGGTCATTAAAATGAGGGGTGATAGAAATTTCCTTAGATTAATGATGTGAGATACTAATTTTTGTGGTGGGATAAGTTAGCATAGTGCATGTAACATTAACATCCTTATTCTTCTCATTAAGATAACTATAATTGATGCCTAGAAATCCTTGATTTGAATAAATATGAATAGGATATAACATTCCTTGCTCATGGAGGCCTAATAATTTATCTTGATAGTTCACTATTTTTCACATTAAATCTATGATGGTATAATCATTACTTTGAAAGAAAGGTGCAAATCCATCATTAGGTAACTTGGAGCTATTGAGATCTTCAAAATTATTATCTACAAGGAATCCAAATTGAGCAAAGGTGGTTTGGCCCAATGCATAATATATTGGTTCTTGGATGGGGTTGATGAGAGTTTGAGAGGATGTTTGCATTTGATTATGATTAATTGGGTAAATGAAAGTTCTTTTACCTTAATTTGGTTGTGAAAAAGTTTGACCATGTGTGGGACAAGATTATTGATGCTCATGTTGTAATCTAGGAATATTTACCTTAATCTTGATTTGTTATTGAATAATTAGCTTTTGAATATCTCTCTTTGAATTTATCAATTGATAAATAAGATGTGGATGAATTTTATGAGGCTTATGGATCTTATATTTTATTGGCAATATGAAAGTGGTGGTTGGAATCTATTTATCCTTTTATATGAAATAATTTATAGGAATGTGAATGCTAGGGGGATTTTGGAAAACAATAAAATCATCATGCTTGTGAGGGGTATGAAACAATTCCTTATATTCATGGTTTTGATTAATTTTGATTATCCTTTTATAATATCCTTCATAGCTATGTTAGGTTGATTAGATTGATTAGTTTGATTGGGTTGATTGATTTGACTAGGTTCATCAAGTTGTTGCTTAATCTTCTAAGGTTAATTTTATGGATGATTTGTACAAGGAGATAGGATTTTTTTTGATGTGATAGAAAAATTTGGTAAACATATTTTATTTTTGAAATTGGTTATAAAATAAAAAATCCTTTTGTGTTAGAATATTTTTCTCTTGATGAATTTCAATACATATGTCTTTTAGACTAGGAGGATCATTGGTCAAGAGAATATAACCTATGGGGATGGGTAGAATATAATTGTGATTGATATGGATGGGTGAAGGATTTAATGTTCTAGGTCTTGTAGTGATATATGGAGGGGTAGATGGATAAAGGACTATATTTAGGTTGTGGAATAGTGGTTTGGGACTTAGAGGGTTTGATGGGGTATTTATGGATGAAGAATCATAAGCTTAGATATATTATTCAATGGTTTATGATCTGAAAGGTTTTCCCTACCTATATGTTCAAGATTATGGTGTGGTGGAAGCATGGATCATATGCCTATATATTACCTAGCTATGGCTTCTTTTTTCTACTTAGGATTGCTAGAACTCTTGAGATATTGTTTCCAAGAGGTTCATTAGTATATATGTCTTGATCAACAAGACTATCATAATTCTCATAATGTTTAATGGAGAATCATTCTATGATACTTTTTTGGCTATGTAAGATAAGAAAAATATAGTAGCATAGATTAAGTGACAATTGCAACACTATCTAAGCTAGAAATCCAATATAAAACAAATAACAATCAAGAAAAAGGGATAAAATAAAAGAAATCAAATAGAAAGAATCCCCATTGTTCGAAGTTGAATAATCTCCTTTGTATCTACTCAAACAAGCTTTGCAAGTTTCCCTCAGATCATTGTAAGTGTGTGCAAATACCTCCAAACAATAAGGATTAAAGTTAGAGATAAGTGGTTGTTAAATAAAAAATGGAGGAGAAGAGATTCTTTTATAAACAACCATTCGAATAGATGGATGAGATCAAGCTTCTAGAAAGATTCCAAGATCAATGGTTGAGAATACATGCACCATAGAGTAGTGGGCTAGGGATGGCTATGACATGGACGGTTAAGATTGAAAAGAGCCCAAAAGCAATCAATGGTTGAGATTCAAAAATGAGATAGTGAAGGGAGATAATAGAAGAAATTATTTATTTCATGAGAAAGGAATCTTTCACCATGTGGAGTATAAATAATTTATTTGAGGAAAAAAGAAGTGGGAATTTAATTAAAATGATTATTGCAACCAATTTAATTAAATAAGAGGAAATAGAAAAGAGGTATTAAATAATTAATTTAGCTTAGTTATTTAATAGGGGAGAAATGACAAAAGATAATTAAATAATTTTGATAATTATTTAACTATAGAAGAATTGAAAATATTAATGAATAGATAAATAATTGATAATAATTATTTAACTATAGACGAATGATGAAAGGTAAATAATTAAATAAATGCTAATTTATTTAATCATTGAAGAAAAGGGTGTTAGTGACAATTAAATTTATAATTTAATTGGACATAGAAGAATAAAGGTCAAGAGATGAATTCATTAAATAATCAAAATTATTTAATTAATATAATAAAATAATCAAAGAATTAAATAATTAAAATTATTTAATCACGCAGGAGGGAAGACCAAGACAGAGGAAAAATGACGCTCGTAGACCAAGACATTTTTCCCCTCTTTGAAATAATGTAGTTCATCATGTTGTGTCAAATAAATTTAGTCAAAATATGCCTCGGTGAAAGTAGGGTGGATGCATGCCCCCCTTGGGAGAATTTTGCAAATTTTCAAAAAATTTCAAAAAAATTGGAAAATTGTTTCGATAGGTTAATTTGACAACCAAGAGTTCAATGATGCTGATGGAAATGATTTTTAAGGTCACTAAGGGGGTAAAATTTAGGTTCAAAGTGATCAAAAAGTGTGCCTAGTTCATTTGCCAAGTGCAAACCCTAATTTTTAGGCTATAAATAGGACCTTGATTAAGAAAATTAGTCATTTGTGTATTCCAGATTTATAAATCTTAGGAGCTTTGAGAGAGAAGTTGAGGAGAGGCAAGAGGAGGAGAATGCAAAGGATCCATAGATGGGAGAGGCGGAGAGAGTCCTCCAAGAGAGGATTGATATGGGGGGATGATGAGGAGGGGTTGGAGGAGGTTAGGGTCAGAGCTAAGGAAGGTACAACGGATTAGAGGATAGCCACCCTACAGGCCCAGGTACATGCCCTAGAGGCATAGATGATGACTCTTAGATTAGAGCGAGATGACTTGAAGGCTAAGAGAGACACCCTCTAGATAGAGAGGGACCTAGCAGTCATCAAATGACAATAGAACGATCAACAAATGTTAGATTTTGTGGCCACATGCAATGGGTTAGTGGTTGATGTTACACAAGAGTTGGCTAGACAAAGCATGGGGATGTTGTACTACAAAGATTTGTATGAGAGAGAAATTCCACCTAAGAGGAGTGAGCCGAGGTTTTCTTAGGTTTAGAGCCGATCATAGGGCAGGTCACATAGCATATCATGCAACAAACATTCTCACAATAGATCACAGAGTGGAGAGGCATCGGGTTCAAGATGATCCAACCCATATGAGAGGCCACCCACTTTAGAGCACAGGTCTCTAGGTTCACCACAATGAGAGGACATGGATCCATATGGGTCAGGGGAGTAGGGTAACTCAGGATAGGGCTCATTTTGACATTATGTATTATGACACTGTATTTTTCTCTTCGAGCCTACAAGCTCCATTTTGTTAGATATGAGACATCTTGACATTGTACTATGACATAATTTGAGCGATATATGATATGATTTTTGGTGGCAATTTATGATATGCATTCTCTATGGTTATGCTTTATAGATATAATTATGTTCAATATTTATGATGTTTGTTTATGCATTTTATATGATCATGTGATGGTTTGATATTATGGATGATTGTGCAATTTATAATGTTGTTTATGTATCGTATGTGAAAATGCAATGATGTTATATATTAATGCAGTACAAATGACCTAATGATATGCCATGATGTGACATGCAATGCAATTAATTTTGTGTAATGTGATGTTTATGGATTAAGTATGTAATAGGAAAAAATCTCCAATGTAAATGCAAAATGTGATGTATGATATGATTATGATTATGCAATGTATATGAAATGTTGATGCAATGTGTATGGAATTGTGATAAATGTATATAATCATAATGTAAAATGCAATGTCATGTTTAATATGGTATGATGCTATGAAATGATAATGCTATATGGATGCACTCTTTGTTTTTGTATGTTTAGGTGCAAATGCATGTGGCCTATTATGATGTCTATGATGATAATATTTTATATAATGCTTCCTATCATGATCATATATGTAGGGTATTTTTGTGTGAAGACTCTATCAAGATGTAGATAGAGGAAATTTTAGCATGGAATAGATGAATGTTAGCATGGAGAACAAAAAAGAAAGAGTGAAGTCAGACGAGAAATGATAAAGAACAAACTTTCATGCTTGTTATGTGTATTATCATTGGGCATCAAAAGTATAAAAAATGGAGCACAAACACCATGGTATGACATAGACAGGGTGTGCAAGGTGACCATTTGTGAGAGACAAGCAGTTAAAAGACAATACCAAAAGACAAGGAATACCTTGGCTCATACTAAGAACCCAATTGTCCCAATATTTTTACCAAGACATACCACATACAAAAAGAAAAGAAAATAGATCATAACCCATCATCGCCCCTCTAAATCCTTGATAGGACATCCTTGAGGTAGCTAGTAACATGATCGAAAAACCAATAAAAAAGATAAAAAAAAATCAGACCAACAAAGTATTTTCCAAGGAGATAGTGTTTACTTGATAGGATTGACAAGATTGTTTGATTAGGTTGATTAGATTTAGTTTCAGGAAAGACACATCCTGATGAAGACAGATGATTGAGATGAACGATTTGATTTATTGTTTGACCAAAGTTGATTGATAGATTGAAAAAGCTTGATTAATTGGTTTGATTGATTATGCCAAATTTTAGGAAAGACACATCTTGATGAGGCAAGATTAATTGACCAAGATGATAAGATTGTTTGACAAAGTGACAAACTTGAATTGATTTGATAAAGTTTGATTGATATGATTGATCGATGTGATGACACCTAGTGTTAGGAAAGACATATACCGTTTAAGGCAAGGTACACATATGATAAAGTTGATTGATTGACCATTTTGATAAAATGCCTAGCTGCAAGAAAAACATATCTTGCTTAAGGTGAATGATAAGGTTGACCAATTATAAAGTCTAATCTTAGGAAGGACTCATCTTGATAAAAGGAAAGTGATAAGACCAAATGTGACAAAAGACATAGTGCCCCATTCCAATATAAGACCAATTACTAGTGAGGATGATTAGGGAATTGATCGATCGAAGATTAAGGATGTGTTGGATATGTTTGTCTATTGATTCATGATTTTGTTTGAATGATGATTGCTTGTGGACAAAGAACAGATCCAAACTTGAAAAACCCTAAAGGAATGACCTAGGGCCTCAAGGGCTCATTGATTGATGGCCTTGCCTACATTATACACACAAATACCTTGTAGTTTGACATGACTTGACCTTGCTGTACTTGACATAGGACTAAATCATGATTTGACCTTTATTTGACAAAAACCAAAAAGGAGGAATGTAATGTCTTGGAGGCCCGTCAAGTGAGGGCCTTGCCTATGTAGTAAATGTGTAGAGACAACATAGCTCAACCAAACTAACACAAACTGACTCTGACTCTTTTTTTGGAAGCTTTGATGTTTTTGGATTTTGAAGGTTTTATGATTTCTTTGGATTTGATGTTTTATGTTTTTTTTGGACTTTGATGTTTTATGATTTTTTTGGATTTTGATTTTTTATGATGCTAATACCATGTGTCAGATCCCATGAAGACATAAGTCCATAAATTGTCCCTAGTTAGGTATAGGACCAACTTATTATGTGTGAGGGGAAGCAAAAAATGAATGCAAAGGATGGTCATGAAGGAAAAGGACACTAAATGTCGATGGTTCTCAGACCATTAGAAGGATGAAAAATCTTTATTATGGACAAATGATATGTGCGAATGGATGAGCAAAGGATCGAAGACTAGGTATAGTGATAGTAGATGAAAGAGCATATATTGACTACACATGGCACTTGTTTGCTAGGTTTTCACCGTATTACTTATCTAAAGTGCCACCAAAGTGGTTTTCACTTTTGGATGAATTATTTCTCTTTACTATATTTTTTTTTGATTTTTTTGATTTTTTTTTTGGTGACCTTTTAATGGGATACTTTGAGAATTAGGTGTAGTACTTGTGAAGGTGCATGTTGTTGATGGGTTCAGACAATGGTTCACCCTCAGGAGTAGAGAGCTAATAAGCACCAAATCCATATGTTTTTGTGATGATATAAGGGCCCAACCAATTGGGTTCAAAATTTCTGAGCTTTTCTTGATCTGTTTGGTTCTTCAAATTTTCTTTCAAGACTGTCACCAATATCAAAGCTTCTAGATCAAACCTTCTTATTGTAGCTACATCGAAGGTAGTTCTAATATGTTTGAAAATGTGTTAAGGCATTCTATCTCTTTTCATCTAGTAACTCTAGCTCATGTAGATGGGATACACAATATTCTTCTTGATCAATCAATCCTTGCATAGAAAACCTCAAGGATGGTAACTCGAACTCAATAGGAAGTCTGGCCTCAGATCCAAACACAAGGGAATATGGAGTAGATCTAGTAGGAGTGTGAAAATTGATACGGTAGGCCCATAAAGCAATATTGAGTTGGAGATGTCAGTCACGACCAATGTCATTGACAATATTTTTTAAGATTTTAAGGATAGTCTTATTAGATGACTCAACTTGACCATTACCTTGGGGGTAATATGGGGTGGAAAATGGTGTTGGATATGAAATTTATCACAAAGTTCATGGAAATCCCGATTTTTGAAAGGGCGACCATTATTTGTAATGATGGATTGTGGGATGCCATAGTGGCATATAATGTAATTTAGGATGAATCTGGATATCTACTTACTAGTAATGTAGGTCATCAAGATAGATTTGATCCATTTGGTAAAGTATTCTATAGCAACAAGGATAAATTTATGACCATTTGCAGAAGTGGGATAGATTTTTCCTACGAGGTCGAGTCCCCATTGAGAGAATGGCCATGGTGATGTAAGTGGATACAATTCTTGAGCTGGTGCATGTATAATATCTCCATGAATTTGACACTAGTGAAATATTTTCACAAAGTGATAGGCATCATGTTCCATTGTAGGCCAACAATATCCCATCCTCATAAGATTTTTAGCTAAGGTAGGACCAACAAAGTGAGCTCCACATATACCATGGTGAAAACCTTGTAAGGATGTTTGTGCTTCATGTGAGTTGAGACATCAGAGGAAGGTGCTATCTAGGATACGACGGTAAAGGGTATCTTCGATGATGTCATATTTAGAGGCTTGTCAAATAAATATTTTGTGTTGGTTGGGGGACAAGCCAGGAGGGATAATTTAGTCATGCAATTAGTTGTAAATTTCTTTTTACTAGGGAGATTCAAGACCAACAAGTTCACACACGAGTTTAGTTTCGGGGATATTGAACCCAGGGACCAATAGTTTTTCCACCAAGAACTCATATTGTGATACATTGTTAGGAATGTCCAAGAGAGATCCAATTGTTTCCATTGTGTCAAATACCTTGTTTTGGATTCTCAGTATCTATTCAAAGGTAATATCTTCAAAGTACAGTCTAAAACTATCAACCATGTGTTTGTAGGGCATTAGTTTCTTATCCTTAGTATCATAATCATCATTGAATTGTTTGATCACTAGCTAGGAATCACCATAAACTTGAAGATCATTGATTTTATATTTTATTGCCATTCAAAGTCTTGTCAGCAATGCTTCATACTCAGCTATATTATTGGTGCATGAAAATGCTATTCAAAATGACTTAGGAATGGAATCCCCTTGAGGTGTGATGAATAAAATGCCAACTCCTAAACCATGACTTGTATAGGATTTGTCAAAGTACAATTTCCATGTCAGTTTTTCTATGAAAAAGATTGATTCATCTAGGAAGTTGGATATTAGAGGATGGTCTACTTTCACTAGTGATAGGCCAAAACTAGGGTAAAGAATAAGAGAGATTTCAGATTGGTCTAAGAGTTTCAATTCGGGGATCATAAGCTTTCGAGAGGAGTTGCGAAAGTATACCTAAAGGGAGGAAAGTAGCAAGTTAAGTGGGGATGAAATGCAAAACAATCAAATCTAAATGCTTTGAAAGAATAATAGAAAATAACACTCTTAAATTGTACTCCTAAAGCAAACCTTTTGAAATCATCAAGTGCTTTAAAAATAACAACTCAAATAAAATCCTTTAATGTATATAAGGTTTGGATATGTCCAAATCAACTCTAATTAAACATTACTGGTTCTATTTAAGATTAAAATACTCTTGAATTCGTAACATTTTGCATTCAAAAATTCTAGCGACATGAGCTTTATGTAGGTGATAGGAACTCTGTGCAGGTGATAGGATCTCTGTGCAAGCGATAGGAGCTCTGTGCTGGTGACATGAGCTCTGTGTTGGAAACACGAGCTCTGTGTAGGAAACAAGAACTACAATCTTCCAAAATTGTATGAATTTCTGTGATTACAGTCTTATGAAATAAATAATTTAAAACCAAACTAAAAAACATGAAATCACAAAATTACTCACACATTTTAATAAATAAAAGAAACCACAATCTTAAAATAAAATACATAATATAAAAATTAACATCACCACCATTTCAAGAGAGTGGGCCCTCTTCTCCTTCCATGGGGTGACAAAAATAATTTGCTGTAAACTCCTTAAAACTTCAAACTAGTTGTTGTATTATTTCTTTAAAAAAAAATATTATCTCTCTTCTCATGCCATTTCTTATGCATTATATAAGAAATGAGGCATTTACTAAATGACATAATTCTTCCCTACAATCTCTCCATAAAATTATATCTCAAACAAGAGAATCATGTAATTAAGATATTCTTAATATGGCACGTTTGTTTGGTAACAAAATAACCAATATATCAAATTGGTTTTAACATAATAATAATATGGACATTTTTTTTTTGTCTTATGTCCATAATAATAGGGAGTGTAAAATTTGTTCATGGCCAACAAATACTATGTTTAGTTTATGGCCATTACAATATAATATTTTTTTTATAAAAAAAGATTAAAAAATATATATATCTTATCACATATAGTGAAAAGTGTTTATTTATTTTTCAACATAATGGTAGCAAATATTAGTAAATACAATCTAATATTTATTATTCACATATTTTATCTAAAAACTAAATTAAATATTATTTATATATATTTAATCATATGCAACATAAAGGTGGTAAAATTATATAATATGGCGTGGAAATGGAATATAAAATGGTTATGAAGGTATATGAAAAAGACTAATATATTGCATAAATTGGAACATGAATGGCTCTCATCAACTAGTGCATCTTCGAGTTGATCAGCTATCACTTGTCCTTTTATTGCTTTCCAGTCAACATATTCAATGCCATATTCACTTGAGCTAATAACCCACTTAGCTAGTCATCTTGTTAGAGCTGCTTTACTGAGCAGATACTTCAGAGGATCAATTTTGGCTATCAAGTTTGTCTTGTGGTTTAGCATGTAATGTCTCAATTTTTGGGCTGCGAACACAACTGCTAGGCATGCTCGTTCAATAGGGCTATAGTTCAACTCATATCCAACCAAGGTATGATTGATGTAGTAGATTGCTCGTTCTCTGCCATCATTATCATTTTGTTCCAATAATGCCCCCAATGTTGATGTAGTTTCTATTACGTACAATCAAATGTCTTCCATCAATCAGAGCCATAAGAATTGGTGGAGTCAATAGATAACGCTTGATTTGATCAAATGCATCTTGACATTTTTTGTCCAAATGAAGGGAATTCCTTTTCGTAACTAATGTTGAAATGGGTGAATCTTATCTGCTAGCTGGGTGATGAGTCTATGAATTGATTGCAGTATTCCTTGTAAAGTTCTTAGTTGACTAATATTGGTTGGTGGTGGCATGCCCAAGATAAATTTTACTTTTTCAGGATCAACATCTATTCCTCTATGGGAGACATGTATCCTAAATTTTTTCTTGATTGGACACCAAAAACACATTTCTTCAGATTTAACCTGAGTTTGTACTTTTCAAGTCATGTAAAAATATTATCTAAGATTGCTAGGTGACCAATTATTTCTAGATATTTTGAGAGAAGATCATCAACATAGTCCTCCATAAGTACATGCATATAATCATAAAAAATGGTAGTCATGGCTATTTGATATGTAGCCCCAACATTATTAAGTCCAAATGGCATAACATTCCAACAGAAAGTTTCCCAAGCACATGTAATGGTTGTCTTTGGTTGATCTTTAGGATAAATCCTTATTTGGTTATAGCACGAAAATCTATCCATAAGTGATAGCATTTCATATCTAGTAGTGAGGTCCACTATGATGTGAATATTTGGTAAGCAAAAATCATCTTTAGGACAAGCCTTGTTAAGATCCCTAAAATTTGTGGATACTTTGATTTTACCATTCAGTTTTGTGACAAGAACAATATTAGATATCCAATCTATGTAATCAATAAAGCGTATGAATCCAACATCCAAGAGTTTCTTTAGTTCAACCTTGACCAAGAGTGAAATCTATGGGTGCATTTTCCTTAACTCCTGTTTGTTTGGTTTGGAATTTGGTATCAATGGAAAATGATGTAAAATAAGCTTGGGGTCCAACCCAAGCATATCGACATATGACCATGAGAAATTAAATTGTATTTATGAAAATAATGCTGTGAACTCAGGTTTTTCCATAGTGGTCAAAGATGTTACAAGTTGTATGATTCTAGAATTTTCTTGTGTCCCAATGTTCACTTATTCTACCTCTTTTATGAGCAATGGCGATCTCTCTTGGTCTATAGGGATATTATCCAATCCTCCATCCTCAAGTGCCTTAGAGAGTTTTCACCTTTGGATACGTCCTTTATTTTTTACTTTCTCATGATTAGCAGGCACCTTTCGGTTTTCACTTGAAGACCTATTATGTTTATTTTGGCTTTTTTCATTTTCACTTATGCAACTAGAGGAATGGACAACCTCACCAAAGTATGCTTCACTATTGAGTTCTATGAAAAAGCCAACCGTATGATCCCCACTTGGTATTCCTTCATGAAGTCCCATGAACTCAACAATTGCTTCGTTGTACTGGTAGGGATTTGATGGGTTTTGCAGGGGACCAATTTTGAACATTTAGCTAAATATTTCCTCAAAAGTAGGCTCACCAGGTTCTCTAAATGTTTCATCAAGGTTATAATTACTAATGGATCTATTGGATTCCAAATCCCATTCCAATAGGTTAGAATCAAAGCCAGAATAATAGTCCTCAGATGTCTCAATTTCATTTGAAGCATTAACAGTCTCACTCGAGGGTAACCCAATACCTCAGATAGTCACTTTTACTGGTACAAACCCTAACCCTTGATACTTTAGTAATTTAGGAGGTAGTAAGGGTTCTAACATTCCTTGTTTTTTTAGACCAAGGCTACTTTGTCCATCATATCCTTGTTGCTTCATCAAGAGGAACCCTTTTGGATACTATTCAACTGGTAATTTCTTTGGTTTTATGTTCTACTCTTCTTTATATAGCCATGTGTAAATGTGATCATCCAAAAATTATTTGGATAACTCCCCGCATTTAGTGAAAGTGGTAGGGGGATTGTGGATGATAACCTTAGGATGTACGGGATGTGGATTTCCATAAGACTTCGGTGATTTAGGTAACTTTCCAATGTAAAAGAGACTCTTCATGTTGTATTCTCCACATCCTTTGTCTTGAATCTAAACCTTGGGTTTGAATGGTGGGGTGAATGGAGTGGATGATTTGACAAGGTTGTATGGATTAATGTAGTAGGATGAGGTGGAAGATGGGACCTCTTGATTTATGGGCACTTGATGTTCAATGATCCCTTTTAGGTTTGTGCGATACTAAAAAGGATTAGGATCACTAGGAATAGTAATTTTAGTGCCATTATGTGGAAACTTGAGGCATTGGTGGTATGTAGATGGTATGGCCTTAATGACATGAATCCAAGGGTGAACAAGGAGGAGGTTGTAGTCTAAATGCAGATCCAAGACATGAAAATATTTTGCATAGCTGGACTAGCCTGTACGGGAAGTAAAATTACTCCTTTAGGTGAACGTTCAATATCATCATTGGATTTGATAACAATTTTATTAGTTTGATCTATGTAATTATCAGAGTATCCCAAGGCTTCTATCAATTTTAGAGAGAAAATGTTTAGACCTACTCCACCGTCTACCAAGACTCATCTAATCTTATGTTTATTTATGTAGACTTCTAGGTGTAGGGGATCATTATGATCAAACTTTTATACAAAAGAGTCTTGTTCAGAGAAGGTGACATGATGTGGCATAGCTAGGTATCCAACCATGGCCTAAAATTCATTGACATCTATATCAATGGGTACAAATGATTCTTGCAAGGATTTTTCAAGGATAGCTTTGTGTTGAGGGGATATGTGGAGGATTTCCAGGATAGAAATCTGCACGAGAGTCTTCCCAAGTTGTTCTAGGAGATTGTATTGGATTTTTGGTTGTGGATTGTGAGGAGGTCCTAGAACAATTACCTTGGATCGGTAGAGTGATGACAACACACTTTGAACTTTTATTATTTATGGTAATGGTGGCAACACAATCATCAAAGGTTCATAAATTGTGGATAATAGAGTTTTAATCATGTGTGATGTGGGTATAATTGGCATTATTATCGTTATTCCTTGAATTGGAGGCTTTTCCTTTGTCATGATCTTGCAAGGGAGTTTTAAATATGGTATGATCAACATTTTTATTGCCTTGTGAATTGTATACTGAAATGATTCCTTGTTCAACGAGGTCTTGAATTACATTTTTGAGGGTCCAACATGAAGATGTCTTATGTCCCTTTCCACAATGATATTTATAGTATTTATTTTATTTCCACTAGCCGGGTTTGATCAATGAGGGTTCATAGTTTTTGATGTATGGTAGTTGGATGACATTAGATTACAAGTGTGCTTTTAAGACTAATTTGATGGGTTCACCCAATGGGGTGTATGTTCTCTTAGTACATGGAGGACCTTTGTGTTGTTGGCTATTTTGAACTGCATTCAATGTTTTCCCTTGTGTTTGGGTAATAAATGTGTTTGATGTGGATGGACCTTTGAGATGAATGGAAGGACCTTTGCTTATTACTTTAGCATTAAAAAATCCATCATTAGTGACATTATTTTTTTAGGACCAAAGATTGCTTTTGTCAATATTAGGATTTGGGGTCTCTTTGTGTACTTTGACTAGTCCCTTTGCGACAAGACCCTTTTCAATAAGGACACCTTTCTTAAGGATTTCATCAAAAGTCATGCAACATTGGATTTGAAGACCAGTCATCATTTTTGCATTAAGGTTTTCCACAAACATGGTAACTAGTTGTTTCCTAGGGATGTGACAAGGAAACTTGCTAGCTATACTTCACCATCTTTGGTAAAATGAGGTAATGACTCCCCTTATTTTTTAGCGGTGCATAAAGTTGTAAGGGTTACATCACTTTCAATGTTAAAGGCAAAGTGATTAATGAATTTATTAGCCAATTCTTCCCATCTTCTAATCCCTAGAGGAAGGTGTGTGAACCAATCTGGCATCGAACCCGTGAGAATTTGTGGGAATATTTTGATTAAATAGGTAGGATCATATGCGACTACCATATATGCCATATAAAATTATTGTATGTGTTATACTAGACCCCCTTTCCTTTTGTACTTGGGTAAAGTTGGTGTCGCGAAGTGAGGGGGAAAGGCCGACATGTATAGATTTTTGTCAAATGGATAGGGGCACAATTCTTCCATGGAATAAGTTTTCATGCTGGTCCCCAATTGCATGTTTGTCATTTGCTATTGTATGGCTTGTAGTTGTTGCATCAAGCTGTCTGCGAGAGATGGTGTTGTTTTGGTTTGAATTTGCATCATGGTAGTGTTGTTGGGGTCATATGTGGGATTTGGATTGACATTTTTTGGCGTGGGGCCTTGGTTACCTTGTTGATGTGTAAATGTTGCATTGGTATTGGTTTGGTTTGGAGTGAAATTTAGATTTTTCCCAAAAGTCATGTTGGTATCTGGTATGGTGTTTTGAAATTGTGGTGTAGGCTCTTGATTTGTTCCTTGGATTTAAAAGGTTGGTCCTTGATTCATGTTTTAGAAGGATGGTGTGGGTCCTTGATTCATGTTTTAGAAGGATGGTGTGGTTCCTTGATTGGTATTTGAAAATGTAGGTCCTTGATTGATGTTTGAAAATGTAGGTCCTTGATTAGTGTTTTGGAATGAGGGAGTGGGTCCTTGGTTGGTGTTTTGATCTGGCATTTTTTCATGGGATGATACGAATTCTCCTAGATTTTTTTGGTTGATTTGATGGGGTAGTGTTTTTGAATTTGGAATGTAGGACCTTGATTTGTGCTTTGAAATATGGGTGTGGGACCTTGAGATGTAGGACCTTGGTTCATGTTTTGAAATATAGGTGTAGGACCTTGGTTGGTATTTTGAAAAAGAGGATTTGTAAAGGTCTTACCCATGAAACTTGATAAGCTACCAAATGTAAAATTTTTTCCTTGTGTTGTTGCATGAGTTATCTTATTTCCAAATGTGGCGATGCTAGGGATATGTGTGGTAGTTGTTGGCATGTGTGTTGTTGTCCCAAGTGGTAATATAGTAGACATTATTTATGAAGATGACATCCCTAATGCTAATGGGTTTTGAGCATCTCCTTCCACAATTGTGGAGACATAAAAGCCTCAAGGAAGTTTAGAACCCTTTTTAGCTAGTGCATAAAATTATCTATTAGGATCGACACTAACAAGCTCATCAATAAGGCACAAAATCCTTGGATCTTGGTAAGATCTTTCAATCTCTTCGAGAGTCACTTTCTTGTTGAATTCATCTAGGCCTAGATTGTAAAGTGTGTTGATTGGGTCTCTTTGTGGTGTATATTAACTTGAATTTGTGTTATGATGTGGACTAGAAAATGGGTCATATAAAGAGTCCATGTC
The DNA here is from genome assembly GCA_007115665.2 of Sequoiadendron giganteum. NCBI lineage: Eukaryota > Viridiplantae > Streptophyta > Pinopsida > Cupressales > Cupressaceae > Sequoiadendron > Sequoiadendron giganteum. The sequence continues at coordinate 478,287,891 of CM021102.1, forward strand.
CTTTATTTTAGTTCATGACCTTGTTTCAACCATGTAAGACTTGCAAATTTGGAAGGTAATGCAAGGTGATATGAAATTACACATTGTTTTTGTGATTTTTTGAGTATAAGGATGCAAGGTGATCATGCAAGGGTAATGAAAGACCAAAGGATGGGATTAAATGAAGCTAAATGAAACTAAAGGATTTCAAATGGTACAAAATGGAGACTAATCTATGGTTAAAGATAATGATAATTGAGGCTAGATGATACTAAATCAATGATCAAAGGTTATGGTGCAACTAAGTCTAAGATGAAGATAAGCTATATTTTTGTGTTTTTGGGATATAAGGATGCAATATAATTCTAAGGTTAAGGAATGATAAGATTTTTGGGGATTGAATATTGCATCAAATGGTTGTCATTAATGTCAGCAGGTTGTCATTGATGTCAATACAGTATTGTATGTATGACTCGTTTACTAGAAGTTATTTCCCATTAAAGATGACCATTATATGTGGTCCGGTATGTTGGTTTTTAGGTCTGATTCCTACCATGTGACAAACTATGACTCAAATATTTGAAGATCTTGGATAACCTAGTGTGTGCAATACTCTATGGATGTTTGGCTGACCTAATTGATGAGTGTGATACATATATATACATATATGTCTCTCTGGAAGATATGAATGATATGGAAGATATGAATGGATGAGAGGCTATGCAAGAAGGATATAGAGGTAGAAAAGGTTGTGAATACAACATACTAGAATAAGCGAAGCAAGAGAAGACAATACATGCATGATCAAAGAAAAACTATTGAGCGATTACTGATAAATAGTACTACCTATACTAAGTTTCATCTGGAACATAATCCAACATAAGAAAGGTGTAATTCATCAGTTCAATTTTGGCGGTAAGCCATCACTTTTGTATCTCTATGGCAGTGAGCCCTCCAGGTTGTATCCATATGGACAGTGAGTCCTTATTCCAGGCAGTGAGCCTTATTCTAGGTAGTGAGCCTTTTTATAATTAGTTTTGATATTCTCTAGTGTGAGTTAATCCTCACCGTGGTTTTTCCTCATTGGGTTTTCCACATAAATCTAGTGTTATTGTGTTTATGTGATAAATTTAAGTTTCTACATTTATAAATAAATCATTTATGATTTAGTTCCAGTAAATTAAATTGGTGATAAATGATTCACCCCCTCCCTCAATTATCCTATTCAATAATTTGTATCAGAGCAAGGTCCTTTGGAATAAGTCTAACAACTTGAAGGAGATCTTGGAAGGTTGAAAAAATGGTGAAGGTATATAACCTAGATGAAGAATTGAGAACAGAGACCTCAAAGTCTAAGAATGAAGATTTGAAAGAAAATGTCAAGCAAGCCGATGAATGTATTTATAAACTAAGAAATCAGATCTGGAAATTTAAGTCGAAGCACAAAGAATTTTATTAGGAACTAAAAGAAGCTAAGAAGATTGCTAAAAATCTAAGGATGAAACTTGAAGAAAGTAAAAAGGTGGAAGAGAATCTGAAATCGGAAATTGAGCAAAGCAAAGAAGTTATCAATCAAAAAATAGAAAAATCTAAAAAGCTTGAACACGAAATAGTAACTCTTAAATTTGATCTAGAAAAGGGAAAAAGTTTTGAAGAAAAATTCAAGATAAGTTCGGGATTGCTTGATGAATTGTTTTCATCTTAGAAGCCTACAAAGGATAAAGGTGGTCTAGGATTCGTAGAAGGATAAAGTTCAAAAAATAACCCAAGTTTCAACAAAATGAATAGTCAAAGGAAAGATAGTACTTATCAAGGCAAGAATAGAAGGATCAATATCAAAAGGATACCCAACTAACAACCTAATGATCAAAGGTACCCATATTTTAATGGATTTTGTTACTCATGCAATAAATTTAGACATAAAGCAACATAATATAGAAGTATGCTAAATCAAAATAGATTAAGTCAGAATGTTGGACTCTTTACTGGATAATGTTATGTGCGTAACACATTTGGACATAAATCTGTTGAATGTAGAAGTCAGATAATTATGAACAAATTCAATACCAGTAGAAGATTTCATTCATTCCAAGGTTATTGTTACACATGTAATATTTTTGGACACAAGGATAACCAGTGTAGGAAAAAGATGAATAAAAGCACTCATGATCAAACATTTGTTGTGTGCCACTCTTGCAACAAACCATGACATTTTTCAAAATTTTGTAAGAACAAAGTTGGGAAGAAACTGAATCCGAAACAAAAGGACAAGTTAAATCTAGAAGAAATGAGAAGAGAAATGACAAAGATTTGGAGAAAGAAAGAAGAAGCTGAGAACAAGGAAAAATTAGAGAATCTTGTATCTGTATCCGGTGTAGATGCCCCTTCTATGAAATGAATCCAGTAATGGCTTCAGGGAGAGAAATCACAGAAAAATATATCTATCCCTCGGTATAAGGGGTGTCATGTGATGACACAAGGATATGTGATGAAAACTCTCATTTTGAAGGTAATGAAGAAAATTCTGATAGAAAGAAAGCAATACAGAGGATTTGCGAAATCATTTTTGGTTGTAGTACATTTTACAATATGGCTAATAACTCTAGTAGAAGAAAGATATGATAGACTAAAGTATGAATGATGATGTCATGAGAAATAAATTATCTTTTATGATGAAACCCTAAAAAGCAATAATAAGTAGGATTGAGTAGTCATTTTCACTTTTGAGGTGAATGAGCTATTAAGTGAAAGAGGTTTTTGGCAAGAAAAAGTACGAAGAACAAGGTTGAAGAAATGGTGACATTCAATCCATGCAACAACAATTTATAGAAATTGAGTAAGTTACAGATTGATGAGTTTGATTGGGAAAAGATTAGGAATCTAGAGACTTCTCTTTCAGTTGAGCAAATGCAAATGGTCAAGAATCTAGGGCACAAGGGATTAGACATTTGGAGCAAATTTCCATAATTTTCGAATGTGGACATTATTTAGGCTATTCTAGGTAGAATTCAAGGTGAATAGATGATCCTTGACAAACCCTATGAAATAATGAAAGAATAAATTACAACAATAACATGATTATGCAATAATGGAACCATTCCAGTCAAGAAGTCTGTAAAGAACAAATAGGTTGAAGCGCTAACTAGGGTAACAAGAGATCAAAGGGCACTTATAATTCACACCATAATCAACCCAGTAATAAGGTATGTGGCATATGGCATCTCATATAAGATTTATTTTAGGAATAGGGAAGGTTCTACCTCAACGATTGCCATTTATGTTGCACATCAAATGGTTAAGATAAGGAGGATTTTGACTCATGTGAATTACTAAGAAATTAATTAATGAAAAATATAACAATGACACAAAATGAAAACTATCCTTTTCACTTTGGATCTCTGGTTATATGCTTGATGATGTATTTTATGTATTCATTACCATTGAAAGAAAATGGTGTGTGGAAATTAGCTACACGTGTTGGGAAGCAAGTTTACCGATATCTAAATTATCTAACTAAAAAAGAAAAGGTTTACAAAGAATATTTTGAAATCAAAATGAATGCATGAAATTTTGGTATGGTTTTTCAATCTGATAATGATATTTGAAGCAGGATTCTCCTCTAGAAAGAAGAAAACAAGAAGAATCAATTCATGTTCCCCTCCAAAAATAAAGAAGCAAAAGATAGATGAAAAGGAAACAAAAATTGCAGAAAAAATCAATCTGGTATCAACAAATGACGATGAAGAAGATGTCACTAAAGAAAAAGTGTTAAAAATTATTGAGCAACCTAATGGATTGAAGACAAATTAAAGGAATAGTCACCCAATGAAACAACAAAAAGAGATGAAATCCAATTGGCTATGGAAGAAAGATGTCAACATGCACAAAAGAAGTTGATTGAGAGTATAAATGAATTGAAATCCTGCATCAAGAGTGTAAATAGTGTATACAGGTATTGTCTCTAGTGGCCTACTAATATTGGGAACTACAAAAAAAATTGATTCTATTGAGGATGAATTAAAATCTATTGGAAAAACATATGATGCTCTTAATGACAAGGATGGAATGCAAAAGAAAAGGATAAATTCCTTACAATCTGATCTTGCTGTCATCATAGTAAAGAGGGATAATATTATGAAGACCTTTTGGAAATTCAAAGAGATAATTGAGTTCAGATTGGAACAAATTTTTGGTCTCCTGGTGATTGCTGAGAACAATGCATAGAATATTGCTATTCCAGATAATCTTCTAGAAACAATTGATTCTATAGAAAATAACAATAGTATTTGTTTATGCATTAGGCTAGTAGTGGATTCCTAGAAGACATCTTTTGAAACTGAAAGAAAAATACAAGGAAATATTTTAAAGAAAGAAGGATTGAGGGAAAGAATCATTTTTCATAACCTTTTTGTAGAAATTCTGTAATAAAAATGAGAGATGGAGAGATGAATAATCAGAGGAAAAACTTTTTGTAGAAATTTTTTGATAGGGGGAGCAGTCTGTACATTCAGTATAGTATACATGAATTTTTTTGTCATTGATGTCAAAGGGGGAGAAAGGAACAAAGGTTGTTGTTGGCTATTCACATCTTGTGTTGCCATCAATGACAAAGGGGGAGATTGTTGGATATTGAAGATTGCATCAAATGGTTGTCATTGATGTCAGCAGGTTGTCATTGATGTCAACATAGTATTGTATGTATGAATTGTTTATCATAAGTTATTTCCCATTGACGATGACCATTATATGTGGTCTGGTATATTGGTTTTTAGGTCCGGTTCCTATAGTGTGACAAACTATGATTTAGATATTTGAATATCTTGGACGACCTAGTGTTTGCAATACTCTATGGATGTTTGGCTGACCTAATTGATGAGTATGATACATATATATGCATATATGTCTCTCCAAAAGATATGAATGAAATGGAAGATATAAATGGATGCTAGGTTATGCAAGAAGGATATAGAGGCATAAAAGGTTGCGAATACAGTAGACCAGAATAAGAAAAGCAAGTGGAGACAATAAGTGCGTGATCAGAGAAAAACTATTGAGTGATTACTGATATAAAATACTACATGTACTAAGTTTCATCTGGAACTGAATCCAACACAAGAAAGGTGTAATTCATTAGTTCACTTTTGACGGTAAGCCATCACTTTTGTATCTCTATGGAAGTGAGCCATCTGGGTTGTAGCCATGTGGACAGTGAGTCCTTATTCGAGGTAGTGAGTCCTTATTCCAGGCAGTGAGCCTTATTCTAGGTAGTGAGCCTTTTTGTAACCGATTTTGATATTCTCTATAGTGTGAGTTAATCCTCACCATGGTTTTTTCCTCATTAGGTTTTCTACATAAATCTGGTGTTACTGTGTTTATGTGATAACTTTCAGTTTCTACATTTATAGATAAATCATTTATGATTTAGTTCTGGTAAATTAAATTGGTGACAACTGATTCACCCCCCTCTTAGTTGTCTTGTTCAACAAAGATGATAGTGATGCTATGTTCAAAGGGGTATGATGTGAAGCTAAATGACACTAAGGATATGAACCTTAAGGTTTAAGAAAAAGGATGATAATCAAGCTATTGTAGGTCCAAGATAACTAACAAAAATGACATTGACCTTTGTGATGAACAAGATAATGGATTTGACAAGTCGAATCTAAACTAGGATACAAATTTGAGACTCAAGTTTTGACCAAGATGACAATGACAAAGGTTGATAAATTAAAAGATGAAGGTCAATGAAAAGTTGGATAGGTAACCATGGACTGTCCAAAGGCTTGATAGGTTTCCTATATCTGAAATATAAAAGGTATGTGCAACCTAAGGTCTAAGACTACTTATGCAAGGCAAAGGATGATGAGGGAAACCTAGAATGTAATGCAATCCTAAATGAAAGTGATAAGATTGATTGGTAAAACTCTACAAGTCTCTAGATTAGAATTCAAGATCATTGTCAAGATGAATTGATTCAGTTTTGGACAAGGATTTTATGAATTTCTGGTAATTAGGAAATTGCGGCACTATTTTTCTCAGATGCGTTATTTCAGCTGCGGGTTTTTGATGATTAGTTGTGGTTTAATATAGAAGTTGCGGCTCTGTTTTAAGCAGTTACATTGCAATATATCAATTTTGGTTCTCTGGTTAACAGTTGCGACACAAAATTGTAGTTGAGGGCCTATTTTGATTAGTTATGGTTCATAGAGTGTTGTTTTGAAAATTTGATGTTTTGGACTAGTTTTTAGATGGATTTTTGATTGGTTTTGATGAGATTTTGTGAGATGAAATTTGGTAAACATAGAAAATAGTAAAAAAAAACTTGTTTGGTCTAGTTTTGAGTGTGAAAATGTTTGATTTCAATGTGGATAAGACACTCATAAACAATTCACAACCTAGGCTGGAAAAAAATACTACTTGCTGGATCCCTACTTGGATTGTTCCAAAAACCTAAACATAGCGGACAACTAGAGACCTTGGTGGTGCTAGCTCCCCTTTAAATGGTACAGGCTCACCAAGATCTCTTAACCCCTAAGATTTGAAAAACTTGAGGGATTTCTTGTCTCTACAATAAATGGTGGAACGTAGGGTAGCTTCAGAATGACCATTGTTGCACCATCAAGTAAAAGGATCTTTGGCCACTAAAACAAAGGTTCATAGTTAATACTTAGGGACATGGCACCTTGCAAGCATCCAAAAATCCACTTAAGGATTTAATCACTCCTACTAGGGGCACTTATACTTTTTACTGTAGTACCCCATTTTGAATGACACTATATGACTAAGGCCTACATACCATGAGGAATTAACATTTTAGTCTTATCCACTTGTATACTAGCTCGAGCGAAAAAATAGTTGGAGTTGTTCCCTCTTATGAGGTAGGTCCCTTTAAAGGTGAAAAAAAGCGAGACAAGTATGTTGTTTTTGATCTCCCAGATCGCACGAAGCATAAGGAGAGAGCATATACAACACCTTTTTCTAACACTTGCATGGGGTTCATTTTAATTCCAATTCTAAATGTATGGGTGATTATACAAGTGCCAAAGGAATGATTTTTTTTTCTCTATATTTCCAAGCGGTGTGAGAGAAGAGCATACACATCCAATGGTAAAATACAAACCACAAGACACGATGGACACATGTTAATTTTAACCTTTCTTATGATGACAAACAAACACTTGTATTCTTTTTAAAACCGATGACGTGTGATGCAAGTTCATTTTAGATCCCATGAATGAAATATAAATTTTATTGTTCATTTTAACCCTTTATGAATGATAATGCATGTTCATTTTGTTGTACCCAAACCAAATTTTTTGCTTCATTAAGGCAATTTGCTTAAAATGGTATAAAACTTGTAATAATGATGTCAAAACTCAGTTTTTGGGAAAATCAAGTATGGGATTTTGGTCAGTGTGATGTTAGGAAGATATTGGCAAAATTTGAAAAAATTGAAAATTAAGGTTTTCGGACCCCTGTTTTTAGGTCAAAAAACCCTAAAAATAAAAACTTGTTAGAATTGGCTAAAATTAATTTTGATTGGATTATTTTGCATCATGATCACAATGGTGAAGTCAGTTTCAGTTAAAAGCCAGTTTAAGCTTGGTGGGTAGTTTTCACTTTTTTTAGGAGAAAAGTTAGGACCTTCAAGGTCGTCAATTGCAGTTGGCCAATACAAAGTGTCAAAATCTAAGCCTGAAACTCAAAGTAGAATATTCTATGATGAAAGATGCTAAAAAAGATGCGTCTCGACGGAGGGGATTTTCAAATGGAAAAAAGTGCAAAAAAATATTTTATCTGGAAACACTTTCACTTTGTAACGTGGGAGATGCTTGTGCAATCAACATGTAAATCAACTTTATAGTGTCTGCACATGTGAAAATGGTGAAATACAGTCACACACACACATCAATAATAGTAATGCTTCTACATGGTCAAATTAGTAGCCAACACGGTGTTCACAGAGTGCAAAATGGAGGAAAACATCAAGTCCAGAACAACTCTGCACCCCTATAGCTCAAGGGCACCCTTCAATTTGGAGGCTCAAATTCAGTTATTTCTGGTTGCAAATACATTCATTCTCTCTAATTTTCAATCAAATTTCTGACAAGCTATCAAGTGATTCCATCTGATTTGTGAAACTCCGACAATTGGAGGCGGAAGTAGAAGTAACAGAGAGATTACACATTACAAAGACAGTCAAATTTGCAGTTTCTGTGCCCCTGTAGCCTAGGGGCGCCCTTGAATTAGACATGTCAGATGGATGAATTTGCAATTTTTGTTTCTAGGGAATCTTTTTTGATTTAGCCTAGCTCTGCAATGCACCCGTTCACAAGATCATTAGATGTGCTGAGTGACCGTGGTAGTGGTTCTAGCAAGCACGTAAAATGAAGGATATATAAAAGTAGAAATATCAAATTGTACCTCTGCTGGCTAGGGGTGCCTTTCCTTTTGGCCAGTCAGACGAGGTTTCTAGCAGCTATTGTCTTCACAAGATCTATGCAGAATCCTTCTAGCTATTTAGTGAATCTATTTGTCAGCCTTCAGGATCTATCAATCACCCATAATCAAAGAATTAGTGCAAAATGGAGACAAGCTAAAAAATGGCTAAGGAATTTACATATTGCCTTAAAAAAGGTGCCCTTCTTCTAGAGCCACTAAATGTAGTCTTTCGCTTCGTCACTTCCAAGAACATCTCTTCCAAGTTGTTCTAGTTATGCAACAAGCATGTCAGCACACAAATTAGAGCAATCCAGCTCCTGGTGACAAGGATCAAAGTACAGTGTTCAGTTGAAAGTAACAATTTATAAAATCAATCAAAAATGCATTTTTCTCCTCTGCAGGCCAAGGGTGCCCTTGCATTTGAGGGGCTTAAACCAACTTTTAGACGCTCTACATACAATCATTATTTGCAGAATTATTCTAGCTACATGATGGATACTCTAGCTATGTGATGGATCCAGTATCCAATCAACGAGAGTCATCATTCACTGGTAGCAGTAGTTTGAAGCATGAAATGGAAAAACAAAGAAATGGTTATCTGGTGGCATGTACATTCTTTTTAAGAAAGGCACCTTTATTTTTGAGGCACCAAACTCAGTTTTTAGCACTCACAACTCCCAAAAGAAATTTCACCAGAGTTGCTCTAGCTATGCAATGGATGTGTCAGCTTAGCTCCAACATTAATCGGGCATCCAAAAATTGGAGTTCAACAGAGGCTGTGTTGACGTTTTCAGGCAACTACAAAATAGGAAGTTAGCTAAAAATCTCAAGTTTTGAAGGAAGACGCCTAGAAAGTCAAAGTTTGAATTTTTGGAATCAACATGCAATTATAAGATGACCCAAAAGGGTGGAACTCAGTTAACTGAATAAAATAATATTAAAATCTCCAGTTTCATTTGTTAGCTTTTGCTTGCAAAAGGCGTATTTCTTCAATATTTTAAAGGTGGCGCCTATTTTGTAACTCAAAGTCAGTTTTGCTTATATTTCTAACTTCGAGTCAATTTTTGTTGATCAAAGTGGGGTCCAATCAGATAATTTCTTTTTAGATCAGAGTTTCTACTTGCAGTTGGTGCTTAAACCCTCAAAATTCTATTTATTTTAAAGAGGCGTCCATTTCTCTCACAACAGGTTGAGTGTAAATGAGTTTTCTCTTGTGCAAGCAATATTTGAAGGTGCTACAATTATAATTTTTCAGATTTCCTTGCAAATACAGGTCCATAATAATCAACAGACTTCAGACAAGCATGGAAAATTTTATAGAAGAAGAAACATAAAACTTCTATCTTTTGTCTTAAATTCTTCTCTTCTTGTCTTAGGTATTCTTCACATGTCCAAGAATTCAGTGACTTTTGAAAATTTTGATCTTCTGGGTTGGTTGTGCACAACTTTCTCTACAAAACCCATGTGTTAGAATTTTTCAGGAAAATTTGCCTTGAAGCTTCAATTCTCGAAGCTCTGCTTTTCTCAACTAAAATTCCTTTGCATGTTAGAGTAAAAGTCAATATTTTTGAAAATGGAGGATCTGGGTTTGCTTAAAATCGTCTTTTGCACAAAACCCACAATCCAATTTTTTTTTAAAAACATCCACCCTCGCAGCCCCTATTGCCCCCAGTTGTGTCTTTGCATGTCAAGCTAAAAGGCATTTTTTTTCAGATTTGTGATGTTGTGGGTTTGTTTAGAATTATTTTCTGCACAAAACCCACGTCTTATAATTTTTCGTGAAAATTGCCCCCCGATAGGCTATTTTTAGCCTCATCAAGAGTCATTTTAGCTTTTCAGAGAAAGTTGTCAGAACATAGCCATGTTTACAGTCAATAGATGAGTTTTTCATAATGCAGTTCACACAGACCGAATTCAAGACCAAGTCAATCTTAATTCATCATTTCATCAGAAAATTTGACACTGATTTGTATCAAGCGCATCTAGAAGGTTGATAGGCATAGTCACTCAAGTCTACATGGTTTCATGCCTCATATAGCTGATTGTCTTCCAAGGCCAGTTTAGAGGGTTGATACTATTGGAATTCTGCGTGTGCATCAAGTTCATTTGCATTTCTCACAACTAGAGGGTTCACAGTCAAACTTTGCGGTTTCATCATGCAACACTCTTCCATAGAGAAAAGCGTGAGAAGCATCAAGCTACAGAAGAAACAGTGGCCATCACTTCAGTTATAAAACTGCCAGAGTTAACAGTAAGTGAAATGCTAGTTTAAATGTGCAAAGATGTCTAGGATTGATTTAGTTGTTGATAAGCAGTGAATTGACAGTTGAGATGTGTGATGACCTTTAGATGGTGATGCACTCAACAACCTCATGGAGGGGTTACTTGCTCAAGATCATGGCAAGTGAACTCTAGATTAGGACGTCCCACCTTTTCAAGATAGACATCATATGCAATAGTTAACTCGATACCTCTTTCCGAGTTAACTCGTTGTTCCACATCTCATGCACGTCTATTTTGGAATTTCCTATGTACATATGGAGTTTTCATTCTCCGTTAACTGATGCTAGTTATTAGTTAATGTGCTTATCAATAAAGACTTGCATGTTGCACACATCCATTTGATTTAGCTTGTTCTAGTTAGCTGATGGTAGCTTTCCAGTTAACTGTATAGTTGCATACAATTAGGTTTAGCAATAAAATCTCACTGCTTGTGAGACAGTAGTTGACTCAAGGTGATTTTAGGGTTCCCTAGACCTTTGATGTCTATAAATAAGAGCTCTTTTATCATTTGTAATTAACTTTTGCATGCAATAGTAATATATGCTGAGCCACCTTGCCTAAAATATTGCTGCTCTTTTATTTGTTCACGAGCTTTTACTATTATAATAAATAGTTGAGCCACCTTTCTTGAATGTTATAATTATGGTGTTTGTTCATCTTAGTTAAATGGGGTTGCTAGTTTGATCATTTATTATATGCGTGTCTTGCCAATGCAATTTGCTGTCCTAGTTTGCTTACCTTGTGTTGTGTTAATAATTGTTCTTTCGATCTACGCCTCGGATAGGGGTCCCTCCTCCTTGGAAATTTAGTGAGAAGAATTATCATCTATGTGTCGTTACCAATAAGTTGGTTGCATATCTATACCTCGGATAGGGGTTCCTCCTCCTTGGAAATTTAGTGATTAAGCTTATCATTTGATGTCGTGCCTAATAAACTTCATAGCAGCCTATGCCTCGGATAGGGGTTCCTCCTCCTTGGAAATCCTATTGTAGAGTTTATTGTGTAAACACATTCCTGCTCCTAATTCCTCATGCTCTATTTTTCTCGAGGGAATAGGATAGATTAGAAGCATTTAGTTTTTAGTTGTAGTTAAGATCTACAAAACCAGAGAAAATCCTTAGCTGCAACGTTCTTGGTTTCCTTAACCTTGCGCCTCTTCCAACCAAGTCAAAAAGATAGGATCTAGAATACTTTACTTTTTCACACATATTAGCAAAAGAGGGAGCTTCCCCTCCTAATTTGAAGAGCAATCATTATGCACTGTGCATAGCTGTCCATACCAACTCACACTCCAGAGGTGATAATTGTTATGCCAACACATTTTAACTTTATGATTGTGATGCAAATTTATAGTTTTTGCAAGCAAACAAACAAAATTGAAAACTTAAATGAAAATAGGATGAGCTTGATTGTTTCTAAAGAAACAGATTGTAAACTCCTTAAAACCAATGCCACATGCTGAAAAGAGATGATTAGCACACCAAAAACCTTAGGAAAATTCAAACAAAATTGAAAAATAGAAAAAAATTATACCTTGACAAACAAATGTGTCATTCGGGTTCACAATTATGGCACTACTATGACACACCCTAGATCAGTTGTGTCATTTCAGTTGCATCTCAAGATCTTGTAGTTGCTTCCTAATTTCAAATTTGAAACTCCTACCTTTAGATGTGTCGTTGTGTGTCTCAGTTGCGTCGTTATTTCAAATCTCAGATTCCTTCCTAGTAGTTGTGTTGTTTCCCTTCAGTTGCGTCATTACACATCTCAGTTGCGGCTCACAAATTTGTTACATGGAAAAATAACAAAGAAAACATGAGGCTTTTCTACAAAATCCATAGGATTCACATTAGATTCACCAATATAACATATATTAAGTGACAACCAAAACACTATCTAAGCTAGAAATCCAATCTAAAACAAAGAAGAACAATCAAACAAAAGGGATAAAATAAAATTAATCAAATAGAAAAACTCCCCATTGTTTGAAGTTTAATAACCTCCTTTACCTCTCCTTAAACAACCTTTGAAAGTTGCCCTCAGATCATTGTAAGTGTGTGAAAATACTTGCAAACAATAAGCATGAAAGTTAGAGATAAGTGGTTGTTAAGTCAAAAATGGAGGAGAAGAGCTTCTTTTATAGACAACCATTCGAACAGATGAATGAGATTGAGCTTCTAGAAAGATTCCAAGATCGACGGTTGAGAATACATGCACCACAAAGTAGTGAGGTAGGGACGACTAATATGGAAGGTTAACATTAAAAAGAGCCCATAAGCAATCAATGGTTGAGATTAAAAAATGAGATAGTGGAGGGAGATAATGGAGGAAATTTATTCCATGAGAAATGAATCTTTGACCATGTGGAGGATAAATAATTTATTTGAGGAAAAAGGAAGAGGACATTTAATTAAAATGATTATTGCAACCGATTTAATTAAATAAGAGGAAATAGAAAAGAGGAATTAAATAATTAATTTAGATTAATTATTTAATAGGGGAGAAATTACAAAAAGATAATTAAATAATTTTGATAATTATTTAACTATAGAGGAATTGAAAAAATTAATGAATAGATAAATAATAATTATTTAACTATGTATGAATGATGAAAGATAAATAATTAAATAAATGCTAATTTATTTAATCATTGAAGAAAAGGATGTTAGTGATACAATTAAATTTATTTAATTGGACATTGAAGAATAAAGTTCAAGAGATGAATTAATTAAATAATCAAAATTATTTAATTAATAGAAGAACATGATCAAAGAATTAAATAATTAAAATTATTTAATCACGTGGGAGGGAAGATCAAGATAGCTAGAGTTTGGTTTTCTAGCTTTGGATCAAGTTTTAGGCTATATTTTTTACTTTAAATCAAAGTTATTTGAAAACTACTTTATGAAACGCAAAGAAAAAATATAAAAAGATAAAAATAAAATATCCTAAGGCTCAAAAGGATAAGCTTCTCCTTTATGGATTAAAGTGAGGAAGGTTGATTCTAAACATTAACAAACATGCAATACACCTAAGCAAGCCTAAAATTAATTAGGTGGGTGTATCCGTAGACATCTAAAAATTTCCAAATGTATCACACATTCATATCTTTCATCATTTTCATAATCTTCATCACTTTCTCATTTCATTCCCACCACTTTCATCATTTTCATCATTTTTGACATTTTTCCTCTAAGTCACCATTTTCCTCTATTAATTAAATAATTTTCTAATTATTCAATTAATTCATCATTTTTTCCTCTATCCCACCTAATTAAATTATTAGAAAAACTATTTTTCCTCCATCTCCTATAATTAAATAATTTTTAATTATTTAATTAACTAATTTTCCCCTCCCACTTGGACATGAAATATTTTATTTCAAAAATAGAATATTCTCTTCCTCTCATAATTAAATAATTTTTAATTATTTAATTTCCTATTTTCCCTCTCAAAGGAATATTCTCTTTTCAAAATACCTCAAACTAATTTCCTAAAAATAAGGAGATATTTTTAGTTAACTAAATCTCTCATTAATTCTCCACCCTTAATCTCCTTGATTTAATCTCATCCATTGGTCTCAACTTTCAATCTCCACCATTGATAAATTTTTTGAAAATCTATAAAATAACCCATCCTCCTCATTCAGATGCATTGAGAAGAATTCATTAAGCATTTTGAGCAATCTTGTGGGTCAAATTCAAGCTTTTGCAAAAGTTGGGTCCTAGGTTTTGAGCAATCCAACACACCAATTCATCAAGCACTTAAAATAGAATGATAGGTTTGCTTTGTTTTGATCTTGTTTTTCATTTTCTTAATCTTTTCAAAAGAAATTGTATTCAATTCCATTAGTTAATTGGTTTAATTGATCTTTCTTTCATTGGCTTTAAAGACTTCTAACCCTAATTGTGCTAATTTCTTTTTTTTTTATCAATTTCCCATGAAACTCGTAACCACATTCTAGGATACTTGGTGGGAGCCACATCATTTTTTTTAAGTAAAAGGAATTAAGCCAACTATTTATATAATATAATAGAAAAAAGAGTACAACAAAATATATGTCTATAACTGATCCAGGATAACAAGATATCCCTTACACTTGCACCCTAACTAGACATCATTACAATATGATATGACTGTATATCAAATATGTTGTAACATCAAAATGTCAACTTCTTATATGGCTTAAAGTTTTTGGTGACTTACAGGTTATAGAGACACTTCCAATTTATATTGACATTTTTTGTTTTTGCATAGTGATGCTTATGAAGGTTTACAATGGTGCTTTTATTTAATTTGACATTTTTGTTTTAATACTTTTGTGTTTTCTATCATTGCAGGTTACAACAATGATTTTGTAGATTATAGTAACACTTTTGCATATTACATTGGCACATATGCTTTGAATTGATGCATCTGTCATGACTTGGTGCTTCTGTCTGGGTTACAATGATGCTTATATGGTAAATCGATGCTCTTTCCTAAATTATAGCGACATTTTGTTATTTGCAGTGTTGCATTTGTTTATGTGATTTTAGATTTTACCTAACCCTAATGTGTGTGCTTAATATTTTTGATGTTTTAGACTAACATATTTGTGTAACTTGTGGCAAATTTTGGGATAATACTAAAATTGAGAAACTACTAACAAATTTCTTGTAGGGCTTTATTGCCTTAATTCTTAAAATTAATCACATTTTAATTTGGTATTTAAAAAGAGCTTGTGTGCTATGTTTGGTAGACTAGTGGTGTATATGCTCTCTCCTTGCACTATGTGTGATCTTAGAGATCAAAAACACTATTAGTTTGTAATTTTTTTCTTTACACTAAAGGAGTTGTCTATGCATGCTCTCCCCTTACACCTAGTGTGATCCTAGGGATTAGAAATAAAAAAATTATTCCCTTTTTCTTTTACAATAGGATGATTTCTTATGGATTTCATAACCCCAAGGATGACCTCAACCATGTTTTTGGGTGGGACATATAAAGGGGATAGAACAAAAGTTGTACCACAAGGTGTGGCCAACATCGTTCGAGCCAAGTCACTTGAACCTTGACTCGTTGAGACACATTTTGTGAGGAGGAGAGGGGAGAACCATCTCAACTAAGGCATTATCACATGGGCTCATGGCTCATCGATCCCCCACTATGAACCTTTTTTTTAGGAGCCTTTAAGATCATTGATCGTTAGCTTATTATGGTGAAACATACAATATCATGTGTGAATTTTTTCACCATGTACTTTCCCTTGTTGAGGTGATCATAATTCCTTGCTAGAACCTCATACTTTGAAGGTGAGGGGTGTCAAGGTGGTACATGACCTTGGAATATCCTAGTCACCCATTCATTGGAAGGTATTAAGTTTCGATGGGTGGGCCAACTCTAAGTTGATACACCTTTTCTCTACTAGCTAGGCTATGAATATTTGGCATGTCTTCACTTGCCAATAGAGACAATTTTAAAACATCACTTAAATTTTCCCATAGTTTATCAAATCCAAGTTCTATCTAAAAGTTTGCATCTATCGAAACATCTCGATGCTTTTGTGCAACCCACCACTTTTAACCCACATCTCTATGCTTTTTCCAAAACACATCGATGCTTTTGATTAAGCATATTGATAGTTTTGATCATTCAATGATTTTGACTAGAAAAATGCTCTCTATCATTTTAAAACCTACACAGTGACACTTTTGGATAATTATTCACTTCTTCTAATCACACTATGTCACTTTTGTGAAATATCGACACTTTTGCTAAGGGTAGTACATCAATTTGGAATCTTGTAATTTTTTTGACTATTGAAATTGATCTTCCAAAATCTTTGAACTCCTGAGTGTTAAAATTTCACAGCTAGTTGATATAGAACCAGAGATGTTTGACAACATAAACATTAGTTTCTCAATTAGCCATTTCATAACTAATCATCAAAATACCTTCAATCCACATCATATTCATTTTGGGTTTCTAGGATACATACCTATAGCCTTGGACAAACAACATCAATCCCATCATTAAACATCAACATATCAAATATGTTAGCAACTTATATCAACCAAATCAACTTTTAGATCTTTTAGCATTATCAATGTTTGTCTTGTGAAATTGCTAGCTTAGTGGAACTATCTCCCCTCTAAGTTTTTCATACTCACTATCACCCCTTTTGCTTGTACTCGAAATTCTATTCCAAGTAAAAGCAACATCCAATCCTTACTAAACTTTTAGATCTAACAAAATTTTGACTCTTAGTGCTCTTAATATCCTCTATCAAAACAAGCCAATATCAATATTAACATCATCCTTTTGTCCAAATCTAATTGACGTGTCCTTCAAACCCATTTTGAATCCCATCCTATAAACACACTATCATCTTTCATTAATATCTCATATCCTATAAGGTCAAAATTGATTGATGCCTATTACATGATCACAATCTAAGAAGAACATGGAATTGTAACCTAGCCATTTAAACGTCACCACTACAAACACTAGCACTAAACAAACATTATGCCAACTATGAGTACTATTGGAGAAGACAATGAAACATTGCATCAATTATTTGGAACCCATCAATACCATACACCTCAATAAACACAACTATCTTATCAACCACTGATAGGCTGTCGTTAGGTCCTACTACTTTAGAATAATTGAATGTCAATTGTTGACCGGGCAGTGTCCAAGGCTATCTACAGAAGGAGATTATTTGAACAACCCATTTTATATTTTCAGTTTTTCTTCAAACTACAGAAATCAAGTCTAATCTAAAGCCATTACTTCTTAACTAGAAAATAATCTTACTCTAAGAAAATCCAGAAATACTAAATTAAAAAGCATAAGACAACTAATTTAGAAAGCATTACGACAAAACTAGAAAGCATGGAAACAAGCAAACTAAACAACTGATGTATTACATAAATAGAAAAGTAAGGGAATAAACAATTCAACATCTCTTAAAAAGTAAAGGAATATTACCAACTACGGAAGATAACTTATACAAATTAAAAACAATGGTGCTCCGGAACAATAGACTTGACTCTTCAACAACTTGTTATTTCCTACTGAACAAAAATTTATCTTTAACAAAGAAAATAACTTAACAATAAAATACTTATCTATCTAGGCTAACTCCCCTCGAGTGGCCAGATCGCGGGCTACTACTTCGTCTTTAACTCACATAAACTACAGATTCTCAAATCCTCTTATTACAAACAGTCACCATCATTCGAATTCAACAGTTACCAATAGACAAAAATCAAATAACTCATTTTAACAGTGATTTGCAAAACCATGTAAACAACATAACGATACTTCCTCTTTGTCTTATTCACTACTTATGAAATTACAGTTTTATAGATAACTTTTTAACTAAATCCTAAATTTAAGATGGCATGGATAGCCATTGAAAAATTCCTCCTTAACTAAAAACTAACTTGATGTCTTTAAAGCTTTAAAACATGTAGAAGGCTCAAGAAGAGCCATAAATTTTTTAACAACATAATTTAAGAATTGAAATTGAATCTTTGACGCATCATCTAGGCATCTAGGAGTGGGTTTACAACATTACTCTTGAGGCACATGCTGGATAAACTTCTACAACAACCGCATGATGACCTGTTAATCCCTACCAAAACACTCAAATCAACCCATTAAACCTGTTTTGGACAATTTCCTCAATTGATCAAAAGAAAGAAAGAAAGCATAATTTTCCTTAAAATAAGTAATTACTTCTCCTAAAGTTTAATAAATTGGCACAGGCTTAGGATTGAATTAGCAAAAGTAAGCTTTCCATATTTTATTATGACAAGGTTATTTTTACGTCATCATTTTCTCCCCTACCTAATTTCTGGTAGGTCCTCTTGCTCCATGGTTAAACCCTTGAGTTCTATTCCATTCTTCATAAAGAGTACTGAGATCATGTGTTTCTCTAGCTGATGCATTGAAAGTTTCAGGGTTATGAATGAACCCTCTATGGAACATCACACTCTCTCTCCACTCATTAAAGAGTCTATTATTCTAATATGTGGAAATATTAAAGGCCGGGGGTGGATTAAGTAGCAAGGGGGGCCTGTATTTCATTCCTATCCATTTCGTTCTCAGTGTTTTCAGGATTTTAATTAGAGAATCAACCCTTCTGAATGACCATCTGATGTTTAGAGGAGAAATAACTTCTCTTTTCTTTAAATAAGCTGGAAGAGGGGTGAACCTTTCCTCGCATGCATGCCATGCTTTTCCAATTAATTTATGTCCATATGCCATGAAATTGTCATAACACAACTTGAGGTTGTTGTCATACCTTTCCTTCATCTTTTCTTTAACAAGAAGAGACAGAAATGTAGCTTTGAACCCATCAGGCCTTGAATTTGGGGACCTGATCTGGAGACCCACTGTTTTCTCTGCCTGTGCAAATTATTTTGTTTGATCTTTCCAATGAATTTGATTTCTTATGGTTGAGAGAAATGCCCTCAATTCTACCTCTCCAACAAACAAATTGATAAAGAAATCTGTATGATTTTTTAATAACAAATCATGCAGAAAGAATTCACAAATTAAATCTTGGTCTTCAGGAGTCAATTCTACAAATATTTTTACAAAATATTTGTCATTAGGCTCATAAGGTTGATCATTATAGATCCTAAATATTTTCCATCTCAGCCATTGTTCATTCAAAAATATTGAGTAAATTCTTGATGGCCTTCTACAATTCAGCAAACAGTCCACAAGTTGACAGGCATTCTGCTTTCCTTTGTAGGCTTTGTGAAATGACTCCTTTAGGAGCACCAGTTCCTTCTTCAGCCTATGATTTCCAGTTTGGACATTTCTGAGGAAGTAACACTGTTCCATCCATTTTGTTAGCAGAGGCAGAATGCTTTTTGGAACCAATCAGTTACAACTGGTTCAGTTTGAATTGCTTTGGACTTAGTTTGGGGTCTCACAATGCATTCCTTCAAATCCTATTCCAGTTCAACTACTCTGTTGATAGAAGTGTTGAACTCCTCAGTCTTTATTTTCTTGTCCTCCTCGAAAGCTGAGAGCATGAGCACACAATTCTATTTTATTTTTTCTATTTCTACATCTTTTTGTGCAATGTTCTCACTATAAGTTTTATGCTTTTCGTACTACTCTTGCACTCGTTCCTGCAACTTATAGATGTTTGAGTCTTTTTTCTGAAATTGTAGCTTCAAGCTTCTTATTTCCCAATCCCTTTTATTTATTATAGCAGTTTGTACAACCAACTCCTCTTTCTGCAATTCTATAAATTCATTATTTTTAGACAATTGTCTCTATAAATCATCAATTTCTAGTTTATACTTTTCTAATTCAGCACTGGCACAACTGGTTTCAATTGTTTCTGTAGACACCGAAAATTGGTCTAGGCCTGTGAGTACACATTCGACATAATTTTCTATAGTCCGTTGTCATGATTAAATAATGTTTATTATTTAATTAACCTTTCTAACACATATTTCCTCTATTAATTAAATACCCCTTTTTAATTAATTCATTAATTCATAAATTACCTTTATTCAACTTGGGATAATTAAATAAATCATATTTGTTTAATTATGTCCCTAACTAATTAATTCTTCCTTCTTAATTAAATATGTATTATTTAATTAAACCCCCTTTATCTATCAATTAAATAATTTATTATTTAATTACACTCCCCCTTTTATCATATTTCAACTATAATTAAATATTTTTATTTAATTATTCATTTAACCCCCTTTTTATCTATAATTAAATATTTATTATTTAATTATTTATATTATCCTTTTCAAAAAAGTCAAATTAAATAAATTACTTTATTTATTTAATTAAAGTCAATTCATTTTCGAATGATTGAATTAAATTAACATTTAATTCATATTTTGATCATGTATGTCACATTCCTCTATCATTCAATTATCTAATCATTCACTCACCTTTTGACTCGAGATCTATTTTTAGTTCTCCAGCTATCTCTGAATTCAACACCTGTTTCTCTTTGCGAGAAGACTCTCCATCACAACTAGTCGATTAACTAGTTCTAACTCATATGCATGTATGCGTTTATTAATTAAATATCTTTAATTAATTAACTAATTATGCATTCGAATTCCTCATCTTCAAGTTCTAACTTTGGCTTTTACACTCAAAGTCTAGTTCTTCTATTTTTGGAGATTAAGATGTTGAACTTGTGTTCTAACTCACGTTCTAACTTAGTCTCTATCTTCAGTCTTTACTAACTCGTGTTCTGAACTCATGTTCTAACTCACGTTCTATCTGACACACAACTCAAATCACATGGCATTCATCAAATCTCATCTGTCGATCTCTCTTTCAATCTGAGCCGATCGTTTGAAAACCCAAAATCTATAAAATGACCTGTCATTATCATTATTCCTCCTCCCGAAATCATACACTTTTGAGAAGAGAAACTATTCTTCGATATTTTGCTTAGACACTCGACAAAGCTATACTTGCATTCAAACACAGAAATCTGAGGTTTTTTTCAAGTTTTCTAATGTTTTTGGATTTGTCAGGACATTTTCGATGGTGTGACATTATGTACAAGGTGTTAGGGCATAGAACAAGGATCTTCCCCTAGTCGGGAATAAGATTAGGAAGATGGAGTGGATAATGTGAGGGAATGGACGTTAGATGCCAATCGTTCCATGTTATGGATAAGACAACCATTTATTATGAGTGATGGTGAAAAAGTCTGAATAGAATGATGGTAGATGAAAGAGTGAGCATGGCCAATGCTAGTAGACAGATACGATCGGATCAACTGTATCCTATGCATCTTGATTGGGGGTATAGTTCTTCCAGACAGACGGGGTAACGAATTTCCAGTGGGATGGGGAGCTATGCTGGTCGACATGTTGGAGTTTGAGATGAGATATGCATTGGGTCCATGTCTACTTGGGATGTTGTACTTCCATTTACATGACATTGCCTACAAAGATGCACAGTTGTTGAGCTGTGGGATGACACTATTGATGGTATGGGGTTGGGAGAGGATAGCTATTTTCTGTCCTCCAATTACAGTAGAGAGAGAGGAGAGACGTCCGTATGTGTTTTGATATACAGGATAGATTACATAGACCCATGTGGGAGACACAGGGTACTGGCGACACACCTTATATATTCTTGATCAGTTCACATGGAGACCTTACATGGATTGTGAGGAGTGGGTGGACGAGGACATACATTTTCCATTTTGCAGACAGACACAGTATCTCATTGGGAGGACTGTTTCGAGTGTTCACATTATAGAGCAACATCTGCCAGATAGAGTTCTGAGACAGTTTGGAGAGGTTCAGGATGAGCCTCGAGGTAGAGTAGAGTTTGCTCGGTCGTCGCGAGAGGTTCCATGGTGGGGACCCATGATTCCAATGGCTACCGCGGAGATAGAGATACAGGCACTTCAGCCAATACAGTGGGGATGGAGAGGTGGATTAGAAGATCTAGGGACTATGGTGGCATATGATGCATGGTGGGTGGTTCATCACCCGATTCCTTATATAGATCCTGACTAGCCAGCACCAGTCGAGAGACGAGGCACAGGGCCGAGAGGACGACGGAGAGGTGGAGGTGCCAAATTGGGTAGAGTTGGTGGTAAAGGTGATGGAGATGACGGCAGAAGGGGAGGTAAAGGCGGGAGACGAGGACAGAGAGGACAGAGAGGGGGTCAGGCAGGTGGACATGCACCTATTCAGGAGGTAGTAGCAGTGGATGTACCGATGGCAGACATCGGAGGGAGAGTGGATCTACAGGCTGGGGGTGAGCATGCTGCAGCGGAGGTAGCAGTTGAGGAGGATGTAGTAGTAGATGTTGTAGTAGAGGATGTTGCAAAGGATTTGGTTGCGGAGATGGCCTTAGACCCTTTGGGTGTGTTGGCAGGATATGGAGAGGATGATGTGGAGGATGACGATGAGGAGGATGCATAGATGGAGGAGCAGGAGAGAGAGCTCCAAGATCGGATTATAGAGGGGAGACGGGATGAGGATGCTCCTAGAGATAGTGACAGGAAGGCTTTGGAGGAGAGGCTTAGACTTATGACTGCAGAGTTTGAGGCGATGAGACTAGAGAGAGACAGTGCCTATACAAAGAGGGACATTGCATATGCAGAGAGGGACAGTGCTCGGACAGAGAGAAACAGTGCTCTCATGGAGAGAGACCAAGCTGTAGCACAGAGACATGAGGTAGAGCAGTAGTTCACAGAGGTTAGACGCCTTTGCAGTGGGTCCTCATTTGATGGCATGGTACGAGAGTTGATTAGAGCGGTGGATAGAGCTAGATACTACAAAGATCTTTATGAGGCCGCAGTGCCAACAAACATACGAGGTCCTACATTTTCAGAGGTGTGTAGTCAGAGCAGGAGTCATACTCGGAGTTAGAGGACACAGAGTATTGAGGGGGTGATAGGACCACCGAGGGTAGGTCCATATGAGAGGCCTTCCACTTCGTAGAGAGCACCTCCGAGTATTTTTCCAGCACCATCACCACGTGATAGCAGGGGTAGTGGGACATGATTACAGGGACTTATGTAGACATTAGTATTTTTGATCAGAGAGCCTGCGAGCTCATATTTTATTTATGGTTACATTCAGACATTGTACTGTGACACACTATTTTTGAGCGATATATATATATGATTTTGGTGGTGTCTACATGATATGCAGTTCTATGTTATGGATGATGCTTTATTTCTATATGATTATGTTTCCTAGATGATGTATATACATGTGTTACAAATGAATGTTTCTATATGTTACGAGTTATGCATTTTATAATGATGTTATGGATGTCTTAACTTACTTATGATAATGGATGCAAATGTTCTATATGACGTATATTGACATGTGATGGTAATATGTACATGCAATGTATACATTATGTATGCTATGATGATGCCATGCCTATTGTGTCATGATTTTGGATGCAATGCAACTATGTGAAATGCTAATGGAATGTATGCAAATGCAAAATAACCTAATGTTTTTAATGTGTCACAGGACTTTAGCATTATGTTGTCGAAGAGAAATATTAGGATGAAATTAATTCAGAATGTTAGTAAGAAACAATTGAAGTGATTGATTGAGAAAAAGATATAATGATGGTTGATTGATTGAGAAAAGATATAAGCTTCAATATATTACCAAATACGCTATACTTGCTTGTTATCATCATTGGGCGGGACATCACAAATGGATAGTACACACTATGATATGAGATAGACCATACTGTACAAAGTCATCCATCTGCAAAAAACAGATAGTTATAGACAAGGAGTGTCTTAACTCATACTAAGGACAGTATTGCCCCAGCCATTTTGTCAAGACAAACCACAGACAATAGACAAATAAAAGACGGGTCATGAGACGTCATTGCTCCTCTAAATCCTTGATTGGACATCCTTGAGAAAACTAGTAACATGACTCAAAAACCAACGTTTAATAAAGACAGTTAACAGATAGCAGCCAAAGAAAAAGAGTCTTGAGACATTGTTGCTTCTCTAAATCCTTCAAGGGACATCCTCGAGAAAGCTAGTAACTGGACTAATTCACAAATTGATAATAAGATAAGACAAAAGTAAGATATAAAGTCATAAAACCAAATAAATGTATTCGCCAAAACTTGATCTAGTGGGATTGTTTGATGTTGATGTTTGACATAGCATAATGTGAGAGAACGACACATACCGCATAAGACATTGAGTCTGGTTTTGACTTTGTGACTTCTGTATAAGGCATGACAAAGCTTGATTTCAGAATGACACGTGTCGTATAAGACGTTAGAGCTTGATGACGTTGAAGTGACAAGCCACATGAGACTATGACAATTGATGACGTCTATTGACAAGAAAGACATATCTTGCGTAAGACATAGGTTGATCGCTTTGACAATGTGTATGTATTGACTTGATGACAATTTGAGATGTTTTTCCTTGTTGATGCATGACTTATTTTGATTCCCTGACTGATAAAAAGTGTGTGTGTATATTGACAGTGTATGACATGAGATGATACCTTAAACTATGATATGCAACTTGTGTGATAGTGATTGTGAATGAACCCTATTGGACTGATCTAGTGTGGTCTCAGGAGCTCATCAATTTATTAGCCTTGCCTACGTTGTACACGCAGAGACCTCGTAGTTCAAAATGACTAATAACTTTGAATATACAAAGTGTCATGATTTTAAATGTGTGATACATGACAAACCTAGACTGACAGACCTAATGCCTCAGGGGCACATCGATTGATGGCCTTGCCTACGTCCCAGTCATAGAGGCAACGTAGTTCAACTATGTCTATGAATGACTTAACATGACCGACTTGACATGATTGACTAGACATGACTGACTTGACTCTGTTTTTGGTGTTTTTGGACACATTTTTTTTTTTTGGGATTTTTTTGAAGTTTTCTAATGTTTTTGGATTTTTCAAGACATTTTCGATGGTGTTAGGGCATAGAACAAGGATTTTCCCCCAGTCAGGAATAAGAATAGGAAGATGGATTGGATAGTGTGAGGGAATGGACGTTAGATGCCAATTGTTCCAAGTTATGGATAAGACAACCATTTATTATGAGTGATGGTGAAAAAGTCTGAATAGAATGATGGTAGACGAAAGAGTGAGTGTGACTACACATGGCGCCTATTTGCCAGGTTTTCACCATGGTACTTATCCATAGCGCCATTGAAGCGGTTTTCACTATTGGACGGATTATTTCTCTTTACTTTTTTTTTTTTTTAATTTTCTCAATTTTTTGGGTGTTACAAAGACGCCTGTTTGCTAGGTTTTCATCAAGGTAACCATTTTTTTTTTTTAGACATGGATTAAGATAGACTCTCATAGAACCTCTTTAGATGCAGACTGTTGATAGGTGACAAAAGTGGCTCTCCTTCAGGAGTAGAGAGTTGGTATGCTCCTGATCCAAAAGCTTCTGTGACAATGTATGGCCCCAACCAGTTAGGTTCAAACTTACTTGGTTTCTCTCATTCTGCTTGGTTCTTAGGATTCTCCATTAATACCAGGTCACCAATGTCAAAATGTCAAACCTTCCTATTGTAGCTATGATGAAGATGATTCTGATATGCTTGTAAATGATCTAATGCTTTATGTCTTTGCTCATCCAGCAATTCTAGCTCTTGTAACCTGGAGACACGATACTCTTCGTCGTCAATATGACCCTTCAAGGATACCCTTAGAGGAGGTATTTCAACCTCGATAGGTAAGATAGCTTCGGACCTGAATACAAGTGAATATGGAGTGGCACCGGTGGGGGTACGAATGCTTGTGCGATAGGCCCATAAGGCAGGGTTAAGCTGTAGGTGCCAGTCACGACCAGCGTCATTGACAGTCTTCTTAAGGATTCTAACAATAGTCTTATTAGATGCCTTGGCTTGGCCATTCCCTTGTGGGTAATATGGGGTGGAGAAATTGTGTTTGATGTGGAATTCTTCACATAAATGGTGTACTTCTTGGTTCTTGAATGGGCGGCCATTGTTTGTGATAATGGATTGTGGCACACCATACTGACAAATGATATAGTTTAGGATAAACTTAGATATCTGTGTGCCGGTTATGTATGTCATGGGAATAGCTTCAATCCATTTGGTGAAGTATTCGGTGGCGGTGATGATGAATTTATGGCCATTGGAGGATGGAAGGTGTATCTTACCTATGAGGTCGAGTCCCCATTGGGTGAAGGGCCATGGTGAAGTAATTGGACGAAGTTCTTGCATTGGCGCTCTTATCAAGTCTCCATGTATTTGACATTGTCTATACTTCTTTACAAAAACGTATGAATCTTTCTCCATTGTAGGCCAATAGTAACCTAACCTCATAATCTTGTGGGATAGAGTAGGACCACTCGAATGAGATCCGCATATACCCTCGTGTACCACTCGCAAAGTTGTTTGTGCTTCCTCAGCATCGAGACATCTCATTAAGGCGTTATCTAAGGTACATCTGTACAGGGTTTCACCGATGATGGTGTACTTATCTGACTTTCGGATGAAGGTTCGAAATTGGTTGTTGGACAAGTCTTGGGGTAAGGTTTGGTTAGTGAGGTAGTCGAATATCTCTTTATACCAAGGAGATGTAGGACCAATAATGGTACACACTATCAGAGTATCAGGGACATCATAAGCGGGAACCAATAATTGTTCAACCAGAAACTCGAACTTAGGCACATTACTTGGAATATCCAACAAGGAAGCCATAGTTGCCATAGCATTTGCAGCTCTATTCTGGATGCACGGTATTTGTTGAAAAGTTATGTCATTGAAATACTGTTTGAAACTATCAGCGATTCTCTTTTAAGGTGAAAGCTTCTCATCCTTAGTCTCATAATCATCATTTACTTGTCGGATTACAAGTTGAGAGTCACCAAAGACCTTTAGGCTTTTAATTTTCCATTGAGTTGCCATTTTTAACCCAGTCACTAAAGCTTCATATTCTGCTATATTGTTGGTACAAGGGAAAGCAATCCTGAATGATTTGGGAATGGTATCACCTTGAGGTGTGACAAATAAGATACCGACTCCTAAACCAGGGTTTGTATGCGAGCCATCAAAATATAGTTTCCATTTGATCTTAACGTCAATGTTAAAGAGAAACTCATTAGGAAAGTCTGCCACTAATGGATGATCTGCCTTCATAGGTGCATCAGCTAACTGATCTTCTATCACCTATCCTTTTATTTCCTTCCTTTTGACATACTGAATGTCATACTCGCTAAGTATCATGACCCATTTAGCCAATCGGCTTGTTAAAGCTGCCTTACTTAGGAGGTATTTAAGTGGATCAATCTTTGCAATTAACATAGTTTGTCGATTGAGCATATAGTACCGAAGTTTTTGGGTAGCAAAGACTACCGCAAGATAGGAATGTTCTATGTTGCTATAATTCAGTTCATAGCCCACTAAGGTACGACTGATGTAATAGATGGCTCTCTCATGACCTTGATCATCGTGTTGTGCGAGAAGAGCCCCTAATGCCTACTGTGTTGCTGAGATGTATAATATCAATGGTTTTCCCTCTGTAGGTGGCATTAAGATTGGTGGAGTAAGCAAATAGTCCTTGATTTGTTGGAAGGCCTCTTGAAATTTATGTGTCCACATAAACGGTACTCCTTTCTTGAGTAGATGCTGAAAGGGGTGGATTTTATTTGCCAGTTGTACTATGAATTGCCTAATGGACTGTAATCTCCCCTATAGGGTTCTGAGTTGACCAATGTTGACTGGAGGAGGCATCTCTATGATAGCTCTTACTTTCTTCGGATCTACTTCAATGCCTCTTCGAGAGATGATATACCTTAACAGTTTGCCTGATTTCACACCAAAGACACACTTCTTCGGATTCAGCCTGACATTGTAATTCTCCAGCCTCTGGAATATTTTGTCTAAAACCTTTAAATGATCTTCCCTTGTTTCTGATTTTTCTATGATGTCATCTACATAATCTTCCATGAAGGTATGTATAAAGTCATGGAAAATTGTAGTCATTGCTCGTTGGTAGGTAGCTCCTGCATTCTTAAGGCCAAACGGCATGACATTCCAATAGTATGTGCCCCATGGACATGTGAAAGCTATCTTATGTTGATCTTCAGTTGCTATTTTAATTTGGTTATATCCTGAGAAACCATCCATGAGGGATAGCATCTCGTATCCTGCTATCAGGTCTACTATCATGTTGATATTGGGCAAAGGAAAGTCATCCTTAGGACATGCCTTATTGATATCTCTAAAGTCTGTGCATATGCGAATGCCCCCAGTTGGTTTAGTCACTGGTACAAGATTTGATATCCAATCCGTATAGTCTATTGTCCTTATGAATCCTACATCCAAAAGTTTTTTAAGTTCTACCTTGACCAATAAAGCAATTTGCAGATATTCTGCAAACTAGAATAACAATGTCAAATCTTAATCTAAAATCTAAGATGTTACAGTTTCAACAATTTTATCTACAATGGGTGACAAATTTTTTGGCATATCGCAATTCCCTTCAGGTTCTCTGCCTTGAGTTCCATCATTGAAAATTTCCTCTATATGTGCAGAATGGAAAGGAAATACTTCACTTGAATCCTCTCTATTTAGGGGTATCTCATCTTCACTAGCTTGCTCTGAAATTTCTATGGGCTCTTGTGGCCGCTTAGGCTTTTTCTTTTATGAACTTCCCTCCTTACCCTGTATTGGGGTTTCAGAGAATTCAAAAGCCAACTGCTTACTCCTTTTGAGTGGAGGCGATTCTTGGAAAATGACAGGTGTTGGATTTTTCCTCGCTTTCTTTTTTCTTGGTTTACTTGTGTCAGAATAAAAAACATCAACCTGTTCTTGTAGGTCAGGGGTTTTGAATTTATCACCGCAAAGGTCTAGCAAATACTCATCAGGAGTGGTGGGATTAAGAGCTTCTAGAGCCAAAGAGCCCTTAGGGGAAGTTGCTCTAGATGATGGAATAGCCTGTTGGGATGGTTCCCCTAATTCTATGGTTCTTGCTATTGCAGGCTTCTCCATTTTCTCTAAAAATTTCTCCCATTTCCCCTTGGGTTTCTTACGGAAGTGATACTTGCAGATTAGCTGAATTAACCCATGGTGTTTCAGAGGCACATACCCTGTTTTATACCTCTCCATAGAAGTATTTAAGGAATCAAACAAGAATTCAAGCATATTAACCCTAAGAGTTGGGTCCTCCTTTCAGTGACGTAAATGAGTCAACATACGAAAGGCAGGCCCTACAACTATGGTAAGCTGACCCTCACAAGTAAAGTAATTTATAATCCATGCAACGGTAGTACCCCAAGGTTATAATATGGAAGTTCTCTGGAATCCCTTATTTTGTCCCTTGGTACTTATTACTACCATTGGATATGGGTCTCCCTCTCTAACAAATAATTCAGCTAATTTCTGGTACGTTATTTGAGAGGTTTCTTTTATATTTATGGCTACATTCTCTAATCTAGATAAGCAAGAAATAATCTTAGAGCTTACCTTGAAATGCTTCCCTTGAAGTACCACTTCACCATTTGTGTAGTTCTCAACAAAAGATCTTACCAGCTTTTCATTATGGCCTTCAAATTTTTTGATGAAGTTTAACCACCCTGCTTCCTCGAACAATCTGGAGATATTACTCAATCCCAATAATTTTTCTGCTGAATCTGGCTCTGCCTTTCTTTTACCAGCCCCCATTTCATGATTTCTCACTCTGCAAGAGATTTCAATTCTAGCATATAACTCCCATGTAGGTTCCTTTTGAAAATATTGCCTTTGAAATTACTTATTTGTTTTATTTGCAGCTTACGCTTCAATGATTTCCAATTTGCATGGAGGTTTGCGAAAGGATTTTCCGCACAAGTGGTTGATTGTCGGGTGGCGTAAATTGCTAAATTGGAAGTGAGGTTCGTGCCAATTAATTATTCTTTATTTGAAAATAACTACCTATTTAAAGTGAAAATTACTACTTACCCTCGTTCTGTGATCGTTCGAAGACCTTAAACCTCACAGATTTGATAGGATGACGTGAAGGCATTGGTTGAAGTGACGACGAAGTTATTATGATATGGTACGAAATTCTATGGGGGACGAAGTTGTCAATGAGGAGTACGAAGTTGGGTGGCTTACCTATAACTAAAGCAAAAATAGAAAGACAGATGTAATGGATATTCTGGCAGAAGAATCATGATTTTTTTTAAAATTTTGAAAAAGGTGGCAGAAAACAAATGAACAAGTTCCAGAGCACGTATTTTGGTCAACGCGCTCGAAATGAGTGCTTAAGTTCCAGAGCATCAGTGTGTGGTTCGACCGAAACAAGAATGAAATGAAGGTTCTAGAGCATCGCTGAAAGATGCAGCCGAAGCAAGAATGAAATGGAGGTTCTAGAGCATTATTGAAAGATGCAGCTGAAACAAGAATGAAATGGAGGTTCTGGAGCATCGTTGAAAGATGCAACTGGAGCAGTGATGGAATTAAAGGTTTTGGAGCATCGCTAAAAGATGCAGTTGGAGCAACGACAGAATGAAAGGTTCTGGAGCATCGCTGAAAGATGCAGCTAGAGCAACGACAGAATGAAAGGTTTCGGAGCATCGTTGAAAGATGCAGCAAGAGCAGTAACATAATGAAAGGTTTCAAAGCATTGCTGAAAGATGCAGCTGAAGCAGCAACAAAATGAAAGGTTCCAGAGCATCACTGAAAGATGTAGCCGGAGCAGTGATGGAATGAAAGGTTGAGTGACATGGAAAAGAATCTTCATGACTTTGAACCTTAGTGCAGAATGCCTCCTCAACATGATGAGCTCTATACGAGTTCTGGAGCATCGAGCTTGAAAACGTTAAGTTCTGGAGCATTGACATCATAACGTTCCAGAGCATCTTTGGAGGGTGTTCCAGAAGTTATTTTCTGCTTCTTGAGAAGTCTTGCAAAAATATGAAAAATATTTAGCTAATTCCAAAAATGACAAAAGATTATATGAAGGAAAATATCTTTAGCATGCATGTCTATTTATTGTACATTTTCAAGATTTTATTTTATTTTATTTTATATTTTTTAAACAACAAAAAAATAGCATAACATTATTATGAGATAGACTCTGCCATGGCAGAGTCAACACATTGGACCTCACCTTGCATTTTGACCATCCTTGTAAAGTCTTCCCTATTGACTGGCTTATGGTAGACACGTAAGCGATGACCATTAACCAATAGAGTTCGTGTGTCACCATCGATTGGTTTTAATCGAACAGTTCCGTTTGAAAAGACTTCCTCAACTTCATAAGGTCCCAGCTAGTGAGTCCTGAGCTTGCCCTTATGATCCTTGTATCTAGAATCAAATAACAAGGCCCAGTCCCCATTGTGAAACTCCTTTCCTTAATATGTTTATTGTGCCATACTTTCCATTGATGTTGGATTAGTTTAATTTGATGGATGGCGTCTAAATGAAGTTCATCCAACTCACTCAGTTGCAGAACTCGTTCAACTTGGGCTCTTTTTAAATCTAGACCTAATTCCATAGCCGTTCGTAGAGTTTGTAACTCGAACTCAATGGGAAGAAGAGGCTTCTTTCCAAAAATGAGCTTATAAGGACTGAATCTAGTCGTAGATTTGTAGGTTGTGTTGTATGCCCATACGACTTCAGGGAGCTTCCTGGTCCAGTCTTTTTTTCCAGAAGAGACTGTTTTTGTTAGAATATTTTCCAGTTCTCTATTAGTTACTTCTACCTAGCCGTTCGCTTGAGGGTGGTAAGGGGATGAATTTCTATGGCTTACTTGAAAATTATTGGTAAATGCCAAGAGCACTCGAGACATGAATTGGGGTCCCTCATCAGTTACGATAGTTTGAGGGGCTCCAAATTTAAGGAAGATTTTATTATAAAGGAAGTCTGCAACCTGCTCTTCCCTAGCTATTCTTAAGGCTTGAACTTCAACCCATTTTGTTAGGTAGTTAGTGCAAACCAGTATATACTCTTTCCCTTGAGAGGAAGGATCTATGGTTTCGATGAAATCTAAGCCCCATTTTTCAAATGGTTCAAGGACTACCTAAGGCAGCAACGACATTTCCGAAGAAGCAGTTGGTCTTCCTACCCTCTGACATTCATAAAAATGATGCACATAGTTCTTAATGTCTTTGTGCATTGAGGGCCAATACTATCCGACACCTAAGACTTTGTGGGAAGTTCTCTTTGTAGAGTAATGTCCTCCTGAAGGGTCATCGTGATAGGCCCTTAGAATGCTGTAGGTTTCATCAACTCTTACACATCTCCTCAAAATCATTTCAGGATGATAATGAAATAACATTCCATGAATCCACTTGAATGGGGCACTTTCCCTGATTAGCCGCTTCTTTTGCTTAGACATGAATCCAGGAGGTATCTTAGATGCAACTAAATAGTTAGCAATATCTGCAAACCAAGGTGATTTTACAGAAACCGCAAACATATTTTCATCTGGGAAATCATCCTGTACAGGGGTAATGCCATTTTCTTCATGTTTGATTCATGAAAGAAAATAGGCTACCACATTATATTTCCCTAGTTTATCAAGAATCATGGCATTAAAATCCTGAAGGAGCAATAGCCATCTCATGATTCGACCATTAACCACAGGTTTTTTCATTAGGTACTTCACAACTGAGTGATCTATATAAACTGTGACCTTATACCCCATAATATAATGACAAAATTTCTTGATAGCGTGAACAACAACCATGGATTCGTTTTCTGTTGTTGTATAATTCTTTTCTATCGAACTACGATTTTGCTGATAAAATATATATCATACTTCCCCCCATTCTCATCTTCTTGTCCCAGAACTGCACCGATAGCATCATTAGAAGCATCAACATAGATATGAAAGGGAATAATCCAGTTTGGCTGTCTCAGAATGGGAGCAGAGACAAGTTTTTATTTGATTGCTTCAAATGATTGCTGACACTCAGATGTCCAAATAAACTCTACTTCTTTTTGTAAAAGACAGAACATAGGAGCTGCAATTTTACTAAAGCTTTCTATGAACCTTCTATAGTAACCAGCATGTCCAAGAAAAATTCTTACATCTATCTGAGTTTGAGGGATTGTCAACTGTTGGATGAATTCAATTTTCTTAGGGTCGACCTTTATTCCTTCTGAGGAAATATGATGACCCAAGACTATTCCTTGCTCCACCATTATTAAGCATTTCTCATGGCTAAGGGATATTCTATTTTCCTCACAAACTTGTAGAACTCGATCTAGGTTCTGAAGAGCTTCGTCATAGGTTGACCCATAGACTGTAAAATCATCCATGTAAACTTCGACACAGTCATTAACGAGAGCAAAATATATAGCAAGAACGACTCTCTGGAAGGTTGCTGGAGTGTTGCATAGTCCAAAAGAAAGTACTCTATATGCAAATGTGCCCCAAGGGTAGGTAAACATGGTTTTGTCCTAGTCTTCTGGAGCAACCTGTATCTGATTATAACCACTAAATCCATCGAGAAAGGAGAAATACTTCCTCCCAACCAAGTTGTTCAGGACCTGATCAACGAATGGTAAGGGAAAATAATCTCTATAAGTGGCTTTATTGAGTTCTCGATAATCTACATAGATTCTCCACTTCCCATTTTTTTTTGGAAATACCACCATAGGTGATACCCATTTACTATAAGATATTGGATAAATAAATCCACCATGAAGGAGTTTCTCAATCTCAATTTTTACCAAATCCTTTAATGCAGGATTGAGTCTCCTTTGCGGCTGGTGAACAAGCCTTATACTGATGTCAATGTAAATGTGATGAGTACAAACACTTGGGTGAATTCCCCTCATGTTCGTATAATCCCGAGAAAAAGCTTTGGATCTTTGTACCAACACATTAAACAACTTATCCTCTTGAGTTTTTGTCAACCAACTATTGATATTCAAGGTTTTTCCTGGTAATAACATTATCGATTTTGTTCCAGGATGAATCGAGGTCATAGTATACATAGGTCACAATGACATATTAAGAGGACAACTATGAGGTACCAGTTGGTGAAACCTTGTGATATCCTCATAGAAATGACTTGTTCTGGCAATCATATTTGCTAAGGGACACGACATTCCCATTGTAGCATAACTGTGCTCCATTCCACTTATATCAATTGGCTGCCCGAAAATCTTTGGAAAATTCATCATTTCTTCCTCATTCGGGGTTATAGCAAGGTGTGCTATCTCTTTTACTAACTCTTCCTCCAATTCTTCCCTGTGTTGTTTAATTACCACCATGGCTAGGGAGGCTAAACTATCTGAACCATTCGATTCCTCAGGTTCATCAACCCAGACTTTTTCATGCTCAGTAGGCTTAGCAGGGGGGTATAAGAACAAGCATTTGCTATCTTGACCATGCGAAATGGTCATTCCCCCTTCCCTACAATCAATCTTAGTAGCAACCATGGCCAACCAAGGTCTTCCAAGAATTATAGGATAGCTATCCTTAGGTGTAAGCGATTGAATCACCTAGAAGTCGACTAGATAATCCCATCCATCAACTTTGACAAGGATGTTTTTAATGACGCCCTTTGGGATGGCTATAGACTGATTTTCCATTTGTAAGACTGTGGTTGTAGGACGTACATTAGTTAAACCTAATTTTTCCATTACATCCACAGTCATCACGTTAATAGCTGCTCCTAGATCCACTAGTGCATTTGGTATTGTTACCTCATTGATTGTAACAGTTATAAGTGGACTTCCAGGATCATCGTATTTCAGAGCAATAGTCTTTCCAGACAAAAAATCAGCTAAATAACCATCAATATGAACGGCATTTATCATTTTTGGCTTCCTCCCTAATGTTTTGATACATAACTATTTAATTAACTGGTTTAATTCAGGGATTTCTTTTATTGCTTGCAATAAAGGAACTTTAATTTTCAACTGCTTAATCTCCAGAATTAATGCGGTTTCCGTAGCCAAAGATAATTCTGGAGTATCTTCTAATAAAGGAACTTCAATTTGCAACTGCTTAATCTCCTGAATTAACGCGATTTCCATAGCCAAAGATAATTCTGTAGTATCTTCCAGAGTTATGGAATTTAAATGTTCTGGATATGGTGCCATCCTTTTCTTTCTTGGAATAGGATCCTCCTTATGTTGACTTAAGGACTAACCCTCCTCCCGCTGAGACAAGTCAGCAACCCCTTCCGTTGAAAAAGACTCTTCATCTTGAGGAGTAATATCCTACTTAGACGATGTGTCTCTTGTTGGACTTTTAGGCTCAGTTTCCTCCACTATTTCTTCAATGGTTGGTGGTTGAAGAGTTTGACCAGAATGCAACTGCACATTTTCGAATTGTATCGCATTAAGCCCAATAAAATTTTCATGTTCGATAGAATAGATTGGTGTATTTTGGTGATTATTTTTAGGATTGGGAAGCGGTTGAGCTGGAAGGTGAGGTTGGTTTACTTGCTTGTTTTGAGGAGGGTTCTAAGTTGGAGGTAATAGGTTCTGTTGTTGATTCCTCCTTGGTTCAGTATAAACTAATTTTGTGCCCGATTCCATTGGGGTACTACATGTTGTTGGTACCACTATTGTTGGGGTTGATTTGGCCATTGTTGATTGCCCCATGTGTGGTTTTTCCACTCAGGTGATCCCCAATAAGGAGTTCCCCAGTTAAGTTGAGGTGGAGGTGACTGATTCCAAGATGAAGTCCATTGATTATGAGCTCAGTTATTTTGTGGTCTCCATGTAGGATTAGGATTCTGTCCATAAGGGAAATTACCTCCTTGACGTTGGTTTAAAGAATTTAATTCTTCTTCAACTTGAATGGTTTTTTTCTTAGTATTCTTAATATCCGACAAAAGCTCGCACTGGTTTGTAGGATGATTTTTCTCACACAATTGACAAACATTGACTTTATCCAAAGGACATTCACACAATAGGTGTTTGTTTCGACACCTTGGAGAATAAATTGACAAGGTCTCTAGGTTGCGGGTTTTAGCTTGTATACCATCTAAGGTGGTATTCAACTATATGAGAATATCCATTTTTAGATTTTCTATTTCTTCGCAGAGCTTACCTATCTCATTAAACCCTCTAAAAAGACTAGTTTTGTGGATTCCTCCCCTAGTATGGGAGAAATTCCGATAAAATTCACATATTTCTTCAAGAGTTAATTGAGATATGTCACCTTTTCCCATTAAATCAAGATTTCTTTGAGCGTCATCATCAAGACCTTTAAGAAATATTGTTTTGAGAATCTCTACACTAATGGTCGTTTCTCCACATCTTTTGGAGAGGAAGAGGAACCTATCGAGATAATCCTCCAAACTTTTGTCCTCATTTTTCCTTAGCTTAAATAGCTCCTCCTTACAATCACTTACCCTACGGTAACTCTGGTATTTTTGCAAGAAAACAGTCTCCATTTCTTCCCATGATGTTATACTACTAGAAACCAATCCCATGAACCAGTGCATTGCTGAGTCCTTCAAAGTTGATAGAAAAAACTTCAAATTTTGGTTGTCATTCTTATAATCATAAGTCTGACATAGGACTTTAAATTCAAAGAGAAATTGGTCAGGGTCTTCCAAAGACAAGCCACATAAGGTTGGAAGGAAAGCTGGAGAAATGTTCTTCATGACAGTAGCATCATTAGCGTCCAATGTAATATGATAGGTAAACGTTCTAGGAGGCTGAGGTTCATTGTGGTTAGGTTTGACTCTACGATCTCCCATGATGTTTAGAAGAGTATGTTCCTCAAAAACAATTTCCTCAATAACTGGCTGTTCTGCCAGTTGCTCAACAGGAAAATAATGGAAAGCCTCTGGTGGAGTAGGCTCAAATAATTCTTTGGAAGTGTGGTCGTCTGAGCCTTGGGCTTCCCTATGTATGATAGGTACATATTTTGGGGGGTCTTTTGTATAAAATGTCCGTGAGGGCCTCTTTTCAGGACCATGCAGAAAAGAAAGCCGACTAAGATATTTGTGGCATAAAACTTTGTATTCAAACCCTCCTAATAACACTTAAGCAAAAAGGATTTTTAAGAAGTCCCTGAAAACGATGCCAAAAAGTGATAGGCTTTCATTAGGTCCTACTACTTTAGAATAATTGA